>JADLZL010000773.1:0-32346 GCA_015844335.1 Chrysopogon serrulatus | reverse complement strand
AAAGGCCCCCTAAGGAAGGCCCAACAAACGCAAATCTTAGCCCAACAAGCCACCCATCGCTCAAACTCCGCCACAAGACCGCGCACCGCCGTCTTGCCTCCCCGCCCGCCCGAGCACACTCCGCAGGGCCGCTTGGATGAGCCAACTTCTCCGTCCCCGCCTCGAAGCTCCCACGATCGACGCCTCGGACGGAAGTTTACTCCACCCCGCCCGAGAGCCTTCGCGACAGTTTCTGACGGCTGATTTTCGCCGCCGAAGCCTCGGCGGGCAACAGCCTCGGGCGGGAGCCGACTTCCGCCCGCCCGAAGCCCCCGGGCGAACCTGGGCGGGAGCCGACTCTCCGTCCCCGCCGAGCCCCGGCCCGGACGGGTCTCGAACAGTCACGCACTCCCGAGTCAAACTAGGGCTCGATGACATATATCCACCGCTCGCTCTTCCCATACAAGTGGATCGAGGATGTCGCAGCCCTGGCGGATGGGGGCGTCCACGTCACCATCTGCGCCCGCTCCACGATTACGCAATCCCACGGTGGCGGCCATGCTCGCCCCTTGTAGGCGACATGATGACTAACCTGCAATGTGGTCCCATCACGGGAAGTCCAAAATACGGAGCATGCCGCATCACGGGCGAGCGCCGGGCGCCACCCGAAGACGGCCCGAGTCTTCCCGGTGCCCTCGACCACTGTGCGCCCGGGCTTCCCGAGAACTGGGCGGTGAAGATGGCCGTGCGCTATATCTCTCGTCGGCCCACGCCGTATACGACAACGATGCCGCTGCCTCGGGAGCCCGACCCGGGGTGAGCTGGGGCGCCTGACGAGCCACCGTACACAGGCACGCTCATCATGACGCCACGCACCCTACGAGAGTGCACGCCTCCTTCACAAAGAACGAGGAGCCGACTCCATGAGACGGCGCCCGCCATTGACATCTTGGCGCCGTACAAGACGAAACCACCGCCTCACCCGGCCTCGGCACAAGGAGGGGAGCCCCCAGGCCTCGGCGAGGGATGGCGGCGCCCACCGCCGTCTTTCCTATTCAAATCTTTGTCTCACAGGCCCGGCCCTTCCCTTCCCCACGGCTATAAAAGGGAGGGGCGGGGCCCTTCCAGACAAGTGAATCCTAGGAAGCAAGTCAAGCAATCTCCTTGACAAACACACACACACACTCACTCATCTCACTCGAGACTTGGGACGGTTCCCTCTCCGCTTTTGTACACACCTACCAACAGGCACCTTGGTGCGGGATAATACAAAACCTTCTTGTGTCCTTCTTGCACACCATCCGAGTTGGGAGCACGCCGCAAATTCACTCGTTGGTACTAGAACCACTAGTTTTAGCACCGACGGTTTTTTGACGGTTAGGGAACTGTCTGCGTGCTTTTCGTGCTTTCCTTCCATCCAAAACTACGGAATGGCCAGCAAACGGCGTTTCGAGGCGGATTCAGTAACTCCGCTCCACTCCCCCCTGGAGCCGGGGACCACGTCGGTTTGGTGAGCTGGGAGTTCGTGTCAAGCTGGAGTCGATCGACATGGAACTTCTCCGCCCAGGAATCAGGGGACCTCGACCCGAGCCGGTGGACCCTCTTGCCCGACCCGTCGCGGGAGGCGCCGTGGCCGTTCTCGCCCGCCGCGGCAGACGCACCATGCCGCCAGATGGGAGGAGGACTTTGCGGCGTTATGGGCAGGCGGCCAGCGCCCGCTGCCATCGCCACCCGACCATTTTGGCACAGTCATAGCTATTTGCCCACGTCGCGCAACGTTACGTCTCCGCCCGTCATAAGGAGCCAGCGGGGGCGTCCACGCCCGTCAGCCGGCGCTCACGGGCGCCCTCGGCGTAGACATCCCGATGGATCCTTCCACGCCTATGAGAGTACTGGTTAGGCAAGAGGAGCGGCGGCGCCACTGCAGCGGCGCTACATCCACCCGATCCGCGCTACCTCGGAACCGCGAGCCCGGGGGGTTCCTTCGGAACATGCCCTTCGCTTTCGGCTACCCGGCTCGACTCCCAGGCGACATGTCGATCCGACTCGTGAATGCTTTCACGTGGAGATCGGTGGCTTCAGCGTGGCGGCAATCGGCAGCGGCCACGGCGACCGGGGCCGTGATCCCAGGCCCGCCACGGGAGCGACTCCGGCGGGCGCAGAACCCCGAGGACCACAACACATCCGGCCTCCAGGCCGGTCACAAACTCCGGCACATGCGGGCCCTCCTGGGGGCCGAGCCACCGGCGCTCCCTCGGAAGGCCACGGCGTCCTCGCTGCTCGAGCGGATTCGGGAGGCCCAGGGGCGGGCTCGAGCGCGGCCGTCGCCGTTACGGCGGGGATAGAAGCGTGCGAGCATGCCCGCCGTCGCGACGCAATCGCCCATTGCTTTCGTCAACACGCGTGTGGCGTCAGCGGAGAAGAATGTCGTCAGCGGCGAGGGTGGGCGTCCCCCCATCTTCCGCCTTGTAAGTCATAACGTCGCTTGGCTGCCCTCCTCGTCCGGTCGATGCAGAACCATCGACCACAGGAAGAGCAGCCAGTTCCGAGATGATACGAGATTATCTGAGACCCCTCTTGTCAGCAAAAATTTGGCTTCGGCTTCCCGCATCGGACAGGGATGAAAGGGGCGAAGAAACGCCCACGGCCAGCGGCGAAGCGGTCCATCATGACCCATCGCGGAGGCGTCGCGGCGTCTTCGGGGCGACGGCAGCGGCATCGGCGATGGTGGTGGCCGCCTGCGTCATCAACAACGCCGCCAAAAGAAGCGGGCCAGGCGGGATGCGGCCGCCCGGCCACCCAGCCCGGAAAGCGCGATAGCAGCGAGACGCGGCGATGCCGTCCTCGAACCGCGCGCTTCAGCCCAGGGATCCGCGGCGACGACGATTCCCCTTAGGTTCAAGGCCAGGCCAATCTTGCCAAATACTCGGGAGAAGAACCCCGAGTTTGGCTCAACGATCATCGACTAGCATGCCCGGCTTGGCGGCGCGGACGATGACCCGGCTTATCATCCGCCCAACCTTCCCACTTTGCATTTAGGTGATTGACGCGCTTGGTCGGAGCATCTTCCCCCCGCCCGCACGATCCGCGGCCGGTCCGAGCTAGTCGAGGGGTTTTTGTGGGAAATTTCCGGGGCACATCGTGCGCCCGGGAATTCGTGGGATCTCACCGTTGCCGCGGAGGCCCAACAGACCAGCTGCGTGACTTCATCGGGCGCTTCTCGAAGAAGTGCAAGGCTGCCAACGTGGCCGACCTTCGCTATCATCAGTTGCATTCCTTGACGGCACGACACGCAGAGCTGAGTCCACGAGTTGGGCAGGAAGATGCCGACCACCGCCAACGAGCCGCTCGAGGTGGCGACGAACTTCGCCTCGGCCGGGAAGCGCGGGAGCGATTTTTCCGCGACGTCGGCGGCAAAGGGAAGCGGAAGGTGGACAATGCCGAGGGGAGGCAGCCCGCGCCCCCAGAAAAAACAAGAAGAACAAGCACAAAGGGAAAAAGGGCAAGAAAGAGGTGGACTCGAGGGGCGATATCGTTGCCGCGGCCGACCGCAAGACCCCCGAGGTCCTCCTCAGGCCCGGGGCCTTCGACGACATGCTCAAAAAGCCCCGCCCTTTCCACAAATTCCCGTCAAGCACACTTATGGGAGTGCGACTTGGCTTGTCGCCATCGGGAAGCTTCCCCCACCTTGAAGGCAAGAAGAAGAAGGAGGGGGAAAACAAAGGCGAGGAGTTCCACGAGGTCCATGACGTTTTCATGGTCATCGGGGGATCGCCAATCTCACCCCGCGCCGAGATCAAGCGCGGCGTCGAGAGATATTCTCGGTGCATCCCGCCACTCCCGCGGTACCTGCCGTGGTCGCCGATGCCATCACCTTCAGCATCGACGACCACCCGCTCCTACGATGCCAAAGCCGGGCGGTACCAGCTCGTGGTCGACCCCATTGTCGGCAACGTGCGGCTCACCAAGGTGCTGATGGATGGCGGAAGTGCCTTAACATCCTACACTCCGAAACCCTCGGCTTGTTGGGGATAGAGCGCTCACAGCTTCGGCCCAGTAGCTCTCCCTTTCGGGCGTAGTGCCGGTAGACGCGCTGGCCCTCGGGCTGATCGACCTCCGTGCTGCTTTGGGGCGCCATCGAACTTTCGCAAGGGAGGTCATCACCTTCGGCGTGGTTGACTTCGAGAAACCTATCACGGCATCCTCGGACGACCAGCGTATGCGAAGTTCATAACCCCCCCCAACTACACTTACCTTCTCCTCAAGATGCCGGGCCCACCCTAATAGGCGTCATCACCGTTGGCTCCTCCTATGAGCACGCGTTCAACTGCGGCGTCGAGGGTAGTCGAGCACGCCGAGGCCGTGGCGATCTCCGAGGCCCTCGACACCAAGCGTCACGCCCGGCGCATTCGAGCCATCCGACGGAGTAAAGGAGGTCCCCCCGGACCCCGCCTCTCCATCGGCAAGGCGGTGAAGATCTGCGACTCCCCTCGACCCCAAATAGGGCAGGCGCTCGTCGACTTTCTCCCCCTTGAACATCGACATTTTTTGCGTGGAGTCCCTCGGACATGCCGGGCATTCCGAGGGATGTCGCCGAGCACTCCCTTGATATTCGGGCCGGATCCGCACCGGTGAAGCAGCGTTTGCGCCCGATTCGACGAGGAAAAGCGCAGAGCCATCGGCGAGGGAGGTAAACAAGCTTTTAGCGGCGGATTCATCAAGGAGGTGTTCCACCCGTAGTGGTTATCTAATCCTGTAATGGTTAAGAAAAAGAGCGAAATGGAGGATGTGTGTAGACTATACCGGTTTAAATAAAGCATGTCCAAAAGTTCCCTTTCCTTTACCACGCATTGATCGGATAATCGACTCCACCTCGGGGTGTGAGCTCTTATCCTTCCTTGATGCTTACTCGGCTACCACCAAATAAAGATGAAGGAGTCCGACCAGCTCGCAACGTCCTTCATCACCCCCTTGACATGTACCGCTACGTGGACGATGCCTTTCGGACTCGGGGAACGCTGGGCAACGTCATCGGCGGTGCATGCGAGGCGTTTTGGTGACCACGTCGGAGAGAGACCGTGGAGGCCTACGTCGACGACATCGTAGTCAAGACGAAAAAGGCCGACGACCTCATCTCGACCTTACGATCGCTTTTCGGTGTCTTGCGACCAAGAGCGTCAAGCTCAACCCCGAAGTGCGTCTTTGGGGTCCCCGAGGCATGCTCCTTGGGTTCATCGTCTCCAAACGGCATCGAGCCTAACCCGGAGAAGGTGAACGCGGTAACGAGCATGGGCCCGATCAAGAACCCGGAAGGGCGTGCGGCCCCGGTCATGGGATGCCTTGCGGCCCTCGGCCGTTTCATCTCACGCCTCGGCGAGAAGGGGCTTGCCTCAGACGCCTCTTGAGAAAGACCCGAGCGCTTCTCCTGGACCTCCGAGGCTCGGGAGGCCCTCGACAAGCTCAAAGCCGCCCTCACCGGCGCCCGTCCTCGTCCCTCCCGCTGGAGAGAACTCCTCCTCATGCGTCATTGCGACCACCCGGTGGTCGGCCAAGGCCATCGTCGTTGAAAGACGGGGAGGAGGGGCCACGACCTTGCCGATCCAGCCGGCCGGTCTACTTCATCGGCGAGTGTTGTCCGAGACCAAGATCCGCCACCCACAGATCCGAGGAAGCTTCGCCCGTGAATGCGGCCGCGGCGCAAGCTCGGCACTACTTCGGCGCCCACCCGTGGCGGTGGTCTCTTCCCTTCCGTTAGGAGAGATCCTCCAGAACCCGGGAGGTCTCGGAGCGGGTCGCCAAAGTGGTCCGTTGAGCTCATGGGAGGGCTCCGTCGCAGCGCCAAGAAAGGCCATCAAGTCCCAAGTCTTGGCCGATTTCCTCGCTGAGCCGATTGGACACCCAGCTGCCACCGCCCCGGCCCAGGCGAGAATGCTGGACGATGTACTTCGACGGGTCCCCGATGAAGACCGGAGCCGGCGCCGGCCTCTTCGTCTCCCCTCATGGGAGGGTGCACATGCGGTCCGTAATCCGCCTTCACTTCCAGGCGTCAAATAATATATGGCGAAATGCACGAGGCCACCGCTCAGCGGGTTGAAGATCGCCGTCGAACTTGGCGTCAAGCGCCTCGACGTCCGAGGCGACTCACCCGGCTCGTCATCGACCAAGTCATGAAGGACTCAGTCGCCACGACCCAAAGATGGGCCAGCGTCTTGCAAGGCGGTGCGGCGCCTTGGAGGACAAGTTCGACGGCCTCGAGCTCAACCACGTCGTCCGGAGGTACAACGGCCGCCGACGAACTTCGCCAAGATCGCCGCCGGAAGAGCCCCGGTTCCCCTCGACGTCTTCACTAAAGACCTCGCCGCCCTCCGTCGAGTTCGGAGGGCAGGAAGAGGCCGAGGAGAAAACACCGCCCCCCCGCCGAGAATCGTCCGACGCCCCATCCGAGGTCCCCGGCTTTCCGTAACGCACTCGGCACTGAGCGCTGAGATCATGGAAGTCGACGGAGGAAACCCCGGGGCCATCTCGGACCGGGAGGAGGGAGCCGTACCTCGATTTGGATCGTCCGAGGCGCTCCCCGAGGATTTCAACCAAGCCAGGCGCATCGCTGGGAGAGCAAAGTCTTTTCGTCGTCATCGAGGATGAGCTCTACCGACGGTTTCCTCGGGGGTCTTGCAGCCGGTGTATCCAGTCGAGGAAGGCCTCACCCTCGTCCGCAAGATCCACGCCGGTGTGCGGCCACCACGCCGCCCCGCTCCTCGTCGGCAGCGCTTTCGACAAGGGTTCTACCGGCCGACCGCAGACGCCGACGCTACTGAGGTAGTGCGCGACTGCCGCGGTGCCACACTACGCTCGTCAAACGCACCGCCGGCTCAAGCGCTCCAGACCATCCCGATCACATGGCCTTCGCCGTATGGGGCACGGACCTGGTAGGACCCTAAAGAAAGCGCCCGGGGCTTCACGCACCTACTTGTCGCCATTGACAAGTTCTCCAAGTGGATTGAGGCGCGCCCCGTCACCAACATCCGATCCGAGCAGGCGGTGCTCTTCTTCACCGACATCATCCACCGCTTCGGGATCCCGAACTCCATCATCACCGACCACGGCACCCAGTTCACGGGGGCGAAGTTCCGAAACTTCTGCGACGAACACCAGATACGCATCGTCTGGTCTTCAGTCGCGCACCCCCAGACGAACGGGCAAGTGGAGCGAGCCAACGGAATGATATTGCAGGGACTCAAGCCCCGGATCTTCAACAAAGTCAACAAGTTTGGCAAAAGGTGGCTCGAGGAACTCCCCTCGGTCCTCTGGAGCCTCAGGACGACGACGAGCCGGGCCACGGGGTTCACGCCCTTCTTCCTAGTGTACGGCGCCGAGGCAATGCTGCCTACTGACTTGGAGTTCGGATCTCCGAGGCTCAAAGCCTACGACGAGGCTCGGAATCAAGGGGCTCGGGAAGACTCGCTAGATATGCTCGAGGAAGCTAGGGACGCAGCCCCCTCGCACTCGGCAAAGGTACCAACAGTCTCTCCGACGCTACCCACGACCGCCCGAGTCCGGATCCGGGACCTCAAGGAAGGCGACCTGGTGCTCCGTCTCCGCCAAGACAACAGAGGCCGCCATAAGCTCACGCCGCCTTGGGAGGGGCCCTTCATCGTCCGCAGGTCCTCAAGCCGGGCACCTACAAGCTGGCCAACGAGAAGGGCGAAGTCCTCAACAACGCTTGGAACATCCAACAGCTACGTCGCTTCTACCCTTAAGCTCCCAAGCTTCTACATACGGTTGTACTTCATGTTCCTTAAATAAGAATGGGAAGCACTTCTCATTTTTTATGATTCTCTGCAAACGAGAAATACGTCCGAGGCCCTCGGGGGCTAAGGACCGGAATTACGTTCACACCACCTCAGAGTCTGAGGGAGACTCGGCTTTGATCCATCAAAACCGAGCCTCCCTCGGGGGCTGGACAGGGGGGAACCCCCTCCTGAAAAGCACTCTGCAAGCACCTTACCCTTTTTGTTTATCGTTTTTCTAACGCTTTTCGTGCTAAAGATCCCGAATGTTTAGAAAAAGGACGTCTTCGAAACCTAGGGTCGGAAGAGCCAGGGGTCACTTTACGCCCTTACGCCCATGCGCTTACAGTACTCTCGCTCACCGCCTAAGGACGAAGAAGCTTCATGCTTTGCGAGGGGGATCGCTCCAAACGTTAGAGCCGACAAAAGCTACGAGGCCTCCCACGCCCCAGGCGCTCACGGAAGCCTGTACTTACCACTCTTAACTAAGGACGAGCCTAAAAAACTCAATGTCCCCATGAAACGGCCTTAGTCTAAACACGAGGCAAGGTTCAATTGGCACGAAAGATAGACAGAAAAACGATCAAACAAATCATAAGGCCTCGACGGGCCAAGATCTCAAGTGACATAGGAAAACAAAATTCCTAACCAAGTTTCTTTTACATGGGCACACTTGGCCCGAATTACGAAAGCTCACTCAGGGGGCATCCGACCCCCCCTCTTTCCTTGGCGTCGGCAGCCGCGGCGTCGGCAGCGTCGGCCCCCCGGCGACTCCGGGGAGGATGGCCGACCGAAAGTGCCCAACCAACACCGACGTGGTCCCCTTGGCCTTGGCGAAGCAGCTCGGCGAACACCTCCCCTCACGACCCTCCTCGTCCTCGGCGACGACAAGCCCCTCCCGGAGATCTTGGGGAGATCGAGGTCGTAGTGGGAGAGGGTCATCGCCCCGGGGTGTGCGACACGCCCGGTCCGTAGGCCGGATCCGGGGGCGGCGCGGACAGCGTCTCCGCTTTGCCGGGCAACGCCTCAGGCGGCCCGAGTGGGCTGCTTTGCCAGCAGGCTCGCCCGGCTTCGACTGCCGTGCAGGGCGGCAAGGACTTTCTCCTTCAGGGCGGCGAGGCTGCGCCCTGCGCCCGGAAATAAGCACGCTGCCCCGCGACAAGGGCCTCAAGCTTGCTCAAGCGACTTCTTCTTCAGCTCTGCATCCGTCGAGGGTCGGCCTCGGGCTGGGATACAAGGATGCGGCGCTCAAAAACGACAAAGACTTACCTTCCGTCCGCGCCACCTCCTCCGCCAGGTGCGCCTCGAGCCGGGCGGCCTCATTCGGCGCTTGCCCAAGCTCGGCCCGCACCATGGTGACATCGTTGACAAAAAGTCGGTGATCGTGTCCATATCCACCAGGTTCTCTGTCCAAGGTCCCGATGGTCTTGGGAGGCCTCGGCAAGCGCCGTCCTCATCGCCTCCTTTCTCGGCGCCCGGAGCTTGTCGAGCTTCTCGTTCCGAGCAGCTAGCTCGGTCTTGTGGTGGTTTTGCCTCCCATGTCGTTGGAGATGGAGCGCCTCGTCGAGGCCGGACCTGAACCGGAGAAACTCTGATTTCTCCCGGACGCCACCGCCAGTCCTATAACGGTCGAGGGCCAACGGATTAGCCGCCTTTGGGCGCTCATGCCAAGGTAAGGCTTCGACCACAAATGTTTGTATTACCTTCATCGCCGGGAGGTCCCCTGGAGAAGATCGGCGAGAGCAGATCAAGCGGAGTTTTTGGCCGACTTCATGTACTTGTCCGCCTGCTCCCACCGGTCGACTCAAGGCGTCGTCCAGCACATAGATCGGCCGGTCCTCCGGGTCCCGGCGGGTCCGACCAGACGATACGCGGCGGCACGTTCTGGCTGGAGGACCCTCGGCGGGCGCCGCGGTCGACGACCCCATACGGTTGCCGCCTGAGGAGGTAGCATCCGCTACGACCACCTCTTTCCCGCGCGGGGTGGTCTCCCTCCGAGGAGGGGATCTCCACCACCTCCTGCGCCGAGGCGCGGCTTAGGGGCGGAACGGGCGCTCGCTCCTCTATGACCATGTCGCCAATGGCCATCAGAGCAGGCGCCGTCACGGCTTCCGCGACGGGCGCCGTCACGGCCTCCACAGCGGCGCCGCCAAGGCCTCCGCGCCGGGCGCTTCGCACCCCTCTCGTCACGAGCGGAAGGTGGCTCCATGGCCGAGGGCGCCTCGATCACCACTTCCTCGGTCGCCGCCCGGCTCCGCCACCCCAGGGGCGTAGTGGCGCTCGCCCGTATCGGGCCTGTAGCCTCAGCTGCTTGCGCGGAGCAAGCGGAGCCGGGCCGGGGCTGTCTTGCGCTTTTTTGCTGCGTAGCAAGAAGAGTGAGTCTTCAAAAAGGAAAAAAAGAAAAGAAGGAAGAGCGGCGGAAGACTAAAAGGACAGACACCTACCTGGCGACCGGCGGTTGAAACGACCGGCTCATCTGGCCGTGCCCAGCGGACTCGACTGAGGTGTCCTCGGCCCGCGCGACTCGGGGGGTCACGGGCACAGACATCGACCCACCGGCGTCGCCGCCTCTCTCGGCCGAGGCCTGTGCCTCACCCTCGGCGGTCCTCCCCGCCGCCCTCAGGCCGTTCCGAGGCAAGGTCGAGTCGCCCCCCCACGGGGCTGACGGCGTAGGGCGACTTCGGGGAGGGCCTCGCTCCTCCCGGCAGTCACGTCTCCCGGCCACCTCGGTTGAAGCCTCGGCGGGGTGAGAGGCGGGGAGGCGGTGTCCTTCAACAGCCCACGGCGCCCACCCTTTCCTTCACGGGGGGCGATGCGGCCAAGCCAAAAAGCTTGTAGTCCTCCTCCTCCTCCTCGTCGTCCTCATCATCGTCATCGGCGCCGGAGGGACTCGGAGGGGGTCGGCTCTCAGAGCCCCTCATCCGCCCTCGCCGGCGCCGCAGCTTCTCCAGCTCGCGCCACTCGTTCTCCTTGCGGACATTCCTGTCAAACTTCTTCTTCTTCTCCCCCCCTACGCTTCTCCGCGAGGGCCCCATTCTTCTCCTTCTCCGCGGCAATGGGGGGGGCTTGGACTCCCTCAGCTTCCCGGACAGCCTGTGAAGAATAGAGCAAAGTAAGGACAAGGGGAGGAAACGAAACGACAGCCGACCACGCGCACGGCCGCGAAAACTCACCACGGAGACGGCATTCTGGTGGGGTCGCATCGCGACCTTGTAGAGGTTGGAGACGCGTCGATCACCGACGCCGCCTTCTTGGTCCGCTCGACGATCTCGGCGTGATCAAGGTCGACGGACGACATCCTCGCCCCAGCCCCGGGGGCCGCCTTCCCTCATGTCAAACAGGCAAGGCTGCCTAAGCATGAGGGGCGAACTCGACGCTTGGTGGAAGGCGGCGATGACGACCGACGCATCTAACCCCTTCGGGCCAACCTCCTCGGCATGCGGAACACCTTCTCCGGAGGATGACCCTCTGCAGGATGATCTCCTCCTTCCACCTCGCGGGCTCAGCGTCGAACACCTTCCGGTGTAAAGCGGGCGGGTGGCGGAGTCGTTCAGAGGTAGAACCACTTCGCGCGCCACCCACGGTTGGAGGAGGTCAGCTTCGCCGGGATATACGAATCCCGGTAATGAGCCACGAGCTGCATCTTGATGCAGCTGCCGACGCTGACGGATATCCTCTTCCCCTCTCGACGCTCTTGAAGAAGAGGGCGCCCTCGAAGAAGTGGAGCCAGAGGTCCCAGTGGACCTCGACCCCAAAGGAAGCCCTCACATAGGGGCGGCGAACACCGCCCAGTGCGTGATGGAGTTGGGGTTGAGATGTTGCGACTCCAGGCCGTAGTACTCAAAGATGGCCCTCAAGAACCGACCCACCGGCATCCCGAACCCGTTCTCATGGAACGCCGCGTGAAGCTCACGGCGTATCCCCGAGGCGGGTGCGGGAGGGGCATGGTCGGCCGGGCGGGACGATCCACTCCGGGGAGGCCTTGTCCGCGCAGGGCGGAGAAGCCCCTTCCCCACACGGCGTCACCCAGCTCGGCAACGTCACGGAGCTCGTCTCCCACTCACTCCACACCGACGATCTCGGGCCTCGACGCCATGGCGGCAGCCGCCGGGGGTGGATGCAAGCAAGTTTTCTCTCTCCCTCGCCCTCTTTCTTCCTCGGCCGCTCGAAAGGACGGCAATGGCGGAGGAGGAAGCAAAAGCGAGAAAGGGAAAAAAGGACGATGCGGCCGCCCGCCGCGGAGGTACTTATACGGGCCAAAGTTTCCGTCTTTGCATTAATTGCGTATCAACCTACGATACGCCCGTAATCGATACACACCGCCGCGCCAACCCAAAGCGACGGCACACGGCGGCCGCGACCACGCATGAGTCCGGCCGAGCCACACGCGCGCTGCGCGACCATGCAAAAGGGATCCGGGCGCAAGGCCCGGGCCCTCGCCACCCGTGCGTGGCGCGTGAGCCGCGGCGCCGCACATCACGCCCGCCGTGGGGCCCACGACCACAGCGCCGCGCGGCAAGCGCCACGGCGGGGAAAGTGGGGCCGCCACCTCCCCGCGGCGCTCCAGATCCAGCGTCGGCCGCACGAAAAGCGCCCCACGGCGGGGTGAAGCGGTGGTTTTCCTTCTTCATGAAGGAGCTCCTGCGGCGACCCATTTACGGTCCCGAAGGAACAGGCTGGCCCATCTCGGGGTTCGGCAGCGCCTCGGGGCAACAGAGTCGGGGCGGCTCGGACGGCCTCACACAGCCTAGCCCCCGCAAGCAGCGGCCCATCCTCAGTAGCGAGATCCGAGGCCAGCATGGCGGCCCAGTAGGGGATCCCACGCGGAGTGCGTCGAGCCCTCGGGACCCTAGGGCCGGACGGGACCCGAGCCTGCCCGAGGAGCATACCGTGGCGGCTCTTATGAACCGCGCCTCCCGGCCCACCAACCCCGCACGAAGCAGGGCACAGGCGGTTCACTTGATCCACCGTTAACAGCTCACCCGGACCTAGTCGTGATTCGACACTCGTCGGCTTGATGGCACGATGAAGTCCAACCCTCCTCCCTGCCGGGACGGACGAGGTGCGTAAAAGACTAACGATCGAGTACCAACCGGCTCCCCTCAACGCCACGAGGGCCGGGGACTTACCCCAACGCGCGAACCGGCTCGGGAAGCGTCGACGACACTCGGCCGAACCCCGAGACGAGCCGGCGGGGCCGAGGGGGCTCGGCGCAAAACTGTTTTGCCACCAAAACGCGAACGAGCCCTCGGGCCGGGTGCACACACACTCCTCCGAGGCCTCGGGGGCTACACCCGCCGGAAAGCGCTTGCAAGACCCTCTGAGTGAAAACGCCTTCAACCAAGGCGACACCGCGCCCGACCTCGAGCGAGTGCATTCACTCCTTCGAGAGGCTCGGGGGTTACCGTGTCGGGGACAAAATAAAGGCCCCCCCAAGGAAGGCCCAACAAACGCAAATCTTAGCCCAACAAGCCACCCATCGTTCAAACACGGGCCCACGGCCAAGCGCCAGACCAGCGTCTTGTCTCCGGCCGCCCGAGCACACTCCGCCAGGGGGCTCGGATGGCGCCAACTCTCCGTCCGCCCGAGCCCCCCACGGATCAGGCCTCGGACGGGCAGACTCTCCGTCCGTCAGAGCCCACGGCGGACAGGCCTCAGGCAGGGGCTGATTCTTCGCCGCCCGAGCCCCTGGGCGGGCAGGCCTCGGGCGGGGAGCCGACTCTCCCGCCCGCCCAAGGCCACAGCCCCGAGGCCTCGGGCAGGGGAGCCGACCTCCGTCCCGCGAGCCCCCGCGGACGGGTCTCGGGCAGTCGCGCCGCACTCCCAGGTCAAACTAGGGCTCTGATGTGACATATATCCACCGCCACCTTTCCCACAGTGACTGTCAGGATGACGCCAGCCTGGCAGGATTTGGGGCGTCCGTCACCCTCTGCGCCCACGCTCACGATTACATGCCCGAATCCCTACGTTAGCGGCCATGCCTGCCACCAGAAGGGCGACATGATGACTAACCTCTGTAACAGGTCCCATCACGGGAAGTCCAAATACGGAGACATCGCGCATCCCGCGGCGAGCGCGGGCGCCACCGCAAAGACGGCGTCGAGTCTTCCTAAGGTGCCCGACCAATTTGTGCACCCAAAGCTTCGCAACCCGGGGCATTTAAGATGGCCCGTGCGCTATATCTACGCCGCCACGCCGTATACGACAACGATGCCGCGGCCCTCGTGAGCCCGGGCCGGGGGTGAGTCAAAGCTACAAACGAGCCACGGTACACAGGCACGCTCATCATGACGCCCACCTTGCACCCTGCAGGCAGAGCGTCCCCCCTTCACCAAGAACGAGGAGCCGACTCCGCGAGATCAGCCCCCGCCATTGGGATGCGGGCGCCGTACAAAGACGAAACCAACGCCTCGCCCGGGGCCTCGGCACAAGGAGAGGGGCCCCTAGGCCTCGGCGGGATGAGGCGGCGCCCACCGCCGTCTTTCCTATTCAAATATCAGATGCGAAGCCCCGTCCCTCCCCTTCCGGCTATAAAAAGGGAGGGGACGGGGGGCCCTTCCAGAGACAAGTGAATCCTAGGAAGCAAGTCAAGCAATCTCCTTGACAAACACACACACACACTCACTCATCTCACTCGAGACTTGGGACAGTTCCCTCTCTCCGCTTGCTTGTACACCCTACCAACAGGCACCTTGGTGCAGGATAATACAAAACCTTCTTGTGTCCTTCTTGCACACCATCCAGAGTTGGGAGCACGCACGCAAATTCACTCGTTGGTACTAGAACCACTAGTTTTAGCACCGACAAGTCCTATAATAGCCAATTTCTCTGTCCAATTGGGTCAGTCTAACAGTGTGTTTCCTAAAACTCCTCTACAAAATAAACTGAGAATATCAGTTGAACCAAAACAAAGCCTTATTTGAATAATGGGAGGGAAAGCCTTTTGAACTGGTACGAAACCCCTAAATTTAATTTCAATTTTCCCTAAACGAGTGCTCAGTTGTTCACACAAAACTAAATTTCGATTGCAAATACCTCAAAAAAAATCCAAAATAGGAACGCAACATGAAGAAGCCTTTAGACAAAAAAACAAAATGTCTGGTGAATTTAGTTAAGAACAGGATATATATTTACATTCTTAGTTACAAGCTCAGGACGAGACACTAGACGCCAACATGAGGCCAATAGCTGGGTGGATTACATATCCACTAACGGCTACGGGCGCTACTAACGAGCTACTGTACTAAATAAACAAGTATTAAGATCCGGATCCACAGGAGGGATGCGTACCTCTTGAGGGCGGTGGGCAAAGCCGAGGTTACACCTCCGTTTCGGCTGCGGCGGAGAGGCAAGCAGAGGGAACAAGGCGACGAGCAAGGGCGGCACAGGACAAGAAGACGAGTCGAGTCGAGGGTTTTAGGGTTCTCAAGGCATGGTGGGCCGAAATATGGGCTGGGCCAAATAAGGCCCAAAAGAGAGGAACATTCTTCTTCACTGGAGCATCTCTAACTGAAACAAGAGCAAATTATTTCCTTGGCCTTAAAAAAAGTAGCTCTCAGGCCAGTCTCAATGGGTTTCATGGAAGGTGTCATGCATATTAAATAGTATACTATATCAGCACAAAATTATTTTTGCATGAAACTGAAAGAGAGAGAAGGGAAAAGGTTTTATCCCACGACACGACCTCGGTGGCCTTTCCAACACCGTGAAACCCCAACGAAACTCCCACTGAGAACCCAAAATCGTTTCATCCGACGGAAAAACAGATCGAGCGCCTCCGCCGCAGCGAGCGAGCCCACCGTCGCAACGCTCCGCCGCGCGAGCGAGCGACGCCGCAGCAGCGGGCGAGCGCCTCCACCTTGCGGGCGAGGCCGCTGCCGCCGCGGGCGAGTGCCTCTGACTCGCGGGCGAGGCCACCGCCGCCACGCTCTGCCGCGCGAGAGCGTGGCAACGCCGCCGCCGGGGCGAGTGCCTCTGACTCGCGGGCGAGGCCGCCGCCGCCACGCGCGCTCCGCCGCGGGCGAGGCTGCCGCGCGAGCGCCGCCGCCTCGCGGGCGATTCCGCCGTGGTGCTCGCGAGCGTGGTCCGTTGGCCGTACGCTAGTTTCCCCTCGGGCTTCGTCGACGAGTCCGCTCACCGGTCCGCGAGTCCACAATCGCTCGCTCCGGACGCGTGAGAGAGCGGCTCCGCCCCAGGCTCCACCGTCCGCAGTGCACGAGCTTCACCATCCATCGCGGGCAATTTTCTCCACCCCGAACTCTGTCGTCATCTTGTGCGCAGGCGAGGTCGTGGTCTGTTGTGCTCGATACCGACGCGGTGAGGTGCAGGCCGCCGTGGCCACGAGGTCCGCCACGGTTCTGCTCACGCGGGAGCATGCGTCTTCCATGAAGAAGCTGCTACTGCTAGGCTGTTCTGCACTTCTGCTCACGTAGAAGCATGCCTCTTCTCAGGTAGGAGAATACGGATGTGGCATGTTCCGCTCGATGCGGCTTGCGGCCTATAGGAGCATGCCTCTTCCCCACGAAGAAGCTGCTGGCCTCAAGCACCGGCGCAAAGCAGCTGCTGGCCTCAGCTTGCACGCGCATGCAGCGTGTAGGAGCATCGCCGTCGGAATCACAGGCGTGAAGTTGCTGGCCTCAAGCAGTTGCTGAGCTCGGCGGGCTCTTCCTAGCGCAGCAGCATGAAGTACACGTGGACCCACAAAGTACTAAAATAATCATGAAACTCTGCCATGAAATTATACACTGAGAGAGGGATTCGTTTCATATCAAAGTTTCGTTCCTTGGAAACTGGGAGGTGAAACTTAGCATTGAGACTGGCCTCAGTTTCTTGGCCCTATTTCTCATCGAGGAGAAGGGGCGCACGCCTGCTGACCAAAATGCCCCCGCCCTTCGGTTTTTACGTTCCCGAGTCTTGACTCGACTTCGACACCGCCGCAACCGAGAAGAAGCTCGAGGTAAAAAAAGACCGCAAACCCTAGCTTGCACCGGGCATGGAGGAGGGCAGCTTCGGCGACCTACCGTTGGTGGATCCACCATGGCAGGAGCCGGATCTACCTGAGACGCGACGCGGCATGGCGACCAAGCTAGTGTCGGGCTCGGCCACCGGCCGCTCGGTCCCTAGGCGCCGGCCGCTCAAGCCTGCCACGGGGCGCGTTGGGCGGGGCGCCCGGCCGCGACGCAGAGGCGGCGCCAGGCGATCTTGGGCAAGAGGTTGGCCGCCTTTTACGCTCAAACTGGGCATCGGCCGCTCGGGCTGGACATCGGCCGCGCTAAGCGAGGACAACCCGGCCGCGATGGGGCGGGACAAGCGGCGCCAAGCGGTCTTGGGCAAGAGGGCTGGCCCGCAGCGGTCTTTGGGCGAGAGATCCGACCGCGACGGGCAAGGCGACCAGAACCACGACATTAATCGCTTTTAGCGAGCAGGGCGAGGCTTGCCGGGGCCGCCGCCCGCTGGGAACGAGCAGTCCTCGCTGGGTGGGACGAGCCATGGCGACGCAGCTGCTGGCCAGGATTCACAGTGGGACGACGACAACGACCACAATGACTTTCTCAGAATATGTGTGTACGGGAGGGCTGTATTTGTGAACTGTATTAGTGTATATAAGTATATGTGTGCACTTGAATTATTTTATAAGCATTTTTAAATTGTGAGTGTGGTGCTGTCATTTCCAAATATATATGAAAAAAATGATTCTATGCTGGACAAAATTATTGTAGTTCGTTCTGGGAAATTGCTCATACTAATCAACCTCAAAAAATCGTACAGTAGCTTCTCATCTCTTCATTCTAGTGCTAGGGGCAAAGTAGTAACTTTACATACAACTTAACGCCGTTAACTAATCAAACTGACGGAAGGGCCAAGAAACCAAACAAAACTTGATTTTAGGCCAAATAAGCAAGTTCAACGAAAAAAGGGCCAAAAAATTAAGAGACACTTTTTTTGAGAACCAAGGAAATAATTTGCTCCTGAAACAAAGAATTGTAGATTCAAGTTTTTATTATCCCTAACTGGATTAAAGAACTGCTTTCGATCATTGTCCACAACTCCGTTTGCTTAGATTTCACAATCCAATAATTTTTTTTTGCGAGCGCACAACCCAATAATCTGTGCAAACCTACCTTTTATCATATAAGCTTTTGAAACCCATGCACCTACACACATGACTGAGGCCTATAACTTGGATCTCAATTTTCATGTAAATCTTATTGATCCTTCTAGGACATCGCTAAGACGTGTTGTACCGAACTTTTCTTTGTACCTTAATATTAAGATGAGCAAACCTTTACTTGATCGAAAAATGAATGTACCACCATTTTTGAAAACCATGGATTTAATTTCTGAGCTAAAATTCATGTGTTCCATGGTTTGTTGCTTGACATATTATTCCAACGAACAACACACGATTCTCACTCCAAGGTGCAAAGCCTCTCCTTAGGAGGACCTGCACCCATGCATTACATAGAGGACCTGCACCCATGTACACTTACACGCACTTAGGCTAATATTCACAGTTACTCAGCATCACCGTGGCTACATGTGAGCAAGCCTTCGCTTGCTTTTCTTTCTTGCCTCGCGGCTTCACCAGTCAGGGGCTCAGGGTTGTGGGGACGCCGCCGGACGCCGGCGGTGCGACGGGCACCTCGCCGGAGAGCGTCGTGCCACGCCGACCGCCCCGCCGGAGCTGGCCGTAGTCTGGGAGAACAGATCGCCGCTCGTCGTCGTCACCTGTTGGTACCGGCCGGAATCGCCCGGGAGACGGAAGTAGGACGTCGGCGAGGGCTCGTCGAAGAAGAGGTCGCCCAGGGAGACCTGCCCTTCCTTCCTGTACTGCACGATGGCCCTGTAGATGAACGGGATGAGGCCTTCCATGGCCAGAAGAAACCTGCAGAAGCTCACGAGAGCTGGGAGACGGCAAGAGGATGGAGGAAGGAGTAGTTACGACGCTTTAGGGGGTTTATTGTCTCTTGAGGTGACAATTGAGGCAAAGGTGAGCTTAAAAAGGGAGACAAACATGCATGACTTGGACACTTGAAATGGATAGAGACCGAATGGAGTGGTTTCCAAGGATCTAACTGTATCTAGTAATATATATTCCGATAAGATGGTACTAGTAATAGCTAGATATTATTCTCTGACAGCTTGAGAGCAACTCTGAATTGGTAGTGCCATGCCAAGGCACTCATATGTGGCCTGTTGGTTTTAAGTGGTGTATATATTTTTTTTTTCATTAGGCCACTCACTTACTGTGTTTGGAAAAATTGACTGTTGCATGAGTTTCAATATGAGATAAATGACAAAATGGCATGGCCAGAGTTCAAGACCAGAATTTGAAGAAATGTAATAAATGCAAGGTGAAGTATACTACGGCCCACAGTTTAATCAAGCTTATAAACTTTTGGCTGAAGTAGCTGCCAAATACGCACATTTTTATTATCAATCTAAGTCGTCAACACCTAAAGTCAGTAATTTTCATCAGAAAGGAAAAAGGGAGAGATTGTTTTGCGCGGTGGCTGTGTGCGGTAGGATCATATTCCAGCACGGGGAGGGAGGAGACTTGAACGCAAGGGATGTTAAGTCTTAGAAGGCGAGTTTTACAAGTGGACAGCGACGCGGTGGAGTTTCAGTGCGGGGATATTATAATCTTTTCTGAATTCAACTCTTGGAAGCATACGGCTTACCTGCTGCAAAAGAAAAGGAAGCCAAATGCCGGCGTCTGACTGAGCTGAGCCGGCGAGCCCCCGACCATGATTGGTTATCCACCGGAATTCTCAAATCCGCTCCCGTTTCCGGCTTCCTGCCCGGTGGCGTAATCCGTTGGAAATCCCAGCGCCAGCACGGAAGATCCCGGTCGTTCTCGCGTCACTCCAACCGGCTCCGTGTCTCCGTCTATCTAGACGATGACTTCTCGAGCACTCAGGTGTACCAGAAGATCATTAGAGAAGGATTATTCTGCAGCTCGTGTGGCTGGAGCTGAAGCGTCGACGCATGGTTGCGAGATTGACCGTTCTAAACTAAGTGAAGAATGGATTTTATTTGTATCTGATCATGCAGGAGACGACTGAAGATGCCGGTTAGGCAGCAGTTCACACCGGCCAGATCATCTGATGCTAGTGTTTCGTCTGCCGTCTGCTGGTAGGAGTGCTATTTTTTTATGCCTGGTCAGCTGCAGGTGATTAGTTCATGGTATTGTTTAATAGATATAGTTTAGATCGGCAGTCTGGCACTGATGTGCTCGTCTCAACGAAACAGGATTCAGTATGGGATCAAAAGATGCAGCGGAATTCCATGGGAAACCTGATGTGCTTGAACTCAGGCTTGAGACCTCACAACACATCACCTGCTGCTGTCGGAAACAATACCGCTGCAGAATCCTTGGCCCTTGGGTGTTTCTTTGGTAACCCAAGGTTTCTCTGATGACTCTGCAGGCATGTATGTATGAGCAGACACGATGACATGTCGCCAGTAAGCTCTATGCATCCGGATTTGAGATACTTGAACCATTTGTTCTGTACCTGCTGCCTACTATAGGAAGGAACAGCTTAGAGAACATATGAATAATAATGAACTTTAGGCTTCCAAAATAGCTTCAATGCAGGGTATAGGGTGTGCAGGTCAGGTTAGAAATTTTGAGGGCACATGAATTTCTACCATCTGGTTGCATCTCTTCTCGTCAATAAGTGAAGGGATGAAAAGATCACTATATTGCTTTAGAGCATCTCCATCAGATCTTATTTCGTCTTTCCCTTAAAAATATAATAGAGGAGATTGAAAAAACTGAATTTCAGTGTATAAGGGATCAAAATTTGGAGCGATTAAAAAAAAAATTCTGATTTTCCAATTGAAACGGGCAAACCAGACTTCTGCAGTTTTGCTATAGATGTCGGATGGACCTTTTCCTTTGGGCAAGTACACATGGTGTGAGTTCGCGTGATTTTAGGTGTGTTTGAACGAGAGCCTCATTTTACCGCGCGCTACAAGATTCGAACACTTGGTGTGGCAAACAAAGTTGAGAAATTTACTTTCTTGACATTTAAAGTTAGCATCGTTCTTTGTACTTATGTCTAATCTTGCGACACTTCGTCATATAGCATGTCGTGATTCGTGAATCGTGAGATGCCAGATTTGTGAGTGATGGACCAAATTGCGCTAATCATTCGATCAGTCAGACACCCGTAAGCAGCCGATCAGCCCTTCTGATGGGCTGTTGTTGGGCTGCGAGACTGGGATGGGCAAAGGCCGCAGAGGTTGAATGCTGATCAAGCCGCACAACTTCTGCAATCTTTCCAGGACGTCCCGCTCCCTAGTTTTTTTTTCTTTGTTCTTTCCTTTTCTTTTTGACCTGTGCGTTGTAGTCTTTTTTTATATTTTTACATTTTTTATTTTATCTATTTACTTTCAATTATTTTCTTGCATTACATAGTATAGATACACGCTCACAATGCATGCACACTCACCCTTATGAACACACGTATATCATTTAATATTTCATATGTTTATATTACAGAATGCTATATGTTGCGCGTGTGTTTTTTTTTGTCTTGAGCACACGAATTTTATGTGTGTCCATCACGTGATCGACGCTTGTGAGCGCGTCCACAGCCAACGCCGCTTCTTTTGTGTCACCGACATGTGAGGCCCACTTACAAGCCGCCTTTGTTTCAATTTTTTGGAAATCGCGCCGGTAGCCCATCGGTCGCTTCGCTTCCCTTCCCCTCATTTCGCCTCTTCCAGTTCGCCTCCTCCCCTTCTCCATTTCGCATTGGTGGTCCTCGTCGGCGACGCGACCGGTCTCCTTCCCCGCATCGGCGAGCTCTCCCTCCCCCGTGACCCTATTTCTCGTGGCGCGGGCGACCACTCCCTTCTTTATCGGGCGTCGGTGCTCGGCGTTCCAACGGCGATAGGCTGCGTGTCGCGTTCGTGTGGATCTGTGTCTTCGAGTCCAGTGCGTTTCTCGCGGTGGATTTGTGTTGGATTCGGTGTTCCAAAGGTTTTTTAGGGGTTGTGTTTGGGTTCGTGTAGGATTCAGTGGTGGAGGATTTAGTTCGTTTTAGTTTGGAGCAAGTTTTGGGTGACGGTTGGATTTGTGTGATTTTTGGGGATTTTTGCCTTGTGTGTCATCGATTCTGATTTGGGGTTGTGATTTCATCGCCTCGCCACCCCGCTCCACACACCCTCGCCGCCTCCTCGTTGTCCCGGTTGCTCGCTGGAGCTTGGGGGTAGTGCCGCAGCTTAGTGTAGTATCTTGATAGGTTCCTTCTTACCCCTTGCGCTCTCCCGTGATTTTTGCTCCCATGAGCTTGACGGGTGGACTGGCTGTAGCATCTGGAGGTGTTTTGCTGGATCCCACTTAGGGTTAGTATTGGATCCAGCAATTTCTAGCTGGCTGCTACTTCGCTATGAGATGTTGTGGCAATTTGTGGCTGCTGCAGGCATGGATTAGGCTTCCAGAGCCACGGACAGAGCCATTCGTGGCTAAGGACAGGGATAACTTTTGGAACCTTCATCTGGCACTAGATAAGTTTAATGTAGTAGTCATGTAATTGTTGGAACCATCATCAGGCACTAGATAATTAGGTAATTTTTGGAACCTTCATCGGGCACTAGATAATTTGGATGGGTATTTTATTTTGTGATTGTGATGCCTGCTAAAGTTACATTTGGTATATATCTGTAGTTTGATTTTAGATCTAAAGTTACATTTCAGGTTTCATGTGGTTGTTAATGTTAATTATAGCTTGTTGGTGTGCTAGCCTGATGGTGCACTCTGAGGACCTACTCTCTGCTGAAATTCCCTAGGCAAAAAATCATAGATGGAGGGTCGGTTAAGCGGGCCGGGCATCACAATTCTAAGCAAAGCAGTTAGTTGACAACTTTATCTGATTTCACCTAAGGTCATGTCCTGTAAGGATTTGATCTTCAGTATGACAATTGTCACTGTTGTACCAATCCGAGTGCTTTGGTGATAATTGTGAACTTTGCAACCTAGGTGTCATAAATGGTAGCATCTGTAGTTACAGATGGAAATGTTTTCTTAGGTTTGTGAGTTATCTTTGTAGACATTTGAATATTTGATTACTCATTTTAGTAGCCACTGTTACTTGAAATTTGTACATAATTAGGAAGCCTTGAGTCTGCAGTTTAAAGTCCTGTCATGAATTTAGTATAAAAATAAGAAAATATTTTGGGCATGGCTAATCATTGCACCTGTTTTTGTTAATAATGTTCCCCAGGTGTTTCTTTAGCACCGTGTTCGATGCTGAGTTGCTAACTACTCTTTTTGTGCTTTGCTTATTTGCGTAAGCCGCTTAAGGCTCTTCGTCTGTTTATGGGATCCATCTTCCCGATGCGGAACTTTGGTGATCTGATGGCCATTTAAGCAGGCATAGTGGTTTGGCAGTCAATATTGTGGGCTTGTGCCCTGTTGAGTTACTCTACTTGGCTTCTATGAGTTTGTTTTGATGTTCCAAGAACTCCTGCTATGCATAAAGAGGACTAGATCTTTGTCAACTGCCTCTCGACCATTGCAAACTCAGGTTTGTGGTAGCAATAGAAATTAGATTATTGCTTTAATATGGCCCTGTATCATGAATATTTTGGAATTATGTTATCTACCTCCATAATTTCCACAATTAAAATTTAAGAGCAAGATGTTGGTTGCACTGCAGGCTAAGGTTTTATGATGCACAAAGTGATTTTTGAGGGCAGTTACTTTTACTAGTTGAGTTTCAGTTAGTTTTGGATGAGTTTTGTTGAGTTTCAGTTAGTTTTACCAGTGAGCTGTTGCTTTTTAGTGTAATTTTTTTTTCTCTCTTGCAACAAAAAATTTGTGTCATTATGGCACTCACTGAACTCTGTTGATGCCATTGGACTGATTGGTTAGAAAACAGGAATGTTACACTGTCAGTCCACGACATGCATTCATGCACATTTTGTCTTGGACTCACCAAGCATGAATGACACCTTTGAGGTAGCCACACACCAAGATCACCTTGTTGCTTAGTTACAGTAAGCATGCCTACGACCAAAGTTAATTATCCGAACTCGGCTCCTAACGGAAGAAGCTACATGTCTCGAAGCCAATTTGCAAGCTGAATCTAAGTTCTTTCATTTGTTTTGTTACTATTTTCAAATCAAGTGATGTGAAGATACATTTTAGGAGGTCCGGAGGTGTACCGCTATCCTTCGAATTAATTTATCAGCCTTGTAGCAACACCTGTATGAACCAATTTTTTTTGTGCAAAGACATTAGACTTAATTTTTTTTTTGTTTCAACCCTATTAATATTTAAATCACCTGCATAATCTTTGTTGCTTATAAGACTGAAACAGATATAGGCTTATATATAAATTTCTGTTTTTGGTCCCGAGGGAGCTGCTTTTGTATTGTACACGAGATGGAAGAGCTGGTAGTTTGTGAAGATCAATTAGAGGCTCTCCTCTTACGCATTTGTACCTCACCGCATGCAAGGACTGATTTAATATTTTTTTCTCGAACACCGAAACCTGTGCTTGTACTATAATAGATATATAGAGGCTCTTTTTATATTATAGTGACAGTTTGCGGTGCTTCTACGTTTTGCTTGCCTCTAAATTTCAATTGCTCGATATTATTTGGTAAAGTGAAGTAGTCATCCGCATGGTTGAAATGTCTGAATTTTTTTTTATTTCAATCAATTTTACCTTATTTTTATGCTGTTTGGGAGATTGTTTCACTTTTTGCTATGCTTGGTGTAAACATCTATATGTTTAGACATTGGAAAACCGATATAACTATTGGATCTGAGGTGGGATGCTTTTTGGTGTGTGTCTTTGTGGTGTTTCGTGTACTACACGATGAGGTTGTACATCGGGATGCCCCCCGTAGCAGTTCGCTCTGATTGTTGACTTCGGGAGTATCATCACCTAGTGCCCTGTGCCTCCTGACAGAAGTGCGGCAACCACCAGGTGTGACTGCATTCTCTTTGTTTCTAGATTTGTTGTGTAGAGCAATGGAAGCACTGTAGTACAGGAATTAGCTAAAATCTTATTTTCTCTTTTGGGATGCAGGTGACTGAATTGAGTTCATGTTGAACAAAAGCTCATCTATTGTCAAATTTGTAATGCATGGCTGTTCTGTTGTAGTTTAGAGGAGGTTATTTTGTTACTAATTTGGTCTAATTAGATTTTATGTTAGTTTAGAGGAGGTTATTTTGTTACTAATTTGTGCGCTTTCCTCTTCTCGCACTTGTAGCACATCTCGCTATCGGCGCTAATAAGGATTTGTAGTAATCTACCTTTTTAATCTATTTGGCATTGGCCGATCTGTTGCAGCTAAGCAGTCATCTGTTCTGTTGAGGTGCTTTTTATTCCATCCTAATCTGAGTCTAGGCAGTGAGGTTGAGGGAGAGACTTTGGATTTATGTTAGTGTTACGGTGTCGGTATAGCTACATTCATTATTGGTCACTTTCGATTGATTTCTATTGTGATGCTCAATTCTGATGATTTTAATTACTTTTTGTTATACAGACCATGGATGATGATGATTTGTATTCTCGATGCCCACCGCGCAAATGATGAGAGTGATGATGGTTTTGATATGAACTCAAGAAGACAATAACTCTGGTTCTTTGAATATTAACAAGGTAAGTAATTCTTATGATTTTTTTGTTGTTTATGTACCTGTGTATTATCATATAATATATCTTGTTGGCTTTTTTAGGATTTGAACTGCTCAGATGATGACGTTGACGAAGTTGTACTTGTGCAGGCTTTCAAGCACCTGAAAGGAGTATGTTCTGAAACTTGTTTTAGTGTAATGTGCATATTAGTTTAGCGAACTGTTGATTATACTGTAGAGGTAAAATATATGTGAAGTATATATTTCTTGATTGCACATTTCTTAGTAGTAAATTGCAGTCTTAAATTACTGCAATTATAGTGTTTTGCACGTGCAATATCCTGTATTTTTATATATCTTAGCCACTATTTTATTTTCCTATTTACATTAGATTAGAAAGCCCCCACTAGGAAAACTCTTCACTCCAATAGTTCAAGTGTAGCATTATTTAGATTGTTTGATGACAAATAGTATTACTCTAACCCTAGATTAGTGCTTGCATCTGAGTTATATGGCTCACTACTTCACCGCATGCTTTGTTACCTAATTTTTGAATTCCAAAGATGCATTTAGGAAGCATGGTCTGTTAGTTTTGCATGCAGCACTTGTTCATGTTTCAGTTTGACATTGGCTAGTAGTGAGTAGTGAGAGCAACAATTAAGTTACTAGAATCATTGTGTTAATTTTGTGTATAGTCTGTTTGCATGTAGTTGTAATATGCATTTCTTTTTTTTTCAGTTTGCTAAGTCTCTTGACAAGAAAAGGAAATCATAATGGCTTTGAGGTGCAAAGGTAAATCCAAAGAAGATGTGCATTTTTTACATGATGTTTGTTGGATTCGTGGTTAGTTTGATAAGTATAAACTTGTTCTTTGTATTGGATTTTCAGAATGTTAAGAATATCAAAACTACCGCAAAAGGGAAATCTGTTGTTGGCAAATCCATCCGGTACAGCTTCTAGTAGATGCAACAACACATACTTTGGAGACATAGTTAGAGGTTTGGATGAACGTAAGAAATGTATTATCGAGTCGTGGGTTTGGTATGTTACTTGAGTATGATGGCTGTAATGTCCCTAGAGGTTTTGTGCGGGGCTTGGCCGACGTCGATCCGAATCGCCTCGATATTGTTGTTGTCAACAAGACAATTCCATTTTATCCAAAGTCGGTGCACCTTTTATGGGTCTCCCAATAGGTGGTGATGACATTAGGCTAAAAAGTGACGATTCTAAGAAATCTAGCTTCCTTGCCAAGATCAAAGAGTCCAAGCTTCCACCGATTAAGACTTTTGGCAATAAGTTGAAAGGTGATAGTCTTTGTGATGATGATATCTTTCGGTTCTTTATGGTTGTTGCTCTATCGACATTTCTTTGCTCGAATTCCAATACCATTCCTAGACCTGCATACTTAGGTGCTTTAGTAGATGTTGAGTCTGTTCAAAAACGGGGCCGGTCAAAGTTTGTGCACGATTGGTCGTTTCATTCAATTTCTAAATACAGGAAGAAGAAACGACAGAATCTTGGTGGTCAGATATATTTCTTCACAAGTAAGTGCTTTTTTGATTGCTTGTCTTTATTGTTTGTGGCCTTGTTTTCTATGTTGTACTTATTTACCGATCTCTTTTGGGAACTCATGCGGGGTTACTACTTAGACTTCTTGAAATTTGGCTATGGTAAAGAGCTTCCCCGCAAGTATGCCTAGAATACTTTGGTTGGAAAGGTTCAATGATTAAGAAATATGCTTCTTATGATCTTGTCGGTGCTTCTAGATTTGGAAAGCGGCCGGTGAGTTTAGGTTTTTGGTCTCTTTTTTGTTATGTTGTTTGTTTTGTCATCTGTGAATTTACTTGACTTAATTTATGGAATATATGATGTTTAGGTGAAAGCAATTAAGGATACTTGTTATGTCAAGGGTTGTTACCTAGTGATTATACAAAATCTTTCGTAAAGGCTCAATGATGGTGATCGATTCTTCTCAAGCTCGGTAAGTGCCATTTTGTTTTGTATGATCATTTGCAAGATGTGTGTGGTTTCTTAAATTCCCTTATGCAAAGGTCATTTAGTTTTTGAGCTCCAATTTGTAATGATTTTTGTAAATGATTCATTTGGTACTATGATTATGACAGTGAGAGCAGATCTGTGTGATATTTTTGAAGATCATCTCTCACAAAATGGTTTTAGGAAGCCTTTGTGGAACTTGTGATGTCAATGTTTGATTGCTTATATTCTTATTATGGAAAGAAAGCTAATTCTAGTGCGTAGGCCGATAATTCTCAAGCCCAAATTGGTGATAATTCAAGATCCAATGCCCGGTACTGATTATGAACATGATGCCCCATTACGTGCTGATGCATCTGATATCAATGTGATAAATGTGGGAGTGGCTACTGCTCCAAGTAATTCAAATTTGTCAAAGAAGTTGATGGTGTTGCTTGTGTTGACGATATTAAGCGGTAGATGTCCAACCCAAGAATGGAAAAGTGGATTCAACTATCCCTAATGCTATGCTACATCCTAGTATGCCCGCCGTTGGTCCGCAACCCCCGCGCGGCTACTGGCCGGTCCTAAATTTATTGAAGAAGAAGTTTGTGAGACTGAGAAACTTGATTCGATATAGTGCGCACGATTGTACTCCTAGTGAGAATTGTGCAAACCTGCAAAGAATCGAGA
This sequence comes from Chrysopogon serrulatus, assembly GCA_015844335.1. NCBI lineage: Eukaryota > Viridiplantae > Streptophyta > Magnoliopsida > Poales > Poaceae > Chrysopogon > Chrysopogon serrulatus. Next base: position 4,314 of record JADLZL010000773.1, on the reverse strand, counting down.
TTATTCCTTCGAATCAATCATCATCTCAAGGTAATTGTCTTTCATCTGTTACATTGTTACAACACCGAAGTTAGCTTTGTTAGTAATACTTCGTTCAATTTTGTATGTTCACCGCAGACTCGCCTAAAAGCAAGAGGAAGAGGAGAAGCCCCTCGCTACACAAGTTCCTATTCCTCAAGATACAGAGGTTCTAGGGTACTAAAACGCCAAATAATTACTAGGAAATCCCCTTTGAGTTGCAGCCAAAGTGTTTTGGGTCATAGTGGAAGTGAAGGAACAAAGGAAAATCCTTTAGTTATTGAAGGATCCCCGGTCTTAAGTTGTACATGTGCAAGTAAACGCGTCGAAGGTGGAACTAAAAGTAAGTTTTGTCCTGTTTTTTGTGCTTTGTTCGTGATTGTTTAGGAAGCACTAGGCTCAGCTTGTGCACCTAAAAGTAGTTTGTGCCTTGTAGTTTAGATCACCATACTTAGAAACTAACATTTTTATTTTTAAGGTCTCTTTGAAAGAACTAGTGGAGGAGCCAGATCGTCATTGGAAAATATTCACAATATTGCAGGTTTGTGGTCCTCCGGAATAAAAAAAAAAAGATACAATAGTTGTACTTCACTGCTCAGGTTAGTTTTAAGCATTATCTTTATGCAGAAAACCATCCAAGAGGGAATCCTACGGTTTCTATGAACCAAATTGAGAAGGTTAGTGCTTTGCTTGATGTCTTGATACCCTTTATTTTTTGGTGACCAATGATTCAAATATCATGTGTTAATTTGTGCTCCCGATGTTATGTGCACTAGACACACAGTCTTAGTCCCGTCTCGCCCAAAACTAAAAGACTAGATCCTTTTTGCCATCTTGATTCAAATAGTTGTAGTGCTTTGTACTTGTTAATCTTTTATTTATGAAAACCAAACAAAAAACATTTACTCGCTTAATTGCAATCACCGAAATGTAAATTGCATGTACCGAGAATTGCAATTATAGTGTTTAGCATATGCAATATGTGGAAATTTGAGCAATATAAAGTTGTGGATAATTTGTATATTTCTCTGCTGTCATAAAAATTTCATGATTTTGTCCTATCAAAGCCGGAGTTATGCTTTTCCTCAAGTTTTCTCGTCGTTCTACGGACACATGTGAGCTGCAAATTTTTAATGTGGGAAATCGAGCTCTTGTAATTTTTATCCAAACAAGTATTTCTTGTTTTCTTTCAATTTTGTATTGAAAGAGCATTGATGTGAGTTGAGTTCTAGAGTTCGGTGTTTGCATTTAGTCATTTTTCTTGATGGAATTAGTTTTTTTTGTAAGTTTCTCATTTGCTATGTAGGTTTAAGTGCAAAGATTTGCATGTGTGACACCCATGACTGGTCTTGTTTGTCACCGTGTATCTCATGGTTTAACTCATCTTTGGAGTTCATTTTTTGCCTCTTACCCCTAAAAAGTTGTGCACCTAAAAAGTACTGCGGCCTTGTAGTTTACATCACCATAGTTGAACCGATATTTTTTATTTTTAGGTCTGCTGAAAGTAGTGGAGCTGCTGGACCGTTATCGGATGATACTTGTGACAAGATCGCAGGTTTGTGCTCCTCTCTAATAAAAATAAACTAAAAAAGTGTATAGCGGCTTGTACTTTTTATATTGTCGCTTTTGATTATTTTTGAGCATGAACTTTATGCGGGGAGAAGGATCCAAAGAAAATGACTCCTGTTGTTTGTGTGAACCAGAGTGAGAAGGTAATTGTAAGTTGAATATTTGATTTTTTTTGTCTCTAGAATAATGTAATCGATGTGTCATTGCTCCCAATCGCTAGATATTCTTGTGGTGTGCACTACTATGTTGTGTGTGTTAACCGAGCAATTGTGTGTGTTCTCGAGTTCACTTGTTCTTGAGGTTGGTGGATGTTTGCTTGAGTAATATTTTTTTGCTCTCCATCCCATGCTCGACCGAATAAGTTGATTGTAATTTTTGTCCCATATGGGACTACACTATCGGGCTTTGTACGTAGTCGCACTATCAGTCCCATGTTATTGTGCAAGGGAAAGGATCTAGGGACACATAGTCTAGAATTTTAGTTTTGCACTATCAGTCCCCACTTACTATTTTGATGGGGACCGACTCTTGTCACCCCAACTTTATTATTTTCTATAGCTGGCCAAAAAATGCGTAACTCTAAAATTACTGATCACATGTACTATCATTGATGTGATTTAGCTCTGTTGACTCGTCATCGTAACCCATTAGTTTGCAACCTATATTTTTCAATGTATAAGCTTTCCAATCATATGATGGTTGACAACAATATTTTTCCCATATTTGCTAAAAAGGGCAAAGAAAATGTTAAATTGGATGCATTCAAGGATATTGAAATGGCGTAAGATGCGCTCCTACTTCGAATCGTGGCCGGTTAGTACATCTTTTTTAGTAGATTGCATGTGTACTCTTATTAAATTGCATACTTGAGGCAATCGCAATTATTGTTTTTGATATGTGCAAAATGTATTGTTCTCAAACTATAAGTTATTAATTTTTTACTATTTTATAATTTCTTTCAAAGCAAGCAAAGCATATATTTACAATGTTTGTCCTAAGAAGACTCCCTACTTCAATAGTCCTAGTGTACCTCCATTTAGATTGTTTGATGATGAGGATGATTTAGGAAATTTTATTGAAGATCCTAAACCGAGGCGCCCCGTTGGTTCTGCCATCTTGTGTTGATTCCAAAGATGTGCAGAAACAACTCAAATCCCATTTATTTGCCATTATTTCTATTCTCCCCATGCCAAATCATCATGGTTACTTATTTATTTTCTTCTCCTCGCAGCTCACAAATACTGTTTCTACTTCACATGATAATCATGTTGCTACTATATGTGATGGAGGTGCCTCTAAAATTGTATGTTTGACCTTTTTGTCTATATTCTTCTCTTGTCTTTTCATTTTTTTGTACTACAACTTGATTTAGTATTTGTTTTTTCGATAGGTTCAGATCGATACTAGCTTCTACTTCCAGTTTTGCCCAGGGAACAAGGTTGGACGTTTGTTGACCGGATGAGGTCCGACCCCTTTGGTCAACATGGTAATGTGAACAATCGGGAATGTCATGATACTCGATGTAGAGAGAGAAAAGAAATGGCCATGTTGAAAAAGTAAGCTTCTTTATAAGTTTAGCTTTTTATAAGATTCTTGTGTGTACTTTTTTGTCTAATATGGTAGCATATTTTATTAGGACCTTCTCTATATGGTGTCTTTACCTCTCACCGAATATTCTCGATGATGCCGAAGCTTCAACTCGCTCATCGCTCTAATTGCTTGTATCAGTCCTTTTCGAGAACAAAGAACCTATTCCTCTTGCTTCGTTAGTCCTTCCGGAGAACCCCATGATATTGTAACTTAGTTTTTCTAATTATATCGCTTTGTAGAACACCGGTGCTTTAACTTATCTTGTAAAAATACCATTGTAATATATCATTTGTGGAATAACGTTATAATATTATCATCTAGTGCTATTTATTGCTTTTGAGGAATCATTGTATTTCTGTAAATAGCATGAAAGAGTATCACCCTTGTAATTTTGGGTTGTACTTTATGATATTGGTACAATTTTATGTGCTTCTTTATTCCTAATTTCACAGCCCACCTATTGCAACACCTCTTCCAAGCCATCGAGATGTTACAAATGTTGCCGGGAGCTCATTGTCTCCAAAAAGTAAGGGAAGTAATGCTTCGTCAAGCAACCGTGACTACTGGGTTGCCTAGTGAAGACGGTGTTCAACAGCCTTGGCACTCTTCAAGTGGAAAACTAGCCATTCGTCGTGGCAGAGGCTTTTATCCCAAGCAAATACAAGCAAAGTCCTTATATGCAGCCTCAATCAAATATAAGAGTGTCCAGACTAGAAGTAGATGTGTATGATGTTGTTATGAGGATGGCACAAAGCAAGCACTCCAAGTAATTTCTTTGTTTTTTTAACCACTTTCGCATATTTTTCACTTGTGACTACACTTGCAGTGAAGTATATTTGAATTTAGAATTGATGCTATATTGATGTTTATGATCTGATATTTTCATCTTGTTTTTGCAGTCTTAAAGTAATCGACTATGGTCATGTGTTTGTGATATTAAGTTTGCTGGCAAGCTCTCTTAAGCCTCAAGGAAAGGTTCATTACATTGTAATGAATGCTTTATGCGTATTATTATTCCATAAGAAACGCCCCAAGAGTTCTTACAAGCATTTCTTCTTCTCAAAAAAGTTGGTGTAAGTATCCTTTGTTTTTCAATATTGTACAATCAGAATCGTATGAAATAATATTAAGCAATAT
>JADLZL010000771.1:0-291915 GCA_015844335.1 Chrysopogon serrulatus | reverse complement strand
AGGCCTCACACCCGTCAATAAGCATAATATCGGATAGTTCGCCGGCATCGATGTTCCGCGGTGGATTTGTGGTTGCATAAAGGGGCGAGCTACCCTCTCCATGCTTTGTCCAAATCAAGTAATCCTTCATAAATCCTCGGCGAACCCGGATGAGAAAGGATTTGTTGAGTGTCATCAAATACAGACAATATTTTTGCAGTCCATGCATGGACAATGTATGTGCGTCTTCATTGTTCTCGAAGCATGGTTCTTAGCAAGATCAATAAACTTCTGCACCCTCAGGTATGTAGGATGGATCTAGTCTTGACAAATTATACATCCAAAATGACCTCTCCATCACTATCTGTACAAAAACATAAGCGCTACGACATATAAATATATCATTTGAGACATCATTGGATATATTTTTTGTAATAAAAGTAATGTGGAGATATAAATATAGCTTATTTTTTTATAGATGTACTTACACTTAGTTTGACCAACACAAATCTCGTAGCAACTCTTTTTATGGGACATAGTAGTATCAAAAATAGGTGGGCTAAAGTGAATCTTTCTAAGAAAAAATAGCTGATTAGTTAACAAAATTATGAGCCTTTTCTAGAAAACTATTTACTTACTTTTTGTTTCACTTTTTAGTCCACATATTCAAGTAACACTATACTAAATTTTAAGCACAATCTAAGGACTAGTTATGACTCAGTATTTATTTTTCTATTAATTGGCATAATTATTTAATACTAAAGTTTAGTTTATACAGTTCTTCACTAAATATTATGTAATACATAGGCTAATATATATAGCTATTTAAGGTTAATAAATCATTCCAACTTAATCAACCAAATATAAATTAACTAACCATTCTAAATGGGTCTATTTATATGAAAGAGTAGGAGAAAAGAGTTTGCTAGGAATAGCTAATTAGTAAATAGGGTTTACATAGGATTTAGTTAGGGATTATTAGGTAGGGAATAGCAATGAATTTTATTAGCTAGGATTTAAGTCCCTTTTAGGTACTACATTTAAAAACCTAATTGGCATAATTAAAAAAACTCAAGTAGCTACAAAATACCTAATTAGAAGAAATAAATATAAAAGCTAGGTATTCTTCTATCTCAATAATGGTGAAACCCTAGATTCAAAAAGAGGCTCCAATTGAGCAAGAATGAGTAAATTGAGGCAAGAGGAACATGAGCTAACCTTTTATAGCAACCTCCTTCCAAGAAATGAAGACAAAACCTCTCCCCTTGTATTTTGCCAAATCTAGACCTCTAGGATTTAAGTCTCTTTTAGGTACTACATTTAAAAACCTAATTAGCATAATTAAAAAAACCAAGTAGCTACATAAATACCTAAATAGCTAGGGAATACCTATGAAAGATTAAAGTTAAATACCTAAGTAGCATATTATTAAAAAAACCCCATAATTCTTTCTCTGCATAAACACACAAGAACACATCATTCATGGAATCTTGCATAAACTAGCTTCAATGAGAAGCAAACATGAAAGGAGGAGAGGAGAGGCATTATCTAACCATCTTAAGCAACCAAATTAGAAGAAATAAAGACAAGAAGCTAGGTATTCTTTTTTCTCATCAATGGTGAAACCCTAGATCCAAAAAGAGGCTTCAATTGAGCAAGAAACGAGTAAACTGAGGCAAGAGGAACATGAGCTAACCTTTTATAGCAACTTTCTTCCAAGAAATGAAGATCAAAACCTCTCCCCTTGTATTTTGCCAAATCTGACCTCCAAAATCGCCTCCAATGGAAGGTGGCTGTGCACTAAAATTCGCCTCGGGGGAGGAAGAATGGGGTATTTATACAAGATAAAACACAGACGGTTACTAAAAGCAAACCGCCTGTGGTAATTGTTTACCACAGGCGGTTGGGTGTGTAAATGTGCCATTTACACAGGCGTTGCATTAAACCAGCCGCCTGTGGTAACTCCAACCGCCTGCGGGTAAATGTTTACCACAAAAGCGGTTGGTGCCTGCCATACAAGATACTTGTTATACTACAGGCGCGTGGTAATTAATACCGCCTGTGGTATAAAAAGGGGCGCCTGCACTGGCCTCTTTTTTCTACTAGTGTGAATTAAGTGGTGCACCCTCATCATTTCGCTCTAGCTTCGCCGCTGGCGAAGGCGTGAGGCACGTCGTTGGCGGCAGCGCCGGGTGGCATGGCGTTGGAGGTCCATGTCTAGGAACGTCTTCGAAGGGCTGCCTGCCTCTTAAGCCTCCCAAAATCAGTCGGCACGGTTGAGCCCGACAACCAAGAGGGTCCAGGAAACGACGTTCCACTCGGGCATTGGGGCAAACAGGGCGGAACATGTGCCATTTTTTGCATGCCTGCAACAGCTTTATTTTGCACTCAGTTTTATTCTTACCATGCTGTTCTGTTAGATACCGATTCCTTCAGTTCAATGGGCTCAGCATCTCACAGAAGACAAGTGATTATCATGGTATCATGTATTAGTTGAAGAGATTATAGCCTTTGTTCGTTTCCTCCAAACAAAACTAGCAGATCAGCAGCTCTAGAGTACTTACTTGCATTTTGATCATGAGAAGTTGCGCTGACGATCTCATTCATCTTTATGAAGATCGATCTATGTTATCCTTACAAAGTACTTGAAATTAATTGCTAGTTTGAATATTCTTTCTGAAGTAAGCCAATAATATGCTTTTTGTTTGGGGAATTACATTAGATCAAAATTCCAATGAAAACTAATAGGAGTAGCAAACCATCATACAACAATATAATGGCTCTCCTTTATTTTGTTCCCTTCTCTTTGGAGATATAATGTACTCATACTGAAGTAGCTCAGTAGAATAACCATATAATAAGACTTTTTATTTGATAAAAATCTATTAAGACATTCGCATCTCTTTGTGTAAGGTGTGAATCATATGAGCCCTTTCCCATACAAAATGGCTCAATATCTGTGAACATTCAATCTTTCTGCAACACATAATTTGAAGCCGCAAATCTCTTATGCTAAGCAGAGAAAAGATCATAGGACCAGAAATGAACGCACAAATCTCTTGTGCTAAGCAGAGAAAAGATCATAGGACCAGAAATGAACACGAAGTCATGGCTTGACTTTGCAGTAGCTAATTGCATCACAGCAGAAACATAAACATAGATGGGTTACATACTTACATGTGAAACAGTCTGGACTTAGGCAGAACATGAGTTAACCAATTGCCTGAACAGGGATGGGCAAACCATTGATAACAGCAGGGTAAGCTAGTTGCTCTAAATTAAAATAATTTCTACCACCATATTGCAAAAGCTAAGCTGGCACCAACAGCGTCAAGTTCTCACCAAATTTCATTTTGCGCGAATGACCTGCACTTTCATCGTGTACTTCGTGTTTTCAAGTAGCTCAAAGAGGCAGAGATCTCCCAGCCGCAACTTGTTGTCGCAAGCAAACTGTTTCCACCCTTTTACAAGCCTTTTGACTCTGTGTTTGTCCTTCTTAATCACACACCGCACTTCCCAACTCTTGCTACAGCATTGAAGCATCAGTGTTTGGTCCTCAAATGGTAGATATACATCAGCATATGCTCTTGGTATGTCCTGATTGCAGTGCAGTAGGAAAGTGTAGAAGTCAACTGAAAAATAGCTCAAGATGGAAGTACTTGCATCAAGATTGTAAATTATTTCTTCAAGGCAATTTGTGTAGAGCTAGTAGTACTTCAAGGATTAAAAATTGATTCTTAAAAATTATATATTTTTCCTACTTGGTTTTCTGATTTTATTTAGTGTCATATTGACCTGGCCAAGAAAAGGGGGAGAAAGAATATGTGGTTTAATTTTGCTTGCAAAGGGATTTGCTGGGCCATGGCTTTGTAGGAAAAAAGATGGTGATTGCTAAGGAGTCCAGTTCTCCTCCCGTTGGTACTTCTGTTCCTCTATCCCTGTTTCTGAAATTGCAGCTCGCTCCCTCATAAAGCTGGGAAATGCCTATTCTCCAATAACATGTTTTCAAAATGAAGCATAACTGCAGTAGAATATCAATACAAGAACAAAGTTTCCAAGCTCACCAGAGCCTGAGATCTTCCATGAATATTGAACTTCTTGATGATGCATCCATAGATGGGGATCCTAGAAATACTAGCTCGGACTACCTCTTTCAGTTTCTTCATCTGCACACAAGTGAGACAGGTTCCCCGTGGGAGGATGTAACTTGGAACACAATGTGATTTCTGATCTTCTGGACATATAGAATCTCCTACACAGAAACAAAGAGAAAGAAATGTGAGGTCATGGTGATCTGTAAAGTAAATCTTACTCAAGTCGATTCAACTTGGTCACTCATAACCTGATGAGTCAGATAGGAGGTTGATGAACTAGCAGTGACATTCATGGGAAGATCTTCACAACTGCTTGAAATTTCATCGTGCATTTCCCTTGTTTCTCTGCCACAGATATGATTTCTCTTGACAAGGCATGGTGGCACTTTCTCGCAACAACTAAGATCAAATATGAGAACCTTGAATCGAGAAGTCCCATCATACTTGAATACCAAGAAGTCTCCCATGTTCAAGTCATGGGCAGTAACAAAGGTCTTCCATCCTGTTTGAAAGACTACTTTGCCACGATTCTTAGCTATTTCAACATCAAAAGTGTGTCCACAGCGTGATTCTAGCAGAACACTGTTTGCTATTAGCCCTCTGACATGTTGCACGAATTCATCAGGTATGGCCTGCAGCAATAACACCGAACAAACTCATAATTATATGTCTAGAATTGATACAAATGAACAATATTCACAATAATACTGCAAATATATCTTGGGTTTCAATTTGCATCTACAAGAGGGCAGATGATCTTCACATTTAGGTTTCTGGGTTGGTTTTGGTAAAACAGGAGGCCAAAACTTTTGGTCCAAATGAACAGAGACGGGGGACGAGACAATATCTCCATTCAAGAAGTTGGCTGATAGTGCAACGATTTCATTCCAGACATCAAAACAAATTAAAACTGTTTAATTATAATACGTCCAAAATGTGAAAGAACCAATAAATATTCTCATGTCATACAAGCATTTCTGTCAAAATCTAGTATTAATTAAAAATGAATAATATTCTATTATATCTTCAGAACAATAATACGGCACCTATATCTTAATTTCAGTTTGCATCTACAAGCAGATGCCAGATTTTTCCCTTCAAGTTTCTGAGTTGGGTTTGGTAAAGATGGAAGCCAAAACTTTTGGAGCAAATGAACAGGGATGATATAATTCCTAACACAATATCTCCCCTTCTGAGCAGGAAGGTATTGTGGCCACAGCGCAAAAGTGACACTGAACACAGTGGACGGACTTGAAAAACTTACCAATCCTTCACGAAAATCACCAACTAGAACCTTGAAGAAATACTTGTCCACTGCTTTCTCACGAAAATCATCCTTGTGATCCGAATAGAAATATGCACTCCTCTCCTCCCTGCTTCTCTTACCAGGCTTTCTCATCTTTACCACACCGAAGCATGCCAAGGACATGCCAGAACAGAACGAAAGAAGTTGGAGAAGTACTATCGAATCGCAAGCTACGGAAGATAAAACTGATGAATGTAATCTTTGATCTTGGGAAACCCAAGCGGCGGAAGGAAGAAATGTGGAGTACCTGCAGCAGTAAAAAAGAGACCAGCCTTGAATCACCTGACGAAAGAGCGGAGACGCCAAGGGGAGTTTAGCTCTGTGGAGCCGAGCAATCGAGAATTAATAATGGCTGCTCCTGCTCTACACCTACTTTAGGTGCTGTTTGGGTTCCGGGATAGGAAATGATTTGTCTATCCTCAAAAGAATAGTATTGTATGGTAGTCATCTATTCTTCTTATCTTATTTAATATAAATAAATTTATAACTAAGTTATATATAATTCAATGAGTATAAAATTTTTACTAGAGATCAAACATACAATAACTAGTCTACCATAAAAATTTCACCACAATTGGACCACAGAAATTACAGCTATGAATTATTCCAATTATTTTACTGTGCACATCTACTCATGTGGAGTCCAACAAAATTGGATTTTCTATTTTATAAATTTTCTGTGATTTACTATGATTTTTCAAAAGATTCAGCCAAAATAAAAAAAAAAAAGACAAAACCACGCAACTGTAGCAAAACTACCGCTCAAAACCGCTCTAGGGGTTATTTAACCGGTTTAAGAAGTTCGAGGGTAGAATACCTGGTTTTATAGTTGAAGGGGTTCAATATTCCACCTGTCATAATTCAGGGAGTTATGTAGACTTTTTCCTTAATCTTCACCGGTTAAGAGCTGAAGCTAGCTATCTTTTAATGAAAGAACTTAGACTTCTCGAGTCAACCTTGCAAACTCCCCCACAATATCTAATAGGTCGGTTTGATAGTTTAGGTGTCGAGGGATTAGCTAATTACTAGATCACCTTTGGTCTTTTTTTTTTTTGAGAATAATCACCTTTGGTCTTATTTATATACAAAACAGTGGTGTGGGATGGACTAGATAACTCTGTGTGCCAAGATAACCTAGATCACATCCAACACACCGCAGCGCCGGCGCAGGGCCAGGCTGGGACTCCAGGGCCGTTTGGATTCCTCACTTGCTACTGTATTACCTAGCTGGGCAAGGAGATGGCATTGTGGATGAGATGGTCCCCTGGTAAAGATTGTTTTGGGTCTTGTGCTTTCCAGCTTTTACTTGCCAAAGCAAGGTTAGGCTTGGCTGGCAAAGCAAAGCCAGGCAAAGCTGGCCGCACAACCAAACTGGTTGCACTGGCGAGCGGAGGAGCGAGCCAACACGTCGCCTCCTGCGCGAAGTGATCAAACAGGTGTAGAGCAGGTGACATCACGGAGCATAGGCATCCAAGCAATCCATTTTTCACAAACTATTGCTAATTAATACCATTATAGCAAACGCAAAAACACACATGGATCACGCACACGAATCAGTCGAAGCAGTCTCAACACTCTTAAACTTTAATTTAGTACCAGAACTCGATCAGGGGACGGATAAATCATAGATTGTTCCGTCAACAGAGATAGCGCATACTTTGTGTATGTATACACACAGTCTGAGCAGAGCAAGCTGGACCCTTTGCCAAGCATAAATAAAAGAGTTAATATCACTACTACAGAAGTTGGACCCAATAATGGTTGACATGACCTAACCATAAGCGACTCTATCAAGACCCAAAAAGCACTTCTGCAGAAGTAGCAAACAACAGCAGAAAGCATTCCCCAAATCTCACTCTTTGCGAATGATATGCACATTCATCCTGAACTTCTGAACTTCTTGGTGTTCATCAGTGGCTCGAAGAGGCAGATATCTCCCAGCTGCAAATTGTTGTCATGTGCAAACCGTGCCCACCCAAGGCAAAGCGTTTTGAATTCGCGTTGACTTCTCTGAACCCGAACGCGGCACATCACTTTCCAATTCTTGCCATCACACTGAAGAATCAAGCTTCGGCTCTCGAATGGAAGATATACATCAGAATATTTTCTGGAGAAGTCCTGGTGACATTACAGAGGGAAAGAGATTTCAGTGGCGGAAAGTGAAAAAAGTTGAAGTTTTCCATCGAACATAGCTAGTAAATCTCTCCAATATATCTAGGAAGCTAAACAACCTGCTAGCCAAACGACGTGCATTTGAATACCAATCCGGGAACAGAACAAAAAATAAAATAAGAAAAAGCTAACTCACCATAGCTTGAGATTTTCCAGAAATGTTTGACTTCTTCACGACACACATAAATATGGGAATTTCAGAACAAATTGCTCGGAGTCGCTCTTTCAGTTTCTTCTTTTGCATACTATCAAGGCTGGTGCCTCGTGGAAGCATGTAACTCGGTGCAGAATGTGCCTCATCATCTTCTGAAGATGTCATTCCTCCTATAACGACCAAACAAAAATAGTGATGTCATGATCTTGTAGATGTACATAGATGCAACTACCTACATTCAAAATAATAATGCGTTTTTGACTTTTCTAGATACATACTTTTAGACATGCATTTAGATACATACTATGACAAGGTACGTATAAAAGTTAGTGCATCTAGAATAGCCAAATCTTCTTGTAATTTGGAACAGGGAGAGTATATTAGGTTTGACATTGTAGCTCAACCTGATGAGTTGGATAGGGATCTTGATGAACTGATAGCATTTTTCATGACAAAACATGGTGGTACTTTCTCGCAACCACTACGGTCAAATATCAGAACCTTCATCCAAGACATCCCATCATACTTGAATACCAAGAGGTCTGCCTCTTTCAAGCCATGGGCACTAACAAACGACTTCCACCCAGACTGAAACGCTATTTTGCCCAAATTCTTTTGCAACTTGAACATCAAAAGTATAGCCGCCATGTGATTCAAGAGTAATGCTTCCTTGTATTTTGTCTACGAAATGTTTAGCAAATTCCCCAGGTATGAGCTGCAACAACAAGATTAACGCAAACAAACTTCAGATGAGGCAAGGGAGCTGTTTAAAATCTATATCGCTATTGCAAGTTTCGTTGACACAATCACAGCTAATTATCTTTAAACAAGTGATGCACACCATTATATAGATACGCTAAATTGATTTCAGATGCAAAATACAAAACAGCTAGCAAATAAAGAATCAAAGAGTTGCTATAACTTGATTAATTCAATTTCATGACCTGAAGCTGTTTGATATTAATGCTGCAAATATCTTGTAAAATTAGTCAATATTTTATCGTCCCATGGTGCAGAGGCATTGCCATAAAATAGGACTGCCATTATTCGTCTTGTAACTTGCAAGTGATGTTATTCCATTCAAGGCTACCAAAATAGATCTTTCGTCGGTAGTGTCTTAGGAACAACATGCTAATATAAATTGGAAACGCTGAAACAGTCCACAGTATTGAATTAGTAACAAAAGTTACTTCGATTCTGACAATATAATGACCACAAGCTGAATAGCTGGAAACACCGTGTGCAAGAAAATTGCGCACCAATCTTTCATGGAAATCACCAATCAAAATCTTGAAGAAACGCTTGCCATGGTCATCCGTATCATCATTCCAGTGGTAATTCGCATACCTCTTCTTGCATCCCTTGGAAGGTTTTCTCATCTTGGTACCATACCTGCATAACTAAAAGTTTGCAATAGTATCCACTAGAGATGGAGAAGTAACTTCTTGATGAGAGAAAAAAATGAGGAAATAATTGGACAGGTCACAGCTAATAAAGAAAGGGTAAAAAAGCAAAGTTTTTTTTACGCCACTTCAGGTAATTCTGTATGCCATATTAAAAATTGGGCGTCCCACCATTATTTAAGGAACTTAAATGCACTATAGAGGGAGAAACATGAACGATCAATCTCAGAGAGAGCACGACAAGGGGGAGGACTGGCAGCGGAAGAATCAGAAAGCACGAAACTCTAATGATGTGTGTAGGTGTAGGTCAAAGGACTTTCCTCAAGACTATCTAGAGGCAAAGAAATTTCCTCAAGACTATCTAAAGGAAACCGCTAGAAACCAAAGGACAAGAAGAGCTTACCGTGATTTTTGCTGAGTCCAACCGCATAAATGTTTTCTAGCGGTTCTAAAAAAGTCTAACTCCTCTGAGTATTAGATTAGACTTACCAAATCTAATATACCCTACAAAAAGTCTAACTCCCCTCCCCTGAGTATTAGATTAGACTTACCAAATCCAATATACCCTAAAAAACTCTAACCACATAGATTAGACTTACCAAATCTAATATACCCTTAAAAAAGATAACTATTTCCATAGACCATACAAAAAGTCTCGCTTTCTTTTTTTTGGCACTTCTAATTTAAATTATGGCCATGCGCATGGCTATCCCCCACCGCGCCACAGCCACCCTCTTTTTCCTCCTGCCAGCAGCTGCTCTCCTCCTCTAGCCCTCGCCCCCGCCACTATCCCTCCCACCACAGCGGCGCGATAGCGCGCCCGTGGCGGCTACCCCACAAGCTTGCCCTTACTAGAACTCCCCTGCTTCGACCTAGCCCGGTCGCCTTCGCCACCGCCAGGGCCCCTAAATCACCCGCCGATCGACCATCCCTACAGCTTGGTCAGCCTTCTTCTCCTCACCAACAAACCGTTTCTTCTAAGCCTGCCGGAGTTAGAGAAGTTAAGAGGAGAGTACGCTAGAAACCTAGCACGAAGATCTAGGAGGAGGAGGAGAACAAGGAGGCATACCTCGCCGGATCTGCCAGATCTGTCATGGCCGGTGCTGGATTCGCCAGATCTGCCATGGCAGGCACCAGATCCACCGAATTCGCCTTGGCTGGCACTGGATTTGCCATGGCCAGCGCTGAATCCGCTAGATCCGCTGTGACCGACGCGGGTGCGGGGAGGCAGTGGCCGGCTGGTCTCTAGAGAAGAGACAGAGAGAGAGCAGGCACATAAGGGAAGGTAGGCCTGTGGAGTGGCCCTTTAGGTTGTATAAAGTACAACCATCCGTATCGAAGTCATTACCTTTGAAGTTACCTAATTACATCAAAATACAACTTTGTTTCCTTACGTGAGCCTTCTGTTAGATTTGGCCACTATAGGTATTAAGTGAGACATCGATTGACGTTTTTGCCCTAACACAAGTTAGGAAAGACAATGGAGTTCAGTTTTACATTTTCATGTTGAGTATTATTTATGTTATTTTTCGTATGGTCTGTGATTATCATAATCTCTACCCCTCTCTAATACACCAAAATTTTCTTCACTAAATCCATCCTGCCCGACCACCCCCACAGGCAATCTAAGTCCACCTAAATTTATGCACCAAAATAATACAACTTCATAAATGAATGGACTGGAACTCTCTTCAAGCCTCCTAAGGACAAAATCATCCGGATCACAGGTTTTCAACATTTCACGAGAAATACCAGGCTACCAGTGGTTATGCTGCCAACCAGTTTGTTCTATTTTGCGATCTTGTTTGCCACCCGCGCCCATTCGCATAAAAGAGCCCCGCACTGAGCATATCTATCTTCTTGCGGCTAGCATCGCGATGCCATCTTCATCTTCCCTGCACCAAGCATCTTCTTCTTCTCTGCTGCCAGCATTGCCATGCCATCTTCGTCTTCTGAGCGGCCGACATCTTTGTCTCCCCTGATGTAGACGCAACCCGATCTTCTGATAGACATGGTAACTTTGATTGCTGGAGAACTCAATGTTCATGATCTAGGCTTAAAACCAAGTTTGATTCGGACCCTCACAACCGTTACACCACTCCTTCGTTGGTTATCAACCACATACAACGCGATTAACCTTGCAGAGAAGGCTTTCCCTGCAAGAAAATCAAGAATACAAGCAAGAACGGGATGAATACAATCTTAAATTACAAGTATAAATGAAATGTATGAGTTTGATGAGATATTCAAGTCTTAATTCCAAAGGACTAGTCAACATTGCTAAACAAGATCAATAATAGGGACCTTAGTTCACAACAGGCAATCTTGGCCACACAAGTGCAACAAACAATGCCAGTTTCATGAGGAAAATAAGAATGCAACAAAACCCATACTCTAATGAAAGCGACACCGGCTAATATAATTATAGTCTTGGGCGTCAAAACCCCCAGACGTGCTCTCTAATAGACCCTAAAACGAATTATAGCCTAACGGACCAAAAGACGGTGTCATAACACCCTGACAAATTCTGGACGCTCACTTGTTTCGATAATTTCCATTGACTCTGGATGAATTTTAATGTGAAACCAAGCCATTAGGTGTCAATTTTACTTAAGACTGCTTGTAGAATCCGAGATGGACTCCAACTCGAGTTGGACTAGACCTCCACCATGTTACAGATGAGTTGGATGCCCACACTGATCCTCCTCATCTTCTTGGCTTGTACTTGAAGGAGTGATGTCCTCATGATCCTCCCTTTCTTGAATTAAAGTTTCCCTTGACTCAAGTACGTTTTCTTCTCTAGCGAATGACATCAATTGTAGTTCTAGAAGTATATCATTGGCTTGACACTCAATCCCTTGCAAAGGTGGCAGCCATAGTGGTCTCCCAGCAGAGAATGCATCCTAGTTCTCCTACAGAAGGTTAGTACCAATCAGAGACATAGAACTAGGAATAGGATCAATTGAACATATAGCCTTTTTGAAAGTTAAAGCATGACATGGTTCAACATGAGCATCAATTTCAGCAAGAGTAGATTTAGTAGCAAGTAAAACATATCTCTTCAATTTAATGCCATTTGATTGTTCATTAGGTATCTCGCTAGAATCTAAAGCATGTTCATTCATTTTTCTTTTCATCAAAGTTTCTTTTCACATTGCACAATTTCAGCGGGAGTTAAAGGAAGCAAATCAATTTTCTTTCCCTCATGCGTGAACGTGTATTTATTTTGTCTACCATGGTGTATCGCATCAGTATCATATTGCCATGGTGGCCTAACAAAATCGAACAAGATTGCATAGGGACAATATTAAATCAGCACAATCGTTGTATGATCCAATAGAAAAATACACACGGGCAAATGATGTCGTTACGTGCCATTCTTTGTTTGTATATTTGATTAAAATCAAAATTATTTGACTCTAAAAAAAGAGAGGTGTACTCTATGTAGGAGAAAGTGGTTTTCTAGTTCATAAACAAAAATCAATAATTTTACGATCAATCTTATTTTTTCAGACTTTTTCTGACACTACAAAGGTCATGGATGAGCAGGTCTAAAATACCCAAGCCTACTTTAGAGCAACTCCACCAGATCCCTTTGACCTTCCTCTTAAAAGTTGTTTTAGAGGATTTAGGTTAATGGTTAGAGCTGGATCAGATTGAGAAAAAGTTATCCTCTTTTCTTAAGTCTCTTCTCTCTTCCTGTGCTTCGCCATACCAGCACCATATGCTCCAAGAATGGCGGTTGTCCTGTCTGTGTGCGCTCATCCCGTGCGGCAGCACTGTTAGGCCAGGTAGAACACGAGCGCTTGGGGCGGTGCTAAATAGTAGTTCCTGCAACTTTTGCCACACGCACGCACGCACGCACACCCTACCCCTATGAGCACCTCTGAAGAACTAAGATGGACCGGCAAATCTCGAGATTGACGAAGTCACCATAGGCGCCTCGCTGTCGACGGGCACGTCGCCTACCACTGAAAGCATAGCGCCATTAAATTCTAGATAAATCCAGGAAAATACGAGCACCCGTGTCAAGTCTGGGATTTGAACCCGGGTGGGCAGGTTCCACCACAAGGAACCCAACCAGCTGAGCTTTGGCTCAGTTCGCGCTAGGAGATTCTTTTAGTTCAAAAAGTCACGGTTTCATGCAAGAATGGATAAGTAGATTAGCATTTAAGATTAACGTCTCCTATTATAGATTAAGGCTCTTGTATAATTGTTCGTTTATTCTCTTTCCTTAAGAGCCTGTCGGGCTGTACATACCCTTAGCATGCCCACGTGCACGCTCCTCTTGCACAGCGCAGCGACAAGGTTTGGCTACATGCTCGTCCAGCGCAGTGGCGCGGCTAGCTCACCTGCTATCGTTTGTTGTGGTCATCCTCCTGGTATGGAGCCTAGATGTCAGTGAAAGGGGATTGAGAAAAATCTTTGGTTCTTCCTCTTTTTTTTGAAAGATTGAGGGGTAGCTAGTTTTGTTAATTGAGAAAAAAATTAGAAAAAAAAAATGATACGCTGGATATGGTTGTTTACCTTCAATCTCCTTCTTTCTTGATTATAGGGGAATGAGATCATTTTTTCTTTCTTTTTTTTTTTTGTTGCAGTTGCTGTTACTGGCTCAGATGCGGATGTGCCGCCAAACGATCGGCCACAGGCTACGGGTGGTGTACGCCGACTTGTTGAGCCGATGGGCTGGCCACACATCTGGTTAACTCTGCATCTTGTAAGCCCTTTTCTCATATATCACGTAACAAACCAAGTACCTCTGTGTGGCTCTGTCCTAAACGTTTCTTTTGTTTCACTAAACAGAATTACAATAAATATATTTTTCTATAAACAGATTTATAGAAAAGATCATCCACAATCATGACACTAACAGATTTACACTAAACAGATCCACAATTATGACACTAAACAGATTTACAATAAAAAAATCTTATATTTGACGAAATTTATTTATAGAAAAGATCATCCACAATTATGATGAATCAAATGATATTTTTCTATCTTAAATATATTTTTTATAAATTTAGTCAAACTTAAGATTATTTGACTTGAAACAAAGTAAAATGACACCTTTATGATTCAGGGACTAAAGTTCAATCCTTGTTACATCGGATGTTTCGACACTATTTTGCAGTATTAAAAATATACAAATTATAAAACTAATTGCACATATGGAAAATAATTTGCAAGATAAATCTATTAAGTCTAATTAATCCATAATTAGTATATGTTTAGCGCCACATTATCTAATCACGAACTACTTAGGTTTAATACATTCATCTTGCAAATTAGTCTTCATCTCTACAATTAGCTTTTTAATTACTCAATATTTAGTACTCTAACTTAGTGGCCAAACATCCGATGTGATAGGACTAAAAATTAATCCCTAAAACAAGTTTTTAAGGAATAGACTCTTGTGCATATCGAGAAAAATATCATGGGAATATGGGAGTATGGGAACGCCTGATGGCCCAACATCATCCCCCGCCCCATGAAAGATTGCATGCATGCATCTGCAGTTTGCTCGTTGTTCTCCCAAAGGATCTGAGAATTCTCTATGGCTCTGTCCTCTATTTGTTCAAATGAGTGCTATACGTCAGCCATCATCTCAAGCCGAAGTTTTTTGCTTCTCTGCTTCACAACCAAGGCTGCACCACTATTCATTTCTCCACTTTTCTTTGATCTGTTTTTTTCTCCGCTAATTTTACTTGTTCATGTCAGTTATCAGTTTAGTTTTACAACGACTTGAAAAACAAATAGCTCTCCATAGAATTTTAATGGTCTGTACTCATATTGGCTATTAGCCTATTACTGTATCAGTGTACGTAGCTTTGGATTGCATCAGGTCAATGTCACACCTGAAGGTGTGCACGATGTAAGCGGAGAGATAGCATAGGCGTCATAGCTACCAGATAGCGTATTCATGTTTTATGTGTCCATGTATTAGCCTATGCCAGGTGGGACCTGGTGTTCAGTCTCTGTAATCGGTACCTAAAGTACCAGATGCTGTATGGATTTGAGATATTCAGACATTTGCTTAGCAATACAACACACCAAGGCTGAGGGGTTTGCCTCGCCGGCATCCTCGTTCTTCCGATCTCGCTGTGCGCTCACATCGACGGCGACCTGCCGGCAGCCAGGGGTTTACAGTCAAGGCTGCACGCCTGCACCAGTTGACATCAAGGAGGACAGGCATCCAACCAATGTATCACAATTGCTGTTGCTAATTCCATTATAGCAGAAGCAAAAAACACAGATGGATTACAAGCGAAGCATCCTCAACTATAGCACTCAAACAGGGGATGGATAAACCATAGATTATATAGCTCAGCACCGAAACAATGCAAGTAAGCATTTCTAAGGCAAGCATAAAAAGCATTAATATCAGTACTACAAACATTGGCACCAATAGACATGACCGTAACTGACTCTTATCAAACACAAAAACACTACTGCCACTGCTGCAGAAGTCGAAAAAGAGCAGCAGAAAGCATTTCCCTAGTCTCACTCTTTGCGAATGATATGCACATTCATCCTGTACTTCTTGGTCTTCAGTGGCTCGAAGAGGCAGATATCTCCCATCTGCAAATTGTTGTCAGCTGCAAACCGTGCCCACCCTGTGCAAAGCCTTTTGAATTTGCATTGAGCTTTCGGAGCCTGAATGCGGCACATCACTTCCCAACTCTTGCCATGACACTCAAGAATCACTGTTCTGCTCTTGAATGGAAGACATTCATCAGAATATTTTACGGAGAAGACCTGGTTACAAAGGGAAAGGGTTTTCAGTGTTGGAAAGTCAAAACAATTGAAGTTTTCCATCGAACCTAGCATGTAAATTGCTTCAATGCATCTAGGAAGTTAAGCAACCTGCTCAAAGAAGGACGTGCATTTCAAATGCGATATTAATCCTGGAACAAAAAAGAAAACAGAAAACTAACTCACCATAGTTTGAGATCGTCCAGAAACGTGTGTCTTCTTCATGACACACACATAGATGGGGATTTCAGAACAAACAGCTCGAGTCTTTCTTTCAGTTTCTTCTTTTGAATACTATCAAGGCTGGTGTGTCGTGGGAGCATGTAACTTGGAACAGGATATGCTTCATCATCTTCTGAAGATGTCATACCGCCTATGACCAAACAAAGTAATGATGTCATGATCTTGAAGATGTACATAGATGCTACTGGGTTTGACATTGTGACTCAACCTGACGAGTTGGATAGGGAGCTTGATGCATTCATCCTGACCCTACTCCTGTCCCTTAGCTTCCATGGTTTATTTTTTTAGTGTCTGGTATTTTCAATAACTCACCACTAATAGCATTTTTTGTGACAAAACATGGTGGCACTTTCTCGCAACCACTAGGATCAAATATCAGAACCTTCATCCGAGACATCCCATCATACTTGAATACCAAAAAGTCCATCTCTTTCAAGTCATGGGCACTAACAAACGACTTCCACCCAGATTGAAAAGCGCTATTCTGCCCAAATTCTTTTGCAACTTGAACATCAAAAGTATAACCGCCATGTGATTCAAGAGTAATACTTCCTTCTATTTTGTCTCCGAAATATTTAGCAAATTTACCGGGTATGACCTGCAGTAATAAGATTAACACAAACATTGCTGTATTGCAATTTTGGTTGATATAATCACAGCTAATTATATTTAAACCAGTGATGCACACCATCATATAATGAAACACTAAATTGATTCCAGATGCAAAACAGCTAGCAACTAAAGAATCAAAGAGTTGCTATAGCTTGATTAATTCAATTTCACTACTTGAAGCTGTTTGATATTAATGCTGCCAATATCTTGTAAAATCAGTAAATATATATTTTGCCCCTATCCCTTGGTGCAGAAAGTTTGCTGTAAACATTGCCAAATAGTCTTGCAAGTGATGTTATTCCATTCATGGCTACCAAAATAGATCTTTGCATTGATCAGTAGGCTTAGGGACAACATGCCAATATAAATTGGAAACACTACCACATTCCACAGTATTGAATTTAGTAACAAAAGTTACTCCACTTCTGTGAAGGTAATGACCACCGACCACCTTCTGGTATTCCATAAGCTGAATACTCGGAAACATAGTGTGCAAGAAAATTGCTCACCAATCTTTTATAAAATCACCAATCAAAACCTTGAAGAAATGCTTGCCATGCTCATCTGTGTGATCATTCCGGTGGTAATTCGCATCCCTCTTATTGCATCCCTTGCAAGGCTTTCTCATCTTGGTACCATGCCTGCATAAAGAAACCTTTGCTTTTTACCCTTTCTTTGTTAGCTATGACCTGTCCACTTTCCTCCAATAATCCTCCCCTTTTTAACAATTTGACGCTCTATTCTTTAAGGAACTTAAATGCATTACAGAGGGAAAAACAAACTACATATGAACGATCATCTTAGAGAGAGAGAGAGATTAGAGAGAAAGGAACTAACAAGGGGCGCAGCTAGGCTACGGAAGAAACATAAAGCACGAAACTCTAATGGTGTATAAAAGATTTCCTCAGGACTATCTAAATAAATGAAATCGATAGAAGTCACCGAAGGAAAGACTATCTAAATAAAAGAAATAAATCCATAGAAGTCACCAAAGGACAAGGATAGCTTACAGTGATTTGTGCAGAAACGTTTCCTAAAAGGAGAGGAGAAGAACAGGATGACCTTCCGCCCGTTCCTCTTCGGAGACAGACGGAAGAATGCGAGACACCAAGAGCTTTTATTGGATCATTATATGAGAATTAGCGGTTATCAAAGCCCCCCACCCACCAACGTCTGCATTTAATATCAGTAAACCACGTCTGCATTTAAAAATTTTGACCAATAATAAGACTAACAAATTTTAACTATTATATATAAAGTTTATATGATTAGATTTTGTAATGATTAATAATTTTATAAGCATAAATAATATAAGAGTAATATAATATAAAACAAATGATAGGGTATCGTGTTATTTTAATTTGCGCTATAAAAAAATATTTTATAATTAATATAATAGTATTTATTTGATATCATAGATATTGATGATGGTTTTATGAAAGTTAAGATATTAAAATATGACATTATGCTAGAGTTGCATTTTTATCAAACAGTACTACTACGTCGTGTTTGGAACTACTCCACGAACTCTATCATGGAACAGCTCAAAAAAAATATAGTTCGTGAAGCACCTCTTTACATGCTCTCACAACTTCACCTTTTTTCTAGAGCTGCATGCATGGAGCTAAACCTGCTTAGCTAAAAACATGGAGCGGAGCTGAGAAAATATGGAGCAGGGGGTAGTCCAAACACTCCCTACAACGCAGCTATATGTGCCTCTTTTTTTTTTTTTTTTCAGAACGTGCTTAGCATGTGTTTCATTAAAAAGTTTAGAAACATACATACGTCCTATGCCACATCACAACGAAAAACATATGTGACTTGCTCCTCAAATGGACAAAAACCCTTTTCGTCTTCTATATACGACTATACGTGACAACTACAAGTTCTTGTGTTATGTTAGCGTGTTAACATACGTGACGTATAAGTGAATATTAGATTTATCATTGTACCTGTATATTTTTGTGTGACTTTACACATGTATACTTGAGAATCTTAGATCATGTGATTTAACCTAAATTTGCCAATTTGCCAAATCCCAATCCATGTCGTCAGTTTTCATATTCCTCTATCTAGATTCTGCGATCCTAGTTTTTTTTTTCTAACATGATCTTGTTTCTACCAAAAAAAGACCTATCTTGAAATTTGAGCATTTGAGAGGAGGAAGCATCCGATTTTTTTTACTGTTCTTCTTCCTCCTCCCGCTGCTCACTGTTGCCGGACATTGCCCTTGCCCCCGCTATCAACCACTGCCCCTTCCCCTAGTGCTCGTGGTGACCTCCCTCTTCCCTCCCACCACCGCTGACATCTTCTTCAGCTTTGGCGAGCTAGGCCGCCGCCATCTTCTATAACTCTGACGAGCCTATCCCCGTCTTGACCTGGACTGGTTGCCGCTACCATTGCTAGCTCCCCTAAACTACTTGACCACCATCCCCACCATCTGGCCTACCTGCCTCCCTTTGACCAGCCCTTTCTACACCCGCCAGAATTGGAGAAGAAAAAGGAAGAGGCTCGATGCCAGAACCCTAGCCCCGTCGTCATCTTCTTCTTATTTGGCGGAGGAGGAGGAGGAGGATGCCTACCTCATATGCGCCCACGAGCTCGGCCACCGCCACCATCGCTGTCGCTGCTGGAGGGGAGGGAGGAAGGAGCCACAAGCTCTGCCGACACGGGATCGAACAGCCTTCACTGTGTCCCCGCGCGGATCCGACGACGCTATTTAGCATTTCTGAAAATAAATATGAGAGAGCAGTTCTGCTTCTGCAGCTCGTTCCCTCTGTTTTCATCACTAGCCTCAACGATGGAAAGACGCTCACAATACACGAGCATTCACCCTTACGATCGTCTACCACTGAAAGCACAAATACCTTAAATCCTGAAATATTCGCTCCCACGGAGAGTCGAACCCAAGATCTCATAGTGCTACAGAGGCTCTACAACCAGGTTACATGTCCTTTCACAGATTTGAGTGTTTTTTGATATAGATGCAAACCAAATAAATAATATTCAAATTCACATTCGATATCTACTCAAGTTAGTTGATATCAAGTAATATTTCCTTTTATCGATTATTTTCCAACAACACTTCCACGCAGTAGAGAGAAATAAGGAGAGAGAAAAGAAAGTCGTTCTGTCTAACGAGAGTAGATGGCACGAGAACATATCCCATGCTTCCATGCTCTTAGGTGCTCTAATTCAAAAATACCATACATTAAAAATGTTTGACAAATTCAAATAAAAATATCAATGGATTGATGATGAAAGCACTCATATTCATTTAAAAATTTGAAGATAAGCAAAAGCTTCTACTAGGAGAAGCAAAAAAAGAGAAAATAATATAGTTGGGCCAGGAGTTGAAGCATCAAGCAGATCTAGTTAATAGTTTAGCTAATTGATAGTTAAACAACCAACTAACACAATTTCACTAGTTAGACCAAATTAACTAGCTAACTATTGCAGCTAATTTATCCAAAAAGGATCTAAATATGCAAGTGCCACGAACATGTCTTGAGTGACCAAATTCACCATGCCTGAAAAGAAAAGCATCTTAAGGCCAAAATCAACCAGATCAAACTCTATAGTGGCCTTTCAATTTTCTAAAATATCGCAACCGAGCTCTGTATCACATAGCAACACATAAAAAGTATGCTGCTCCGAAAAATTTCACCATGCATGCAATAGCAAAGATTGGTTCTAGCCTGTATTTTACTGTACAGATAAGGATAGGTATCATATTTTACAGTACAGATAAGGATAGGTATCATGTTTTACATTCGAGTAAAACAGGACTGCCGAGTAAGCACGAACACACTACTAGCATATACGCCTATAAGAGCAACTCCTATTTCCGAATAATATGGATGTTCATAGTGAGCATCTTTTGGTTCTTTAGTAGCTCAAAGAGGCATATATCACCTATCTGCAACTTGTTGTCACCTACAAATTCTTTCCATCCATGGGAAAGACCTATTGAATTTCTCTTGGTAATACGAAACAGCACTTTCCACACCTTGCCATGTTGCTGAAGCCTTAGAATTTGGTTCTCACTTGGAAGATACTGACGAGCATATTTTTTTACAGAAGCTCTGGTAACAGAGTTTGAGAAACGTTAAAGCAAAATAGTTAATAAAAAGGAATTTTATTTCAAGACACAAATTTCATGACAAAGAGGATTTGCTCATGGAACACCCTAATGCTCAACAATGGTCTCAAGGCACTGCAAAATTATGGTTCTGTTCATAGATAGAGGACAAGGGGAAAAGACCTTTGTGCCCTCATCTTTACTTTATCTTAAAACCTTCACTTTATCTTAAAACCTTCCCCTCCATGCACAGATTGTATATATACTGCCTCAGTCCCAAAGAGGATGCAACTTTATGTTTAGTTAAGTCAAACTAGCTTAAGATTGACTAAGTTTATTTTTATATAAAACATTATCAACATTTATGACTTGAAATAGATGTACTGTAAAAAAAAACTTATTTCATCACTAATCTAATAGTACTCATTTGGTATGATAAATAGTATTTTAAGTTTTATATAAATCTGAAATAGTTTGACTTAGTTAGCATTGTGCTAGAGTTACATTGTTTCGGAGACATCGGTAGCAATTTATACTAATTTGTTGAAAGATAATAAAATGCTGCATTCCTTAAAGGTGTAATTGTTTCCCAAATTTTGCAGTATTGAGCTGAGAGCCTAATGTTATTTTCCCCTATACTGTCATGCAGATGACTCCCTGATTTCATTACAGTGCTTTTGGGTCAATCAAATATAAGGAGGCCCAGTATAGGCAAAGCCAAAGCCACATCGAAACAATGTTCTAGAAATTCTGCCTTTAAAAATATGGCAGAAAATTAAGATGGCCTCTGCTTCCATCTGATAATGGTAAGGCTCATGATGGTGATGAACTTAAATATCTTACACTTCTAATAATCACAAACACACATTCAAGCATGGAAAAAAAATCAAACTCACCAGATAGCAAGGGTTTCGAGTAATGTTGCATTTGGTCATGACAGACCCAAAGATGGGGATGCTAGAGCACACATATTGGACTCTCTCTTCTATTTTCATCCTTTGCATTTGTGTGAGATGTGTACAAGATGAGAAGATGTACTTAGTGGCAGATGATATTTCCTGATCGGCCTCTGAGGAAGAAATATCTGCACACCCTTCAGTGCACAAAATAAAAAGAGTAAGCAATGGTGGAATTAACCATAACTGCACATGCATTATACACGGTTACACATAATAATAGTATAGTTTATGTTATTAATTACCAGATGCATTGAGGTCACAGGTTGATGAACTTGTATTGATCATCTTGGTGCATTGGTTTTTGCCCTTCATTTTGTTTATAGTTGGCTCTTCACTTCCTGGTGATTGCATTGGCTTGTGGTCACTATCAAAGTCATCTGAAGTGTCAAGATCGCAAATGTTCCCAGCAACATTTGTGGATTCTTTTACACAGCAACTTGGATCGAAGATTAAAACCTCAAACTGAAAGTTTCCATTGTATCTGAATACAATGAAGACATGCAAAACGGTTGACCCAGCAGGCGGCAGCAAGAGGTCAGGCAGCCACCCGGCATTCAACCGCACCGATCTCACCCCGGCGCCGGCCGCTGCCGCCGTCACCGGGCTTCTCCTTCGAGGGCGGCTGTCCCGATGGGGGATGGCGCCGGTCTCTCTTGCGCCGACTACGCGGCGTGCCTTTCAGCGCATCACGGCGAAGGAACCCAGCCGGCGTACTCCAGTCATTCATAGCCTCGGGGGCTCGACGGTTCTCGCCGCAATCGAGGGCCGTTTCTGGGACCAGGATGACGAATCCGATCCGAATGCGAGGATCTAGGCGGCGTGGAGGCTCTGCCCCGGCTTCTCCCTAGGCCGGCTCCATCGCCGGTGCAAATGCTGGGAGCTCCATCGACGTCGCGCCGAAGCCCGGCCGACGACGTCGACACCGGGCGGCTACGATGATCCCCCGGAGAATCAAGGTCCCGGTGTGCAAGTCCTGAAAAGGCCGCTGCCTCCTCGCCCGGATCACTCCGCTGCCATCCCTCGCCGAGTATATCGGACCGGCTCTGCAACGGATCCCACGACGGCGGAGCAACGGCGATCGGGCGGCAATTCAAAATTCGGTTTCGGGGCAGTCCGAACAGGTGCGCATCACGGGTCCAACCCGACCGCTGGAGCCCTCGGCCGCCAAGCACCGAGCCCGATCAATTACAGGATCGACCGGTCTCCCTCGCGCGAGCCTTCGATCAATTTCCCCAACCGCAGAAACCCTTCCGCCGCCGACTAGTGAACCCTGCACTTTTAAATCGCTGCTGCTGCTCCTCCGGCGATCTCCCCTGCCGGGGCAGCTTATGGCGGGGGGAGTTGGGAAGGAGGGGAGGCCGGGGCCCCACGCCGTGGTGCGCCACCTGCTCGTCGCCGTGGTCGCGGCCGCGGCTACATCGTAGTCCAGGGCGGAGGTCGCGGCGATCGGGGGAACGTGATGATGGCCATGTTCGTGGTCGCAGGGAACGTGGTCGGGGCGGGCGCAGTGCAACGCCACCGGGCGGGTGGTCGCGGGGCCCCAGCCGGCCGCCGGTCATGGTGTTGGTGGCCGCGGCGGCCCTAGCCGGCCGCTGGTCATGGCTTTGGTGGTCGCGGCGGCCCCCCCGTGGCGCCGATCACGGCGCTGGTGGCCATGGAGGCCCCGACCGGCTGCTGCTCTTGGTGGTGGTGGGCGGGGAGGTCGCAGGGGATGTGGATCAGGCAGTTGCGGCCATTGTTCCACATGGAGGGACGCCCAACCCGAGCAACAGCAAGCTGGCGATCAAGATGAAGGCAAGAAGAGGAAGCGCAACCCTATGGAGTGCACTATCTGTTTGGCGGAGCACTTCACCAATCAATGTCCGTTGCTGCGAGGTCCCAAGCCGTCAGTGGCTTTCTGTGGTGCCGCTGATGATGGGATGGGGTTCTTCCAAATTCAGTCTGCTCGGACTAATCAAATTGTGAACCTTTTCCAGTCTTCGACAGCAGCTCTCATCACGTCGAAGTGGGAGATGTTCCCACACGGTTGCTACAGGCGGAGCTGGCTAGGATTATCCCCGTTTCGTTGGGACCGGGAGGTACAGCCAGATAGGGGGCAGACCTATGTTGTTCCTTTTTCCCGCAAAGGAAGAACTTGATCGTATGATTGCGATTCGTACATTTACCACGAAGAACAGGGAGGGCACTATCGCTTTTGCAGAGTATGTGGATGATATCCAACCCATTAAAATCCTAGACCAAGTATGGGTGACAGTCACCAAGGTACCCAGGGCACTCCGTTCTTTTCTTCCACTCTGGGCAGTTGGGACGATGGTTGGTGCTACACAGAAGGTGGATATGGTACACTTGAGGGCGACCGGTCAAGTTCGTATTTTGGTGGTTGTTTCTGATGCTCAAAAGATCCCCGAGTTTGCTGATGTTTGTGTTGGCTCGGCAGTTTACCGCCTTTTCTTTAAGGCGGATGAAGCTATACTGGGCTGTTCCGTTTGAGCCGAGAGGAGGATGACATGTTGGGAGATTCTGATAAGGAGAAGGAGGAAGTGACCGTGAGATGGAAGATGCGGAAGCTAATAATCCCCCGCATCCCCGAACAATTCAAATGTATCCGACAGCCCCCCAAAGACATTCCACGGGATCTACCTCCGCAGAAACAAGCAGCTTTGGTGGATGGGGCTTTGGACCTGGCATGCACAGAGCTCATCAATGAGATTAGCATTAGAGTCATGCTAGAGTCGGATGTCGGGGAGGCGAGGAAATCATACTCTCCGCTAACTGCAGAAGAATTGGAGGATTATAATAGAATTGTTTCACCTAATTTTTCTTACGTTTCCTTGTCATCGCGGAGACGCCGATGCACCACGCCGAGGTGGGGGGGCTCTACACCGACTACCACCCCCTACTCGGCGGGACTACGCCGACCGACGACGCTCCATTGATGGGCTATGCTAGCTCGGAAGTGGAACCAGTGGCCGCCTTAGGTCCTCCACCTATAGGCTATCCTAGCCTGGAGTTGGATCCGATTACAGAGGACCGCATCGACGACTTGGGTGGTGAGGCTCTCTGCGGCCTCGGCAGCCGTCCACCCGTGACCCCCATGGCTGCGGAGGGGGGCGCTGGTGAGGACGCTGCAGCGACAGCTGCCTCGGGGGTCCTGCACCGCCTCTCCCCCAGGCCAGCGACGGTGGAGGAGGTCCTGACGCCGGCGGTGCCGGTCGCACCGCTCCCGCCTACGGTGCCGGGTCGCACCGCTTCCCGGGCAGGGGACGGAGTCGCCGCGGCACCACCACCTGCGACCCGACCCAGGCTGTGCGGGTGGCCCAGGTGGGGGACGCTGCGCTGGCAGCCATGGTCGCGCCTATCAAGGCGCCGCGTCGAAGCTCTAGGAACGCGGCAACGGCGGACATCCCAACGCTCCAGAAGGCCGCGCACATGGCAGCCAAAAGGAACCTCGAGTCTCCGGGTAACTCTTTCATTAGTTTTCCAGATTCAAAAGTGTTATCAAACCTGAATAGGATAGGCATCAAGCTAGGCTCCTCCTGATGTGGCTAAAATTAAAAATCTAGAGGTAGATAGACTAGTCTTGTGTGCTAGTAAAAAAAAGAAAGGTCCTCCCTAAATTTAAGCTCCCCGGTCTTGAGTGTGAGGAGGACCAAGAGGATCAACGGATGCAATTCTCAGCCACGCCTCGTAGGAGATCTAAATGAGAATTCGCAGGATGTGGAGAACGATCAAATCTTGGATCTTTCTCCACTCCGTCGGAAGAAAAAAAATATAACAATGCCAAGAATTCTATCAATGGCAAACTTTCCAGAAAACCAAAGACTCTCTCAAAAATCTTTATAAAATGAAAGGAGTCTTTTGGAATAGCAGAGGTCTGGGAGACTTGGCTAAGCATAGGTTTCTGGCTGAATTGGTTAAGGAGGAACAAATTAATTTTATTGCTCTCTCCGAAACAAAGGCCGGGATTCGTTCTCGGAACATGTCCTCAAAAATCTGTGTGGGGGACAACATTTTCTTTGGCACACCATGGCTCCCCATGGTAGGTCGGGGGCATGCTACTTGGTGTGGATTTAAATGTTTTTGACATTGGAGCAATCTCCGAAGGGGACTTCTATATAAAATTCACCCTAAGAGTCAAATCGAATGACTTTAAATTTGTGCTTTATACGGTCTATGGCCCAGCACAACCCATCAACAAGAATGCCTTCTTGGTAGAACTTGCTAATACATGCTCCAAAGAAACCCTCCCATACATGGTTGGTGGTGATTTCAACATGATGCGAAGTCCTGAAGAGAAGAGCACTGGGGAATTCGACCCTAAATGGCCAAATCTTTTCAATGCTGTTATAGAATCTCTAGATCTTAAAGAGATTATCATGGCAGGCCGCCAATATACATGGGCAGGGCCAGGGGATAATCCTACCCTGGAGAAGTTAGATAGAGTTCTTGTTAGCACTGAATGGGAAATCATGTTCCCGTTAACGACTGTTCAAGCTAGGGACAGGAATATATCTGATCATACCCCCCTAGTGATTAATACAGGTGTGTCGACTCACCAAACCTACAACCGTCCTTTCAAATTTGAGAGGGGATGGTTGCTTCGCAACGGGTTTTATGAGTTGGTTGCTAATAATTGGCAAGCCCCGTGCTCCGGATCCACCCCTCTCGAGCGTTGGCAGTCTAAGATCCGTAGACTCCGGCAGTATCTAAGGGGATGGGCTCAACACACCGCAGGGGCTTATCGAAAAGAGAAAAAAGACCCCCAAGTAGCTCATTTAGAGAAACTTGATAAGACAGAGGAAATCTCTCCTCTATCTGATCAAGAGATAAATTTCAAGCATTATCTAAAGGAGCGTCTAGTCCACCTTTTGAGAGAGGAGGAAATGAAATGGTATGAGAGAGCCAAAGTGAAAGCCCTCCTAGAGGGGGATGCTAATACACGGTTTTTTCATTTAGTTGCTAACGGGAAACATCGCAAGCAACATATTTATAAACTTGAAAATGATCAAGGTGTTGTAATCGGTGATGACCAGCTTAAAAGTCACATCACAACCTATTATAAAGATCTCTTTGGCCATCCGGAGGACTCCAATGTATCCCTTAGGGAAGACCAAAATTTGGATATCCCTCGGGTATCATTGGAGGAAAATGACATCCTCATCGGCCAGTTCACGAGAATCGGAAGTGCGGGAGGTCGTCTTCCAAATGGAGCATAATAAAGCTCCGGGCCCCGATGGTTTTCCAGCAGAATTCTATCAGGTCTTTTGGGGCATTATCAAGGATGATCTATTACCCTTGTTTGCTGAATTACATAAGGAGGCTTTGGACCTTTATAGCCTAAATTTCGGTATTATTACTTTGATTCCGAAAGTGAATAATGCCATTAAAATTCAGCAATATCGGCCAATTTGTGTCCTTAATGTAAGCTTTAAAATATTCACTAAAGTGGGCACAAATAGGCTTAATAGAGTTGCTAAAACTGTGGTTAGACCAACGCAGACTGCCTTTATGCCCGGCGAAAATATAATGGAAGGGGTCGTTATCCTACATGAAACCATCCATGAACTGCACACCAAAAAGAGAAACGGTGTCATTTTCAAAATCGATTTTGAAAAGGCATACGACAAGGTGAAATGGTCCTTCCTACAACAAACATTACGCCTGAAAGGTTTCTCCCCCAAATGGTGTCGATGGGTCGAAACTATGGTCACTGGTGGAAGTGTGGGAATCAAAGTTAATGATGATATTGGACCCTACTTCCAGACCAAACGTGGACTCAGACAGGGGGACCCCATGTCACCAATACTATTCAATATAGTTGCGGATATGCTGGCGCTTCTTATTAACGAGCAAAAAAGCGGATGGACAGATAAGAGGGGTCATCCCCATCTCATAGATGATGGGCTTTCGATCTTGCAATATGCTTTGATGACACCATTATATTTATTGATCATGACCCGAACAAGCACAGAATCTAAAACCGCTGCTGTGTGCTTTTGAACAGCTATCTGGGCTTACGATTAACTTTCATAAGAGTGAGGTCTTCTGTTATGGTGCAGCTAAAGAGATGGAATCATTTTATACCACACTCTTTGGATGCAACACGGGAGCGTATCCCTTTAGGTACCTAGGGATCCCAATGCACCATAGACAACTCCTAAACTGTGAATGGAGTAAGATGGAAGATCGTTTTAAGCAGAAACTCTCTGTTGGAGAGCAAAATACCTGTCATATGGGGGGAGACTTGTTCTGCTTAACTCAGTCCTAAGTAGCCTACCTATGTTCATGATGTCTTTCTTTGAGATCCCTAAGGGGGTCATCAAGAACTTGGATTATTATAGATCAAGATTCTTTTGGCGGGGCTCTTCAGGACAAACATAGATATAGACTTGCCGGATGGGACATCTTATGTCGTCCAAAAGACCAAGGAGGACTAGGTATCTTAGATCTCTACAGTTACAAAACAAATGTCTTCTCGCCAAGTGGTCGGTGAATTTACTTAATACGTAAGGCATGTGGCAATCTCTCTTAACGAATAAATACCTACAATCCAAAAGCCTTTCTCGGGTGGCGACCAAACCAAATGACTCTCACTTTTGGAGAGGCCTCATGCATATCAAAGAAGAGGTACGGCTCTAGGTTCTTTCGACATCAAAGATGGGACCAAAACTAGGTTACGGGGACGATACATGGGTAGGCGACAAGCCTCTAAAAGTTAAATATCCATCCCTCTATAATATAGTGCGAGATCCTCACGCAACAGTCTCAAAAGTGATGACTGCTAGTCCTCTAAACATCTCTTTTAGAAGGGCTTTGGTGGATAACAAACTCAAGGAATGGCTTAATTTAGTAGCATGGATCTCAAATATTCAATTGGTTGAAGGTTCAGACTACTTTAGATGGAGTTTAACTAAATCTGGGTTATTCTCCGTTCGCTCTATGTATCTCTATCTTATTGATACACAAGCACCTTTTCACCATAGGAACATCTGGAAGATGAAAATCCCGCTTAAGATAAAAGTATTTCTTTGGTTTCTGCAGCGGGGAGTGGTCCTAACTAAAGACAATCTCGCCAAGAAAAAACTGGAAAGGGAGTCAAAAGTGCATCTGCTGTAATGAAAATGAAACTCTCCAAAGATTTGTTTCTAGACTGTCCCCTCTCTAAAATGGTTTGGGAGGATTATCTTTTATGCTACTAATCTAACCCAACCAAGATCAATTAGTCACATGTTTGGCAATTGGCTAGCTAATCACGATAAAAGGATTAGAAGTTTGATCTGGGTGGGGGTGGCTGCCATGTCTTTGGGCTATCCGGAGATGCCGTAATGATGTTGTTTTTAACCGAATGAAATATAACTCTATTATGCGGGTAGTTTTCGGAGAAGCGTCATCGGCTACGTTAAATGGGCTCGATTGCGGCGTGATGAGTCGACCATGGACGCAATCTCAGCGATGAGCAAGAAATTAGAGATAATTGCTTTAGAGATATCAAATAAAGGATAGAGACATTTATATTGTTTGAACTAGCGTCCGGGTCAATCTATAAGACCATGGCTCTCTTTTTATTTATCTGCAAAACTTTGTAATAATTGGTGTATACATCTCTCGGATGTAGAGGCCGGATATTGTATTATCCATTATCTAAAAAAAAAAATCTGAATACAAGGAAGTCATACAGCCTTATATCATTAGCGCTGACAAATGCCTCCCGACCTGCTTTGAGGACTAACTTATTCGGATATCTGGTGACTACAATCGTGCAAGTGCTTCCATTACATGCTTTCAATTTTATCTTTCCTGGGATCTTGTCCCCAAAACGCCGTGCAAATTTGTTTGGTATGATCTGCAAAGATAAAGGGGCAAAACTCATATAATGTCAGGAAATGGTAAGGTGCAAGTACCAGGCAAAGGAAAAAATCGGAATTTTTCCTCAGTGATGTATTGTTACACAAGGACTAAATTGTTTTGGGGCTTCTAAAAAGCGTTTAGTCAGAATTTACTGCTGCGCCTACAAGAAAGAAAAGGAGCAACATTACAGAGGAACGAAACATAAATGCTGAATCTCAATCTCATGCATACCAAAATTGGGAGCAACTGGGTAGAGGAATAAAAAATGGGTATCTTTTATTAGTGGGGCAGTCAAATTTTGAGAATGGCTTACCATTCGTCTTCGAAAATCACCTGACATAACCTTGAAGAAATAATTGCTTCGATCATCCATATCACAAAAGTCCCACTCTCTGCACCTTTCCTGAGAACAGCTCATGTATGGTCGAGATTTGCCTCGTAGTGGATGGAATACTGAAATGTGATTATAACAAAAGGAAAATTACAATAGCACAGGTCTTGTGGCGTTGAGCCTCATTGCTGGTGAAAATAACTTTGTGTGGAACTCTATCTTTTCGTTTTAAGAGCTTTGTTACGGTGCTTGGCAGGAACCACCGGTTCCTCCCGTTATTTTTTTAAGGCAGTCCTTAATTAAGGATTCTAATTAAGGGCAGTTTAGTACTTTTTAAGCAGCCGACAGGTGCTCGAGGTCTGGCGTGACTACAGTGAGCTGTTGCAGGCCGCGTACCCTGTCCAGCTCCATGTGCCGGGGAGAAATGCAATGCACGGTGAGATTGTAGAGCCCCAGGCGTCGCGGACCGTGAGCTTATGCAAGCAAGGGCACCGTGGGGAGGAGATGGCGTCGCCGAGCCAGCACGGCGAGCCGAACTCGACGCGAGCCTGGCAGATTTCAGTGAGCCGCGCGAACACACCGGCGGGTGGGACGGTGATGCTAAGGCACCCTAGGTCGAGAGAGGCGCTGGTGGCGTTCGCCAGGCAGGGCAGCGCCAAGGTGCCTCCTTCCCACCGTCGCCGTTGGCGTTGGCGTCGACGTCTCTCTCCGATGGCCGCTTCGTGAGGACGGCGTAGAAGGTCTCCACTCGAGGCCGCGGTGAACCAGGCCACGGCGGACTCGGGGGACGGCGCCGAGGGTCTCCACTCGAGGTGGCGGAGGGGCGCTTCGTGAGTGGCGAGAGCCGAGGTGACGGTCTGGGAATCATGGGAGAACGGGAAGCGGAGCTCCAGGAGGAGCAGCCAACGGCACCTTGGCCCGGGCCGCGGTGGCGATGATGTCGAGGCCGACGAGCACGCAGAGTAGGCCGTCGTCGCGGAGCGCGTTGAGCCCAGAAGCAGCTCCTCAAACGTCAAAATACTATTATACCCTCCAAAGCTAATTAAAAACCAGTTCCGGGTCTACATGTTTTTTCGGTTCCGGCCCACAACTTAAGTTCCTTTTATTTGGTTCTGTTTATTTTTAAGCCATTAGATCGAGTGAAACGAAGGGTTCATATTAATTCCAAGCGCTGTAAAATTTCACTCGTTTTAATGATATCTTCTTGGTAGGGTAAGGGGCTAGGATTCCTAAAATAGAGGTACAGACAAAAACAGGGGAGCAGAATGTCCTAGCACCTCGCATCTTATGAAATACTGTATTGGAACGTACAAAAAGACTAATCTTTATAGGTCAAATAAAAAAAACAAAAGAGAGAGAGAAAACCACGTTGTAATTTTCCTCAGAGATTCGACTTGATGTTAGAAATACACTGAAAATTTCTACAATATGAAAGAAAAAGAAGCCACTTGATACAAATTTTTGAGGGATTTCTGGACCTCAATCCTTTTCTTGCAAAGGACTGATGCGTAGGAATTTTTCCAACTGATTTCAGATCCTTTTAATCCTCAAAGTTTTTGCATTGGACCACTTTAAAAGAGGCCTAAAACAAGATGATCAAAGTAGTAAAAAGGCTAATCAAGAACAGAAAAACCCCAAAAGTGGAGAATAAATTAAGTACTACTAGTAGCAGTAGTAGCTCCAATATCACCTTGAGGGCTGGTACTGAGGTGAGAGCTCCGCGGCTCCGCTCGCGAGACCCGAACTGACGACAGCAGCGGAGGCGGCGGAAAGCAAGCGACCGCGCGCTCGGTCCCGTCTCCTGCCTCTGGGCGGATACCGGAGAGTCCTATGCAGCAAGCTTTCGGAGAGTCCTATGCAGCAAGCTTGCTGCATAGGAACAGGCGTTGAGCCTCATTGATGGAATACTGACAGGCATTATGGTATCTTAATTCCTAGTTTTATAATTAATAGGAAAGTTGCTGGAGCATAATTCCAAAATATCTCTCACAATATCCCACAAAAATATGGGTTATTCTAAAATATCTCTCACAATATCCCACAAAAAATATGGGCTCCCACATGTCGTGGCATCTCCCTTTCCTCCACTATTTTTCACTCTATTCTCCTGTGTCACCATCTCTATGCTCTCCAATAATGGTGGTCTCCTCTCTCTCTCTCTCTCTCTCCCCCATATTGTTGGCTTCCTTGAAGAGATGGGTGTGAACCGTTTCATGTGCCATTGTGCCACAAACATGTCTGAAATGACCTAATTCACAATGCCTAAAAAGAAAAGCAATCTTAGGTCCTAAAATCAACCAGATCAAACTTTATGTTGGCTTTTCAATATTCTCCAAAATATTGCGACCAAACTTTGCATCACATAGCAACACATAAAAAGTATGCTGTTCTGAAACATTTCACTATGCATGCAATAGCAAAGATTGGTTCTAACCTGTATTTTACTGTACAAATAGGGATAGGTATCAAGTATCATGTTTTACATTCATTCATAGAGTAAAAACAGGACTGCCGAGTAAACACGAGCACACTGCTATTGTAGAAACCTCCCAGTTACAGAACATATACACGCCTATAAGAGCAATTTCTATTTCCGAATAATATGGGTGTTCATCGTGAGCATCTTCTTTAGTAGCTCAAAAGAGACATATATCAACTATCTGCAACTTTAAGAAGATAATTGTTAATAATCCGAGCTGTGAAGTTTGCGGGTACTTGCGTTCTTTGCCATTTGGGGGTAGAAGAAGATGTCACTCATCCGTGTTCCCGTGAAGCAAAACGGATTACCTGGGATATGATGTCCATGGTGTAGCTGCAGAGGTGTTGTTACCATAGTGAAAGGGCGCTGGTTGCCATGCATCGTCTTCCATGGCTGCAGAGACCAAGATTGGTTCCTCGTCGGTCTTAATGTCAAATTTGTAGATATCACGCTCTCTGGCGGTAGAGTATGGCCGCCTGTCTCAAGATGGAAGTAGGTGGCACAGTTCGCCTCTATGGTTGGGAATCTGCCCAGTACACCTCGTGTGACGCGACGGAAACCAGCACGAGAGTCGTCGGCGAAGAAGAACCGACGACGACGACGTGGGCACTGGCCGGGCAGCAAGCGGCTCGGGCTCGGGCTCGGTCGGCAGCTGTGCTCCCTGGCCGCCAGAACGAGGAGGCCGTCGGTGATGCTTGTGATGAAGACGACGTAGTCAGAGTCACCACGGTCGCGGAGGAGCGCCAGGCTCCTACGGAGGAAGCGGCCGGTGGCGGTGTTGGCGAAGAGGATGGCGCCGTCGTCGTCGCTGGTTGCGGTTGCGGAGGAGGCGGCGGCGGCCTTGTGTTCATCCAGCATGACCCACCGCCTGGGACAGAAGCAGGGGTTGTGTGCTGGTTGCGGCCGGCGTCGGCAGACGGCGCGCAGGTCCGTCCCGTCAGTGCTAAGTCGTCGAGGTCGTTGGTGGCCAGGAGGCAGTCGGTGACGCGGTTGACGAGGTCCGCCGGGGACCGGGAGCGACGGCCAGCCCGCCCTGCGCCATGGCATCCGCATCGATCGACCCTCGGGCAGCCAGGTGATGTGAACTCGGCGCGGGCGCCGGCGAGCATCCACTTGCATGCATGCATTGGCATTAGCACACTTTTCTCGGCATTGGCATTGCCATTTATTTATTATTACTGCTCATCGGAAATTACCAAGATGCCGTGTGCCTGCTCCGCTACTCCGCTCGAGGTGGACGGTGGACTGTGGCAAGCTGGTCATTCCACCGTCACGTCCATGGCGAGCGAGGAGCTCCGCCGGCACGTCCTCCTCGTCATCGTACACGTGCAGCCCGGCGCAGGCGCCAGGCGCGCAGCTGATGACGCCCTCCCGCTTGTCGACCAGGCTGCCGCAGGAACCGACTCTTGCGCCTCTCGAGAATATGGGAACAACCGTCCAGAGATGGTTTGCTGCTGCAGAACGTTAACAAAAGCAAGTTCATGGCTGCAGAAGCATAAGCATCCAGTCCAACCAATGCATCACAGTTGCTATTGCTGCACAAGCAAAGACACAGATCACAGATGGATTACAAGAGAAGCAGCCTCAACCTTAGCACTAAAACTGAATCAGTTAACTAATCAGGGGATGGGTACACCATAGACTATATTGTTCAGCACTCAACAGAAGCATTAATAATATATAACTACAGAAGTTCGCACCAATGGCTGACATGACCATAAGTCACTCTTATCAAACCCAAAACAAACTACTGCCACCTCACAGCAAAAGTCGAAAACAGCAGCAGAAAGCATCTCCCAAATCTCAGTCTTTGGAAATGATATGCACATTCATCGTGAACTTCTTGGTCTTCAGTAGCTCAAAGAGGCAGACATCTCCCAGCTGCAAATTGTTGTCACGTGCAAACCGTGCCCACCCATAGCGAAGCCTTTTGGATTTGCAATGAGCACTAACACGGCACATCACATTCCAACTCTTGCCATGACACTGAAGAATCAACGCTCTGCTCTCGAATGGAAGATATATATCAGCATATTTTCTGGAGAAGACCTGGTAAAAAAAAAATGCAAGTTTTCCATTGAACTTAGCTTGTAAATTTCTTCAAGGCATCTAGGAAACTGCTAAACAACTGCTCGCCGAAGGGACATGCATTTGAAATGCAACATCAATCCTGGAACGAAAAAAAAAAAAATGAAGAGAAACCTAACTCACCATAGCTTGAGATTTTCCAGAAATGTTTGACTTCTTCACGACACACACAAATATGGGGATTTCAGAACAAATGGCTCGGAGTCGCTCTTTCAGTTTCTTCTTTTGCATACTATCAAGGCTGGTGCCCTGTGGGACCATGTAACTCGGAACAGAATGTGCTTCATCGTCTTCTGAAGATGGCATTCCTCCTATAACCAAACAAAAATAATGATGTCATGATCTTATAGATGTACATAGATGCTACTAGGTTTGACATTGTAGCTCAACCTGATGCGTTGGATAGGGATCTTGATGAACTGATACTGATCCTACTCCTGCCACTTTGCTTCCATGCTTTCTTTTTAGTTTCTGGTGTTTTCATGGGAAGATGAGCACAGCTGCTTGAAATGTCAATGGGTTCTTCTCTCTTCCTTCCTCCACTAATAGCATTTTTCATGACAAAACATGATGGTACTTTCTCACAGCCACTAGGATCAAATATCAGAACCTTCATCCGAGACATCCCGTGGTACTTGAATAATAAGAAGTCCATCCTTTTCAAGTCATGGGCACTAACAAACGACTTCCACCCAGATTGAAGCACTACTCTGCCCAAATTCTTTGCAACTTGAACATCAAAAGTATAGCCACCAAGTGATTCAAGCGTAATACTTCCTTCTAATTTGTCTCTGAAATGTTTAGCAAATTTACCCGGTATGACCTGCGGAACAAGAATGACGCAGAACAAAGTTCAGATGAGGTAATGGAGCTGTATAAAATCTACATCGCTGTATTGCAAGTTTGTTTGATATAGTCACAGCTAATGAGCTTGAAACAAGTGATGCGTACCATCATATAATGAAGCACTAAATTGATTCCAGATGCAAAACAGCTAGCAACTAAAGAATCAAAGAATTGCTAGTTTGATTAATTCAATTTCATTAATTGAAGCTGTTCAATATAATGATGCCAGTATCTTGTAAAGTCAGTAAATATTTTGCCCCTGACCCATGGAGCAGAAGGATTGCTGTAGAATAACATTGTCATTTGTCTTGCAACTTGCAACTGATGTTATTACATTCATAACTACCAAAATAGATCTTTGATCTGTAGTATTAGGGACAACATGCTAATACAAATTGGAAACACTATCACAGTCCACATTATCAAATTAGTAACAAAGGTTACTTGACTTCTGAGAAGGTAATGACCACATTCCAATATTCCACAAGCTGAATAGCCAGAAACACAGCGTGCAAGAAAACTGCTCACCAATCTATTATGGAAATCACCAATCAAAATTTTGAAGAAACGCTTGCCATGGTCATCTGTGTGATCATTCTGGTGGTAATTCGCATCCCTCTCCTTGCATCCCTTGGAAGGTTTTCTCATCTTGGTACCATACCTGCATAAAAGTATACAATAGTATCCACTAGAGATGAAATAACTTCTTGAGAGGAAGAAAAGGAAGGAAATTGGATAGGTCATAGCTAACAAAAAAAAGGGAAAAAAGTAAATTCTTGTTTTACTTTGAATGCATTATAGAGGGAGAAACAAATTACATGAACGATTAATCTCAGGGAGAGAGAGAGAGAGAGAAAAAAAAAAAATGAAATTAACAAGGGGGATTGGAAGTGGAAGAAACAGAAAGCATGTGTGTATGTGTGTGTTTTTTTTTTGTTTCAAAAACACAAAAAAGGCAGAAGGTGCGATCAGACATTGACAACAACACGCCAGATGCCACCACGCTAGCTCCTCCGCCGCCGCCCGCGTCTCCATGCCGGAGAAGGCGCCTCGCCCCGGCACCTGCGCGCCGCCGCGCCCCCAGGCCAGGCCAGGCCCGACCCCCGACGCCCTCTCGCCCAAGCGCCAGCGCGCCTGCAGCCTGCTACTCCTCGTTCTCGCGGCCGAGCCCTCGCCCCGTGGCCAGGCCAAAGCCCACGCCACCTCACCGACGACCTCTTCTTCCTCAACACCGGCGGCGGTCTGGTTCTTCTCTGCGCTCCTCTTCAACCTCACGCTGCTCACACGCATCTGCGCTTGCTTTTCGGTGCAGTGTGGACCTTGTCTTTGTCCCATCCAAACCAAACACTAGCTAGAGGAAATCACAAAGGACAAGGAGGGCTTACAGTGATTTCTGCGAAGTCCAAGCGCGGAAACGTTTTTGTACGGGAGAAGAATAGGATGACCTTTTTGTGCCCCGAAGAATGGAAGACAGAGACACCAAGAAGTTCTATATACTCCCTCCTCATCCTGAACTGGCCTTCCCCCAAAAATTTGTCCGCTAAAGCAACGATTCCCGGAGAACGCCGGTCCACCGTCCCATTTAATGAGCCTCGTATTCTCATCCCATCGAATGCTGCCTCCCCTCCCGTTCCCATCTCATCTCACGCTCGCATGCATTGACCGACCGCTGCTCCTTCCCCACCCAACAGCTCCGTCTTCCCCACCTGCGCCGCATTGCAACTCCAATCGACGAGATCGCAGCAGCTACCGAGACCTCTAATCTCCGAGAGCACGTTGATAGCGCCAGGTCCCTTTAATGGCCCCTCCTCTCCTAGAGCACGATGTTGTGCATATCCCTAATAAATCTTGGGTCATGTGGATCAAGCATCGAAACACAAAACTGCAGCCTCTGGTTTTTGTTTGCTTCCTTCAAATATGCTTTAAGTGAGCTTGAGTGACGACGTCTTAGCTTTCCTTCTTTGAAACGCCTATGGAGTGTGGTTCTCTTCACACCTATAGCAGCTGCAAGTGACCGTATAGTGCGCCTTCTAGGCCAGTCTCAATTGGGTTTTATGGAGGTTTTATTTAGATTTAATAGGGTGTCACATCAGTTTTTTTTTTCATGAAACTAGGAGGAGAAAGAAGGAAAAAGTTTCATCCCCACGACATGAGTTAGGAGACGTTTCCAACGCAATAAAACGAGTATGAAATCCGCACTGAGAAGGTGGCACGTTTCATCGCAACGAACGACGCCGGGAGGAACTCCACCGCCGCGGCGCAGCGGCGCCAGCCATGCGCACCACCGCTGCAAGCAGGCCGCCATTGCGAGCTGCCGCGCGCTCGGCCTCGAGAGGTCCGCCGCTCGTCGTGGCGCTTAGCCCGACGCGCCAGCGGGGAGGGGCGCCTCCATCGCCGTCGCGAGCCATCGTGCGCTCGGCCCCGCGGCGCCGCCGCCGCCGTGCGCGCTGCCCACGAGCCCGCCGCCCGCTGTCGGCCCCCACGAGCGCCGCCCGGCGTGCTCGCCTCGCTTCCCGCCCAGCGCTTAGCCGCGCTCGGCTCCCGCGAACTCCGCCGCCGTCGTGGCCGCTGCGCCCTCCGCCTCGCGTGCCGCCGCGAAGCTCCGCCGTCACGGGCCGGCGCTGAAGCTCCGCCGTCGCGGCCGGGCCAGCGTACTTCCGCCTTGCGTGCCGCCGTCCGTTCCGCCGCCGTCGCCGGCCGCCACGTACTCCGCCCGCGTGCCCGCCCGTCCGTTGCGCTCTCCCTCGCCGTGCCAGCCCACGTGCCCACGAAGCTCGCCGCCGACGCCGGCCCGCGAAGCCCCGCCGCCGCGCCCGGCTGTGCGCTCCACCTTGCGCGCCCGTCGCACGCTCCACCGCTGCATGCTGGCGCCGCCGTGGCGAGCTTCGGCCACGCCCACGCCCACTGCCACGGACTCGGCCATGCCCACGCACTTCACCACGAGCTCGGCCACGGTCACGGTGGGGAGAAAAAGGGGAGAAAAAGAAAACAGGGAGAGGTTGGTGGGACTAAAAAAAAAGCTTAAAATAAACTTTGAAACTGTTCGATGAAACGATCCATTGAGAAAGAGACTAGTTTCACGTGTCTGTTTCATATATTGGAAACCGGAAGATGAAATCATGTATTAAGACTGGCTTTAAAGGGACATCAGCAATATGAGATAAGTCTACTTGAATTTTTTTCGCGACCATAATTTTTAGTTTTTTTTAACTAACATCAACTGGTATTCCTTGTGCACGGCACTCCTTAACCCTACGCCAAATAGCTTGTACTAGAGATCGTTTCACATTAAATAATTGAGCAACCAGAGTGGTTGTTTTTTTTCCCTTCATTCTGCCTCCATTACTAAGAGTAAGCAAAGCTTCATATATCTGTTACCTTTGTTCATTAGTCGAATCTTTTCTCCAGATGTTACCTTGGCCTTGGTCATCTCCTTCACCGACATACACACCGACATACACACCGTAATCTTCATCATCATGGTATACTTCTGATATGAGCATGTGTTAGATGCATTACATACTTCTCAAAGAAATAGAACAATATAATCCTTGTTTTAACATGATTACTACCTCCATGGATTTCTTCATGTTCCTCAGAGACAGGAATATTCAAATCAA
Source organism: Chrysopogon serrulatus (assembly GCA_015844335.1). NCBI lineage: Eukaryota > Viridiplantae > Streptophyta > Magnoliopsida > Poales > Poaceae > Chrysopogon > Chrysopogon serrulatus. Next base: position 252,944 of record JADLZL010000771.1, on the reverse strand, counting down.
AATGATGACACACTCCCCAGGCAGCAGCTTGGACATCTCCCTAGGCACCAGCTTGTACATCTCCATGCGCAGCATCTTGTACATCTCCCTGGGCAGCCGCTTGTTCGTCTTCCATGGAGGCAGCTGCTTCATCTTCCTGGGCAGCAGCTTGTTCGTCTTCCATGGAAGCAGCTGCTTCATCTTCCAACGACGGGGCTTCATTGAGATCAAGTGGGTCACCATCTGCTGGTGGTAGATTCAAGTCTATATATATGGCCGTGAGTTGCGTGTTGTTGTTTGTGCTAAGATGGCAAGCTAACGTGATGTTCCAGCTTTAGTATTTATAAGTCTAGAACTGTAATTTGGCTCTAACTGGTTTGCTTGCCGCTTCCTTTTTTCAAAATTCGGTGCCTGGAAATTGATTTGACACATGTATTGGCGCGTATTGCAGTACTACCTCAGTCCTTGAACGAGGTGATTTAATTTCTAAAATTGTCTTAAGTCAAACCTTTTAAACTTTGACTAATTTTTTAGAAAAAACATTAAGATTTATGTTATAGAATTAGTACCATTAAATTTATCATAAAATATATTTTCATAATATGTTTAATTTATGTTATAAATGTTATTACTCTTCTTTATAACATTGGTCAAAGCTAAAACAATTTGACTGGCACGATTTATAAGAATCACTTTTTTCAAGAACAGAGGGATTATATACTGACAGAGGGAATATGTACTCCAATACTTTGTTTTTGGCAGCAAAAAGACGTGTAAAGTCGTGGCGCTACTAGTCTGTTGAGACTCCCATTAATTGTTGCATTGGAGGGCCAGAGCACGAACAGACCCATATCGCTACATGTGCAACAGTAATGGTAGTATGGTCTTTTCTCTGCCATGCTAATTTGTCTAAAAATTTTTAGGAATCACTTTTTTCAGAAATGGAGGGAGTAGTTTCTAATATGTTAAAATACTTTTAGATAGTTTTTAAAATAAAAGTCTTTTTTAGTTTCATCCTCAATATTAGAAACATACTAAGCATATCTCAGGCGTCGCTGAAATTTTCTTAACAATAAATTTGTTATAACATTACTATATGGTAGGATATATAAATTTGACTTACATATTATTGTATTAGATCTAGCAAAAAAATCAATTAATAGAAGAAAACCAATAAATATTTGATCATATTATAGAAAAATATGTGATGCATATATAACTTGTGTACGTTAAAAGGATAAAGATTAAAGTATGGCACGTAAAAGAGAATATGTGCATATGTTTGGTAATTAATAAGGGATGATATTGATAGCTTGCATGAAAGGATTGCAAGTTAGTAGGAAAGCTAAAGGGAAATAATGTTTGAATACCTTACATGAAAAGATGGAACACCTTGTGTGGGATCGCTTAGTGGGATGTGGACACCTTACATAACGAGATAAAAAAAAATATCTAATGAGATTTGGCTTCATATGACACTGCATTGCACAGTAAGCCGTCTTTCATAAAGTATTTACTACATCATCTAATTTTTTTTTTTAGATAATGGATATATATTATATCCGGCTTCATCTACCGAGGGTAGAATCAAAGGCCAATTATTACAAATGTTCACACTCCAAATTCCAAAACAGCATTCAGAGAATTACACCACAACTTAAATATGACAAGTCCACGAGGAGAGTAAAAACTAAATATGACCGATAATCCTATTTGAAAGCCACCCATTGGAGCTGAAGAATTGTAGAGCTGATGTCTCTCAAGCGACCGGGCAGCTTGTGAGAGCTGCTCCAAAGAGGCCTTCACGCCGCCATTGCAGTCTTGCCCATTGCCGAAGCCAATGAGTACCCCTGAATAGCACCTGCAAAAAAAGATTTCGGGTCTACAATTATCAAAAACCACCTCGTTTCTAGTTATCCATATTGTCCAGATTAGAGCAGCCATTTCTTTGTTAATAATAAGGATTCCCCTGAATTTACCACCTCCCTTAGACCAAGTATTAAATAAATTATCAAAATTAGGTGGAGGAGCCAGGACCAAACCTTAAATGTACAAATACACCACAAAAACTTGGTATAAGCACAATCAAAAAAGAGGTGCTGAATAGTTTCTAAAGAGTGGCAAAAAGAACAAGTTAAATCGCCATGCCAATTGCGTCTAGCTAAATTATCTTTGGTTAATATAACACCTCTCTTTAAATACCACAAGAAGATCTTTATCCTTGAAGGTATTCTGATTCGCCAAATATCTTGTGACACCCTAATCCCATTATTAATTAACGCAGCATACATCGACTTGACTGAAAAAATACCTGATGAATGTAGATCCACATCATCTAATATAACCAGATACACTACCTTGCACACAGTCGTTGCTGTCAAGGCATCCGTATTTAGGGCGAAGGGGACTGACAACTAGGCCCCATCGCCAGCGTGTCTTCCGCTACCAGGTTAGAGTACCACGTAGGCAAAACCGAAAGTGCCAAGACCACTCCAGATAGTTAATTAAATGGTTTGAAAAACTTTAATATATTTGTTAGATGATTTTAAAGTTCAGGGAGTGGAGTAGCCCCAATGCGAAAGGTAATAAGAGGATTACGTAGATTTTTTCTATAAAATGAAATATATTAACATGTATGTCTCCAAATATATAGGTGTAGTACGTGAAGGTCACAAAACGTATCTATAATATCATATATATTACCTGAACATCATAATATACATCACATAACATTACATGTATACTACATTATAGCACATCTATGCCACGTAAATATCACATATCATACAATATAGGAAGTAAAAAAAATTAAAGTAATTAATGAGAGTAAATTTATGAGGAATGAAAATTACACATAGAAACATGAATGACAAATGATAAATATATAGAAAAAGTAAAATAAATGAATGACTTAAATAATAAATTTTAAAATAAACAATATGATAACTACACAAACATGAGATATATGTAACATATAAAATTTAAATATAAAAAATTAAAAATAAAAATATTCCATAGATTGAATAAATCAAAGAAAGAAACGGAAGCTAGAAAACATAAGAAGGAAAAGGAAAAAAAAAAAAGAAATAGAAATAGAAGAAAAACTAAAATAAAAAAAAGAATTAATTAGAGTAAATTAAAATGAAATAAATGAAAGATGAAAATATAAAAGAAAACTTTGGAAGCGAAACAAGAAAAGAAAACTAAAAAGAAACAAGAAAAGTATTGTTCTACACAGCTAGCTGCGCTCTCCATGCGCTGTTCTTCTTCTGGCTGTTGTTGTGGGCTATGTTGTGGTCTATGCTAGCTTTGCAGCATCCGCCCGTGCCACTGGGCATGGGACTCCATAAATTTTTATTGTTAGACTTACGATGCCAACGAAATAGGGTGACATAATCAGTTTTTTTTTTAATTTGGCCAGAACTTCGTAAAAGTTTTTTTTTTTTTTAGACTTTCAAATGAAGTATGGTTTTTTTTCTAAAAAAATAGATCTAAATAAAGATTAGCATGATTTACAACTACACATCTATTGAGTAGAAAAATAGACAACATAAACAATACAGAATATGAGTCAAAATCCAAAATTCCAGGGTTTAAAATTTCATGAATTTCGGTTGCAGCTGTTTAACATGAGGCTCACTCACCCTGGAAGTAGCCGCAGTTAAACCTGAAATCTCGGAAGAGACCTACAGATCCAATATAAAAATATTGTAACAAAGGAGGTTCTTTTTTTTTTTTTTTTGAAGAATTAGCAGGAACAAAGGAGGTTCAGTACATCAACAAAATAAGGTTCGTCCTTCTCTTATTTCAAAGCAAAGGCAACACGAAGTATAGCAGCAGGAAGTTCTGGAAAGCAGCATTCTATTATTATCCTAATGCCACGATCGGACCAGGTAGCTAAAACAATGTCAGACATGGCGAATGATGTAGACTGTCATTGTAAGCATCTTGATGTCGTCCTTGATCAGCTGGAAGAGGCAGATATCGTTGAGTTTGAGGCGGTTGTCCTGGACAAAGCCACGCCAACCATGAATGAGCTTGTGCGCATTCATCTTCACCTTCCATGCCGTGCTCTTCCCGTTCCTCACGAGCGTCACGGTGTGTTCCCCGTGTGGAAGGTACTTGCTGGTGTATTGCTTGCCGAAGTACTGTTTCATTCATGCATACATACGTATATATCAACAGCAAGTAGTAGTACGTTTAAAGAGGAGTAAGGGTTTTTGATCTGCTTACTAAGGTGCAGATGCCGGTGGCAGCAACACTGCTCTTGCTCATTACTGCCACGTAAATGGGAACTTGAGACTGAATGCTACCAACCAGATCTTCCACTTTCTTCCTCTGCTCATCAGCCAAATGAGCATGGGCTGAAAGAATGTAAAGGCCGGCTTCAGAAGTTCCACCAGAATCGCCTGACTCATCATCAGTCCAATGACCTTTGGAATCAGAAGGTCCCTGATCGGCTGGTTCCTCCTTAACACGCGCTATTGACGTCACCTCTGCCTTTGTTTTTCCACCATTTGAGTGCACAATCTTAACATCACTTGCCTTTAACCTCATTGTCCTGCCTCTACTGGAGCTTGTTGCTCCTGCTGGACTAGGACTGTTTACATTTTTATCATGTAATAATGTACCACCAACCTTTGACTGATGAATCAGATGAACCATTAGAGTCAACCTTACGCCAGCAGTCTTCAATGGCTGAAAAATGCAGATGTCACCTTCCTGCACATGGTTGTCTTGCACAAAGTTTGACCAAGCCCCCCTGAATATGTAGGAATTTCTATCTTTTCTGACGTTAAGCCTAGCGTACCACTTCTTTCTCTTGCCTGGCTGCTGAAGCGTCACGACTTGATTTTTGTGTGGGAAGTGCTCAGCTGCATAAGCGCGAGGAATTACCTAATTCCAGATCAGGATGGAATGGTCAGCAAATATGACTCGAATACATACTACAAGAGGTTCATACAGCTGAGAATGAGAGCTGACTAAAAAACGCTGCGCATTTGCAGGATTGGATAAGACCAATTTAATTGACAAAAGAGAAGGCCGCAGCTTACAAGTTGAGGGTCTTGCGGTCTGACATTGCCGTGCTTCAGTAGTGCCACAAACACAGTAGTTTCAGGCTGGATTTGCTTGATAAGTCCATCTAATTCCTTCTCTTGTTGTTCAGATAGAATACTCGTACATGATAAGACATAATCAGGCGCCGCATTTATCTTAGGATCATCATCAAAATCTGAAGACCATTCATATTCAGCGGTGCCCTCTGAACCTGGTCCTGTACATAACTAATATAATTGCTAAAAGCCGCTAGGAAAAAACAAACAAACAAAAGGTCTTTTAAATAAATCAAACCAAAGCTCAGTGCACACAGCCAACTAAAAGAAATTATCTTCATGCAGTATAAGGCAGCCAACAATTATATATAACATAGTAACCTGATTTCTCAAGCAAAGAGGCTGATGTTTTGGTAATCCTTGCAGCTTTTCTACGTTGACTTGGGCAATCCCTCTGACAACTAGAGACTCTTTTCTGAACTCTTGATGATTTCTTGGCACGGTCATGGGACCTATCAGAAACATCAACACAATCTGGGTCTCGTTCTTTGATGTTGCTAGAACTGATTCTGATCCCATCGCAGGGAAAGACTTTCTCACATCCATCAGGATCGATTACCAGAACCTTAAAGCGTGCCTTTTCAATGTGCTGGAACAGCAACAAGTCATTCTCCTCTATGCGATGGGCATCAACAAATGCTTTCCATCCACACTGGAGGAGCATCTTGTTCATGTACTTGGTGCCCTTGACAGCATAAACACTACCATCAGGGGATTCAATGTGGATGATCTCTGAGATCTCTCCTCCAAATTGGTTCATGAACCTGGCAGGCATTGTCTGCACCAAGAACAGTGAAAAAAATATTAATTAATGCACGGCCTTTCTATCATTATACAGAGCAAGCATTATCTAATGATGTCTTCTGTTACATTGTTTTGTAATTCACTGATGAACAGTATGTTTAAAATTCAGGAATGTAATTGATTTCACTTGCCCAATTAATCACGATGCATGGTTCTAGAATCTTTTGCTTTGTATAGCACATAGACCTAATGAAGTTTATGGAAAGGGTAGGCAACTATATACTACTGCAGAGATTAAAATCTTTCTCCAATTGAAACATGGTAGATAATGAAAAATGTATCAGGGTTCAGGGCACAAAGATATTTAAACTTAAGAAAGGCTCACCATGCTGTGTCTATAATTAGCAGACATGAGCATCACGAAACACGTCATCTTTCCACACAAATGATCCATGTACATTTTGCAACTAGCACAAGATTTCTTCACCTGGGAGCCTTGTCCAGCCATGTTCGCTGCAATTTGCAGGATATGTCAGATAGAAATTAGAGTCAACAGATGAACAATACTCTACATATTCAGTGACTTGGCGACACCATATTCTTCAAGTTAGGATAGGAGAGAAGATTGTCGTTAACTTAGCACAGACACTTTACAACACAACAAGGGTGGAGACTAGGGGAAAAAAATAAATTGAAGCCTCTGTCGAATAAACACACATACACACCCCCAACGCGATGCATACACACTCAAGTGCATCAACAAAGTGCAGATTATACATACATCTCTTTTGAAATAACTTGATGACAAAAATGGACGATCAGCATAAACATGCATTGCAGTTTAGCACTACTACTATGTATGAGATTTTTTTTTAACCCTTTTCACTGAAGGAGGGATAGTAATCTGCAGACGATGTCAGGGGCGGATCCAGGATTTTGGTTCAATGGTGTCACTATGAATTTGTGAACTGACAAACATAGCTTATTGTAAATAAATAATACGCTACAAAGTCTATATGGTTTAACAGATCAAAGTAATTAACAAAGTAACAAATCATCTATAGATAGGTATAAGCATATGTTTACTGCATTATAAAAGCATTTTATGATTACAATTTTCCATCTTTTGAAAGTGATCTAATGTCTGAGATTGTTGCTAGAAAGAAAATGAAAAGAGCACTAATTTTCCCACCTGAACCACCAGCCATCGTGATATCAAGGAAGTTTGAAAGTTGATTAATAAATTTTAAAAGCCCCCAATGGATCAATCTGCCACACCTCAGTGATGAACAGCAGGACAGCAGCCTTGTTGCAAGAAAGAAAATGAAAAGAACATTAATTTTCCTACCTGAAGCACCAGCCATCGTGATCTCAAGGAAGTTTGAAAGGCAATTAATAAAATTTTAAAAGCCCCCAATGGATCAATCTGCCACACATAAGTGATGAACAGCACGACAGCAGCCTTCTCGTCTTCAATGGTTCAAAATATCCAAACCCCAAACCTAAAAAAAAATAACATAGGAAACAAATCAACTTCACAACTTGCTTGCTAGGTGGTGCCAAGGAGAATCGAGAGGTGAAAATTAATTTGTGGAATTTGATGCAGGATTGAGTTTGTGTAAAACCCTTACCTGATGGCGATGGATGAACCTCCCGCCGGCTGCCGCTCTGTGTCCTTTCATTTTCCCAATGTGCGCTGTTATATTTGCGACTCTTCATGGAGAAGGAAACGGACTAACGGAGGTAGGCAGAGGGACTCCGTAGAATCAGCTGGACCTTACTCCTCAGCAGAGGATGTCATGATTTTCTTTCCTAGCGAGATATGACACAACAGGTGAGCACGAATTGTAATGTTTGAGGAGCAGTATATATCCCCACAACTTAAGGAAATGAAATATCAAATGAATGGTGCAGAGCAGTACATGAATATCAACCAAGCTTTGTAGACATTCCTTCATCAGGATCGCAGCTTCATACTTGCATTGGAGAGAAAAGATAGACAGGAGGCCAGAAGACGAAAGCAGTTGATGAACCTCCACGACGTGCGTATATGCGTACTTATATATCCTAATTATTAATGTTGGAGACGTAGGGGGTGGGACTGAAGACCAGAAATTACGGTGGTTAATATGGGAGACCCCAATGAAAGAAAAAATTAATGCAGAGGCCCGAAAACAAGGAGAGAGATAAAAGAACTATTGGGAAAAAAATTAAAAAAACTATTGGAAAAATGGTGTATTTGGATAAGAGAAAAACATGTTGGGAAATGAGAATTTCAGATAGTCCCTCCGTCCCCTGAAATCTGCAACTTCTAAAATTATGGTATTAAATTAGTACCATTAGATTTATCATATAATATATTTTCATAAGATACTCATTTTATGGTATAGATATTGATGCCCTTTTCTATAAAGTTGGTTGATTTAAAAAGTTTGACTGCACAGATTCTAGAAGTTGCAGCTTTTAGACACGTAGAAAGTATTTTATGTATGGATCGATGGACCGAGGGCCGAGAACTGAAAACCAAATTGAAATAATCATAATCGAAACCGAAATAATTAGACAAAAATCAGTTCCTTATTTGAATCTAGGATTGCGAGGAACTGAAATACTTAAGGAAATTTCAGCCTATTCTTAGACAACCAAAGTAACCAAAATAACCAAAATACATGAATTGTAACTCACTTGTATTTTGTAACACTATTCGACTTATTTCTAATGTCCCATATTGAATTGCTATGTATTTTTGTTAATATATTGCTATTGTTCTCTTATCAATTATTATTGTCCAAAATAGAGGTAGTGGTGTCTAAATTTATTTCAAAACCTATATTTTTTTTGTTATATTAATCTGTGCTAAAAAAATTGGTTAGCTTAGTTAGAACCAGAACCGAACAAAAAACTGAAATCTGAAATGCTTAGTTTCTAATTTTTTGGAACCGATCCACTCCTATTTTCTAGGAAATTGAATTTCATCAATAACCGACGAACTGAACTGAAACAAGAAGTCAAGATGGCAATTGACCATGTCAAGCAGAAACTTGGAGATGTTTCCATCGAGGACAAGTGGTGACACGCGTCAAGATCATGGACGAAGTGTAGCAGATACGCTACTCTAGCCAGTTTTGGTGATTTCAGCCTCAAAACTATGGGCGAACGGTTTGCCAGTTTTTGAGCTTCAAAACCCAAGGATGGATTCCAAGGTGGCATGAATGGAGTCATCGGAGGGTTCACATCGAGGCCAAGCTATTTCATGATGAAGGGCACGTGGCCATCAGACTAGCGATATCCACTCAAACCATTATACCCCTAGGGTTTAGTGGTTCAGGAAATATATCTAAGGCACATTTGGGATTGTGTAATAGCTCTATAAATAAGCTTCTAGTGCTTTGTTTGAATCTCCAGGTGTTAGGTGTCTAAGTCTAGCCAGAGTTCTTTACCGAGAGATCCGCATATGATAAATTGAGTCCTCCGTGTGTGTTCATCTATAAGACTAGACATTGTCAAGTTGACCCTGTGGCAATAAAGCAAGCTGTCCACTGAATCATTATCTCAAGATCTTGTGTCTGATTCGATTTTTTTCTCCTTTTGGTTCCCCTCTCTTTGAGATTTTGACAAATTCTTGATATGATGTGTTTTGAGGGTGTTTGGTTGGATGGATACATGCTAGGACCTCCAAGGACATTCTTAATAAACAGATTTGGCATAATCCTCACGAGAATGAGAAAATCTGAATTTTCCTCTTTTGGAAAACCCTATTTTCAGATACAGGTTTTGTGATTGGCTTCGATTCTGTGATCACTGGTGGTGATCTTTTGGAACTACCTTCATATTGAGCTAGTGATGCCCTCCACCAAGTTTCATCAAATTTGAATTTGATTTGAATCATCTGTGAATTTTTCTTGGAAAATTTCTATTGTAGCTAGTGGGTTGCTAAGGTGTGGATAGCTTATTAAAAGCATCTAGGCCCCTAGTGGATTTCAGTGATTAATGACAACGTAATATTATTGACTAACGTGTGTCACAAAGAATGGTGATTGTTTAGGTAATCAATGGTTTTCATGTCCCTACGATGGTATTTATTCCGGTTTTCAAAGGATGGACGACAAGGTTAAGGACGGACTATTTCTATGTGTCGTTTGGCATTAGAACAACACTTAGAGTAGTTTAGGACTTTGTTTTTTCCTTTGGTCGCATTTATTAAGGGCGGTGTGAACTAGTAGCTTGACCTAGGCAATCTTAATGGTTTAGGTGTGGTGCACACTTATCAATCTTGGCATTAGGTAGTTCAGAGTAGTCCCAAAGATCGAGTCGAACAACTCTTATTCACAAAGTTTTCAAATCAGAGTTGTTTTGGGCTGAGAAATGTGAACCAGACTGGGGACTTCATGGTGGTCTGGAGGGCACATGGTAGTCACAGAGTTCTTCTCAGCCTTGGTGGGGATCAAGACCTAGAGAAGGGAGAAACCAAACATGGTTCTTGGGTCCGGTTGCTTAGGGTTTGTTCTAGGACGTCCGTACTCAGTGAACAGTGGTGGTCTAGACCAATGATTCTCAAGGTCCGGACCACACGAGAGCGTGTTTTGACATTCGAACCGGGTCCGTTGATCCATCCAGACCATGGTGAGGGTCCAGACCTCCTCTAGACATAGTGCAGCCACATGGTAGCTGTGAGGGTTGGACGCTGGGGATTGGTCCGGACCATTGATGGGTTCGGTTCGGTTGCCCCATAGAGGGGGGTATTTGCCTCGATGACTGTGTATTTGAGTGGGGGATATTTATACTTCTCCAACTCATCCTTTCTCTCTCTTGCTCATTTCATCAACTGAGAAACACTTTGAGAGTGCAAGAGAGTGCAAGAGCCTAGTGAGGTTACAGAGATTTGCTAATGCAAGGTTAAGGACTTCATTAGTGCCAAGAGAGTAGCAAGTGTGTATCCACTCATCTCATTAGCCTTGTCATGGTCAAGTGAGAGTTCATGCTTATTACTCTTGGTGATCGGCATCATCTAGACGGCTAGGTGGTGACCGGTAGTTTGGTGATCATCCGATGGAGCTTGTGGATGACCTAAGTAATGGTGTGAGCGATTGTGGGCGATTCACCGTGTTGGAGTGACAAAGAATCAGTCCGTAGAGAGCACTTGGTCCTTGCGCAGATCAAGGGGGAGCTATACCCTTGCAAGGGTACTCCAACGAGGACTAGCGGGGAGGGGAGTGCCGACTCTCCGATGCCTCGAAAAAACATCATCGTGTTCCTATCCATCTCTTTACTTTGAGCATTTACATTTGAGCAATTACTTCATGTCTTTACATTCCTAGAATTGTCATGCTAGAGTAGGATTGGAACTTAGGGAGCAAAACTTTTGTGTGGTAGAATCATAGAACACACTTCTAGGAACTAGGGGTGAAATAGGCTAGTGATAGATTTATAACATTGCAAGAAAATTTAGAGAAGCCCAATTCACCCCCTCTTGGGTATCTTGATTCTTTCACTTATGTTTGCTATCTCATAATTTGTGCACACAATTTGATAGGGTTTTTATTTTTTTCTCCTAAGTGAGACATGCTGTCAAGTTCATACTAGACAGGTTCTGTATGCACATCAGACTTCTCCGATTTGAACAGAGTTTTCGAGCTTTTTGTTTGTTCTTTCTCAATTAGCTTTCACATCTTCTGTATTGTGTTCTCCAAGGTTTCTTGAGTACACCTAGTCACCAGTTGGTACGTGTAGTGGTAAAGCTAGAGCAGAATAGAGAGTGGTGCATGTGCCTTATGGGTGCATAGACATGTATTTTAGGGGTGCATATATGGTGAAAATTTGACTAAATTAACTAATTTTACAATTTTTCGGGGGTGCCTTTGCACCCCCCATCATCCATGTAGCTTCGCCCCTGGGGACGTGTGAACTCATTTTGAAGAGTTCTGGTTTGCGAGCGCTATGGGGTGAGTTCTCCCTGAAGAACTTTTTATTTGGCTTATATTCACGCGCTCTTTGATCGCTTGTTCGATCCTTCAATATCTATTCATTCTAGGCTCCACTAGTACCCAAATAATTAAAAATAATTGTGAAAATTAATGGCTAAATATTTTTTATTATTGTGAAAATTTTTAGAATTCAATTTTTCCCTAGTGTGTCTAGTGGCCCTGATGGAGTTTTTCTGTTTTGATTTTTTACTGTAGCAGTACTACTGGGAGAAACCCTAAATATGTGGCTCTTCCATTTCCAAGTTCATTTTTATAGAGGCGGAGCCATTTCACTCCTTGCTACAGTATGCTACAATGGTAAATAGAGTGGTAAACAGTGTTGTGCAGCAGTTTGGGAGCCACAGCCAGAGCATCTGAAAACCGCATCGAACGAAACCTTAGTGTTAAGATTGTAACAAAGGATGTTCGTTGCAAGAACAAATATATTAAGGTTCGTCCTTTTCTTATTTCTCAGCAGGCAACACGAAGTAGCAGCAGGAAGTTGTGCAAAGCCCAGAATCCTATTATCATCTATCCTAATGCACGATCGAGCCTGGTAGAAACACAATTATGCATGTTCGACATGGCGAATGATATAGACCGTCATTGTAAGCATCTTGATGTCGTCCTTGGTCAGTTGGAAGAGGCAAATATCGTCCAGTTTGAGGCGGTTGTCGCGGACAAAGCCACGCCAGCCTGTCGTGAACATCTGCGCATGCATCTTCACCTTCCATGCCGAGCTCTTCCCGTTCCTCACGAGCGTCACGGTGTGCTCCCCGTATGGAAGATACTTGCTGGCATATTGCTTGCCGAAGTACTGTTTCATCATCATCATACATACAATGTGTTAATGAATAGCAAGCAGAAACTGAAATTGGCACAGGAGAAAGAGAAAAAGGAGTTTTTGAGCCTCTTACTAAGATGCCGGTGCCAGTGGTAGCAACACTGGTCTTGTTCATCGCTGCCACATAAATGGGGACTTGAGACTGAATGCTGCCAACTATGTCTTCCACTTTTTTCCTCTGCTCATCAGCTAAATGAGCATGGGTTGACATAATGTAAAGACCTGCTTCAGAAAGTCCACCAGAATCCCCTGAATCATCATCAGTCCAATGGCCTTTGGAATTAGAAGGTCCCTGATGGGCTGGCTCCTCCTTAATACGCACTATCGGCGTCACCTTCACCTTTGCTTTTCCATCAGTTGAGTGCACAATCTCAATATCATTTGACTTTGACCTCATTGTTCTGCATCTACAGCTGGAGCTTGTTCCTCCTGCGGATTAGGATTGTTTCCATTATTTTCATCATTTAATAATGCACAAACCTTTGACTGATTAATCAGATGAACCATAAGAGTTAACCCTACTCCAGCAGTCTTCAATGGCTGAAAGATGCATATGTCACCTTCCTGCACATGGTTGTCTTGCACAAAGTCTGACCAAGGCCCCATGAGCATGTGGCAATTTCTATCTTTTCTGACGTTAAGCCTGGGATACCACTTCTTGCTCTTGTCTGGCCGCTGAAGCGTCACTACTTGATTTTCGTGTGGGAAGTGCTCGGCTGCATAAGCGTGAGGAATTACCTAATTCCAGATGGGAATGAGAGGTATCAGAAAATATGACTCGAATATATACTACAAGAGGTTCATACAGCTGAGAGTGGCAGCTGACTAAAAAAAGGCTGAGCATTTGCAGGATTGGATTAGACCAACTTAATTGACAGAAGAGGAAACCACAGCTTACGAGTTGAGGGCGTTGTGGTTTGACATTGCCGGGCTTCAGTACTGCCACAAATACAGTAGTTTCAGGCTGGATTTGCTTGAGAAGTCCATCTACTTCCTTCTCTTGTTCTTCAGATAGCATACTCGTACATGATAAGACATAATCAGGTGGCCCAATTGTCTTAGAATCGTCATCAAAACCTGAAGACAATTCATATTCAGCAGTGCCCTCAGAATCTGGTCGTGCACATAACTAACATAATAATTACTAAAAGCCGCTAGGAAAAAACAGACAAACAAAAGACCTTTTAGATAAATCAAACCAAAGCTCATTGCACACAGCCATATTTACAAAAACAAAACAATCTTCATGCAGGTATAAGGCAGCCAACAATAACAACATAATAACCTGTAATCCTTGCAGCTTTTCTACGTTGACTTGGACAATCCCTCTGATAGCTCTGATAGCTAGAGACCCTTTTCCGAACTCTTGATGATTTGTTGGCCCGGTCATGGGACCTATCTGAAACATCAACACAATCTGTGTCTCGTTCTTGGATGTTACTAGAACTGATTCTGATCCCATCACAGGGAAAGACTTTCTCACATCCATCAGAATCAATTATCAGAACCTTAAAGTGGGCCTTCTCAATGTGCTGGAACAGCAACGAGTCATTCTCCTCTATGGGATGGGCATCAACAAATGCTTTCCATCCATACTGGGGGAGCATCTTGTTCATGTACTTGGTGCCCTTGACAGTATAAACACTACCATTAGGGGGACTCGATGTCGATACTCTCTGAGATCTCTCCTCCAAATTGGTTCATGAACCTGGCAGGCATTCTCTGCACCAAGAACAGTGAAAAAATATAATTAATGTACGGCTTATATATCATTATACAGAGCAAGCATTTTCTAATGATATTTTCTGTTGCATTGTTTTGTAATTCACTGATGAGCAGCAAGTTTAAAATTCAGGAATGTAATTGATTTCACTTGCCCAATTAATCACAATGCATAGTTCTAGAATCTTTCGTTTTGTATAGCACACACAGACCTAATGAAGTTTATGGAAAGGGTAGGCAACTGCATATTATTGCAGGGATTGAAATCTTTCTCCAAATGAAACATTGTAGATAATGAAAATGTATCATGGTTCAGGGCATAAAGGTATTTAAACTTAAGAAAGGCTCACCATGCTGTGTCTATAATTAGCAGACATGAGCATCAGGAAAGACGTCATCTTTCCACACAAATGATCCATGTACATTTTGCAGCAAGAACAAGATTTCTTCACCTGGGAGCCTTGTCCAGCCATGTTCACTGCAATTTGCAGGATATATCAGATAGAAATTAGAGTCAACAGATGAACAAATACTAACATGTTCAGTGACTTGGCGGCACCATATTCTTCAAGTTAGAATAGAGAGAAGATTGTCCTTAACTTAACACAGACACTTCTACGACACAAGGGTGGGGCCTGGGGGGGGGGTGTTTGGGGAGGAATAAATCGAACCCTCTGTCGAATAAACACACAAACACCCCCAAGGTGATGCATACACGCTCGAGTGCAGATTATAAAATTCTTGAAAGAACTTGATGACAGAAATGAATGTTCACCAGACATGTATTGCAGTTTAGCATATTATAAAACTCATTGTAAATATGAAGCTCATGACTAAGATCGTTCATCTCATTTGAATCAAAATCATTAGGGTATGCCTTTGCCAACTCCACCAAACACTCAAATATGGAAGCATGGACTTCATTCCTCAATCCCCAATGACTAGTATAAAAAACACATTCTCTGGTTTGCTTTGAATTCTCAACTATATTAATCAACTGAAAAATAAATAAATAAATAACAAACTATAAGATCCAACATCACTCATGAGCTAGTAGTAAGGCATGCGCATCTATGTGTACAAATGGAGGTTCGGCGTATGACGCACCTGTAGTCTCGAACCACATCCAGGTGTGTAGAAACGAAGAGGGATTAGTAGAGGCAAGAGGCTCCAATGTCACGCCGGGCCGGGCCGCCGCAACGGTCACCACTCAGCAGCACCGGCGATGCGTTGTGCGGCGCCAGGCCGTGAGGCGCGAGAGCTAGAAGCGAGAAGACGATCGAGAAGTTGAATCGGAAAGACGAAAGGGCCGTGAGGCGCGTCTTTGGTGACAATGGCCGGTGATTTTTGGGCTTGTTAGCTTCCGTATAGTACTTGTGTTGGCTGCTTGAATCAATGAGAGTGTAGTTAATATGGGAAATTACGGTGGTCAATATGGGAGGCCGCGCGCAATGCAGGGAACAGTTAAGGTAGGAGGCCGGCTCAAAATTCAAAAACATGTAGGTGAGAGATAAAGAACTATTGGAAATTGAATGTATCGGGAAAAGAGAAAAGTATGTTGGGAAATGAGAATTTCAACTTTTTTAGGCTAATCTTGGTGGTGTTTCGTGTTACTGTTTTAGATTCTTCTACTCTATAGGAAAAAGTGTGGATAAGTTTTACACCCATAAGGACAGTCCTAATGTAGACAAAATAATCATTTCCATGCAATTTCATGGGTACAAAAAATGCTGACGTGGCTACGTAGTAAATGAGAAGAGAGAGCAAAATTAGGAGAAAATCACTTCTCATGAACAAAACCATCCCGACACCCAAGTCACAAAGAAACCATAATTTTTTTGCGTTGAGCACAGCAACGTCGTTTGCTAGCTTTTGTGGGGCCACGATTGGGTACAGGTCCACACGGATTGGTCTAATTTTTTAAGGGTCCACAAAGACGAATCCTACGTTAGAAAATGTAGTTTCTTAGGTCCCGTTTGGCACTGCTCCTCTACCGGTTTCTGAAGCTCTTTGGAGCTGCTTTGTGCCAAACAGAGTAAAATAAAGCGGCTTCACCTGTGAAGTCCTTTAAATTATGCTCTCACAGTGCTTTGAGGTGTGATGGAGCCAAAAATAGTGGCTTCACCCGACTTCACCTCATCTCGCATGGTGTTATGTAAGAGCATGTTTTAAAGAACTTCATACATGAAGCTGTTTTGCCAAACGATTTATCAAAATGGCTCCAACCCTACTTATAGAGCTGTTAATCTAATTTCTTGATGTGGCTATTGTGGAAACTAGAAGATAGTTTTATAGTTGGGACTGCCCTGAAAATCATCTAATCTCATGAAACTTTTATCATATATCTCAAATGTTGTGTCATACAATTCACTTGATGTCTATAAAATCCTTATGAACTCCACTGATACTGTTCATAAGAAAATCCAATGATACTGGTCTTAAGACAAAATTTAAAACATATAAAGTCAAATATTTTGAGACAGAAGGGAGTGTACCTGAGGTCTTGCTGCAGTACTCAAATTACACTCTAGGAGATAAGACGTCATATAAATCTATGTCATAAATTTATAGATGAGTTTTAATGGATCCGGCTGAGATTTTTCAACACAAGCCAAAAAAAAAAACTAGTGACCTAATCAGTGCACGTCATATGTGAAATAGGACCAAACCAATAGGCATGTATGAGATTTTTGGAAGCAATTAGAATTTTTTTTATCGGTACAACTTGGACGCATACAACCCACACACTCCACACTCACACCACATGCACATATGCACGTAGTGCGCATCTGTACACACGCTAAGAGGAAATTGAGACTCTCTAGCCTCCAGTGCACAGGAAACGTGCAATACCACCGAGCACGCATGTGTGCGTGTAGATTCGTATGATTTTGTTCCACATGTTAAATAGAAACTCTAGTGTTTTTAATCAAATTTAGTTTTTATTTAATAGGAGTTCAGGTTCTCGAGCATGTTAAATAGAAACTCTAGTGTTTTTAATCCAATAGCTATTATCAGCGATGATGATTAGAGTCTATATAATTAAAGGCTAGATTTTGTGATTATTATGAGAATTTTTAGAATTTATCCATTTTTCTGGCTCCGTCTTCTCTACTATATATAGCAATACTACAATGGAGCTGGGAGAAGCCCTAAATATGTGGCTCCTCTATTTCCTAGTTCATTTTCATTGGACCTGGAGCCATTTTGCTCCTTGCTACGTTACGCTACATAATTAATTAGTGATGTGCAATAGTTTGGGAGCCGGAGCATCTGAAAGACGCACCAAACAAGACCTTACTATTATATAGTAAGATAAGATTGCAAAGGATGTTCAGTGCACAAACAAATTAAGGTTCGTCCTTCTCTTATTTGGCAGCAAACAAATGCAACACAAAGTAGCAAGAGGAGGTTGTGCAAAGCCGAGCATCCTATATTATCATCCTATGCAGGATCGAGCCAGGTGCGTAGAAACTAAACTAAAAATAGACATGGCGAATGATATAGACCGTCATTGTAAGCATCTTGATGTCGTCCTTGGTCAGCTGGAAGAGGCAGATATCGTCGAGTTTGAGGCGGTTGTCGCGGACAAAGCAACGCCAACCTTTAGTGAACATCTGCGCATGCAGCTTCACCCTCCATGCCGAGCTCTTGCCGTTCCTCACGAGCGTCACGGTGTGCTCCCCTTCTGGAAGGTACTTGCTGGCATATTGCTTACCGATGTACTGTCATCATATACATACATACAATGTGTTAATAAATAGCAAGTAGTAACTGAAATTGTACAGGAGAAAGAGAAAGGAGTTTTAGAGCTGCTTAGTGCTTACTAAGACGCAGGTGCCGCTGGAAGCAACACTGGTCTTGTTCATCACTGCCACGTAAACGGGGACTTGAGACTGAATGCCGCCAACTATGTCTTCCACTTTCTTCCTCTGCTCGTCAGTCAAATGAGCATTTGATGGCAGAGAGTAGAGACCTGTTTTAGAAGAAGGTCCACCAGAATCACCTGACTCGTTATCATTCAAGTGGCAGTTACAAGGTGGAGGTGCCTGATCGGCAGGTTCCTCCATAACACACGCTACCGGTGTCACCTTCTCCTTTGCTCTGCCTTCACCTGAGTGCACAATCTTAGGCTCATTTGCCTTCGCACTCGTTGTTCTGCCTCTACTGGAGCCTGTTCCTCCTGGTCCTGAACGAGGACTGTTTCCATGTTCATGTAGCGCACCAACCTTTGACTGACGAATCAGATGAACCATCAGAGTGAACGTTTCGCCAGCAGTCTTCAATGGCTCGAAGATGCAGATGTCACCTTCCTGCACATGGTTGTCTTGCACGAATTCTGACCAAGGCCCATTCAACATGTGGGCAGTTCTGTCTTTCCTGACGTGAAGCTTGGGATGCCACTCCTTGTTCTTGCCTGGCCGCTGAAGCGTCACCACCTGACTCGTGTGTGGGAAGTGTGCGGCTGCAAAGCCGTGAGGAATTACCTAATTCCAGATGGAAATGGGGTGGATCAGCAAACAAATATGACTGCAACAGACTGTAAATTAAAAGGACTGGAACTTCAGATCAGACGTACATAAAGCTAGAAAAGCTTGGTTCATGCATACTGGCCAACAAAATCTGACCATTTCCATGATTAAATTAGACCATTTTAATAATTGACAAAGAGAAGAGTGCAGCTTACGAGAGTAGGGCGTGTGTAGACATGGCTGGGCTTCATGACAGCCACAAATACAGTAGTCTCAGGTTGGATTTCCTTGATAACTCCATCTACTTGCTCTTCTTGTTCTTCAGTTAGAATACACATACGTGATAAGACATAACCAGCTGGTGCCACATTTGTCTTAGGATCATCATCAAAACCTGAAGAGCATTCATATTCAGCAGTGCCCTCAGAATCTGGTCCTGCACATTAACTCATAATTACTAAAAGCCAATAGGAGAAATAAACAAACAAATAAAAGACCTTTTAGATAAATCAAACGAAAGCTCATTGCATACAAGAGCATTTAACAAAAGAAATTAGTTTCATGCATGTATAAGGCAGCCACCAATTATATATAACATAATAACCTGATTCCTCAGACGAAGAGGCTGATGTTGTGGTAATCCTTGCAGCTTTTCTATGTTGACTTGGGCAATCCCTCTGACAGTTAGAGACTCTTTTCCGAACTCTTGATGATTTGCCGGCATGGACATGGGATCTATCTGAAACATCAACACAATCCGTGTCTCGTCCTTGGATGTTACTAGAACTGGTTCTGATACCATCGCAGGGAAATACTTTCTCACATCCATCAGGGTCCATTATCAGAACCTTAAAACGGGCCTTCTCAATGTGTTGGAACAGCAATGAGTCATTCTCCTCTATGCGATGGGCATCAACAAATGCTTTCCACCCACACTGGGGGAGCATCTTGTTCATGTACTTGGTGCCCTTGACAGTATAAACACTACCATCAGGGGATTCGATGTGGATGCTCTCTGAGATCTCTCTTCCAAACTGGTTCTTGAACCTGGCAGGCATTGTCTGCACCAAGAACAGTCCAAGCATCAGAGAGCAAGCATTTTGTAATTATGTTTTCTGTTGCATTGTTTTGTAGTTCACTAATGAACAATAAGTTTGAAATTCAGGAATGCAATTGAATTTCACTTGCTCAATTAATCACCATACATGGTTCTAGAATCTTTCAGTTTTTTATAGTATACAGACTCATTGTTTTTATGGAAAGGGTAGGCAACTATATACTACTTCGAAGATTGAAATTTATCTCCAAATGAAACATAGGTAAATAATGGAAATGTATCTGGATTCAGGGTACAAAGATATTTAAACTTTAGAACGGCTCACCATGCTGTGTCTATAATTAGCAGACATGGGCACGAGGAAACACTTCATCTTTCCATGCAAATGATTCATGTACATTTTGCAACAAGCACAAGATTTCTTCACCTGGGATCCTTGTCCGTCCATGTTCTCTGCAATCTGCAGGATATTGTAGGAAGTAGAGTCAATAGATGGACAAATACTAACTCTTCTTATTCAGTAACATGTCGACACGATATACAGGGGCGGATCCAGTGAAGGGACATGGGTGTACACATGTACACCCAATAATTTCTGGAAAAACTTCGAAGTTAGGAGGCTTGTCAAATCAAATGGCTAAATAGCCTTAGGTTAGGGTTCCAGTGCTCAGCCTCGCACAGCATAAGGGAAGGGAAGAGATGGGGTGGGAGTACTTGGTGGGTGCTCGTCGCCGGCGAAAAGATCAACCAAAGCCTCAGCGTCTGGCTTAGGGCGGCGGCGGCGGCCGACCAGTCATCCGAGAATGAGAGGAAAACGAGAGAGACAGATAGACAGAACGAGAGGCCTTTTGGTGGCTAATTAACGACGTGAATCGCGCCCAGGCCGCGAGCGGCGTATGCGCTAGGGCCTGATTGGTTGATCGGATATGTCCTGGCCTGGCCCGTGGTATGCAGCCTTCGAACGATTGGTCACCTGTACTAAGTTGATCCTGGCCTGATGCATGCAAAAGCTGTCCCGGAGCCTGGCTCGCGGGAAACGGAAATGAGATCCGTTTCTCCGCAGCCTGGCTCGTGTGGTGCGCGCTCACGTATGCTGCTCTCTGGCCACATGCACAAAACAACCAGGGAAGAGACCAACCAATCATGTTCTATGATGAGATTGCATGGACAGAAACGCGAGCCAAACAAGGAGCTGCTGCATGCTGAGATCCTGGCCCGCGAGGACCTGGCTACCCAGATGCTAGCCTGGCTCCAACATACAAGAACCAGTCGCGCTTGCGGCGGCGTTGCGGTAGTGGCCGGCTTGGGGGATTCAGGAGCTGAGCGCTTAGGGTTAGAAGTTTCTATATATACTCAAGTCATTGTTGGGCCTTAAGCCTATGACACTGTGTACTCTTTAGCGGACCGGGTTTGCGGGGATCGGAGACGCGGAACGGATCCCATCCCCGTCCCCGTCAGACCCGACGGGGATTGATTTCCTCCCATTTAAATCTTCGTGGGAAGCAAATCGGTCTCATCCCCATCCTTTAATAGAAGAATTTTCCACAGGGAATTGGGGATCGGGTCCCTATTGTTATCTTGAGGTTGCATTGACAATAAGGGCTGTTTTGGCGGCCGTTTTTTTATTTTGATGAGGCGGTGTTTGATCTAGGGGTAGGATAGTATGCTACTCTATTTTATCCGTCTATTTTTCATATATCTTATTTAATTCTAATCATTAATTTATTTTTTTATCTTATTTCTCATTTTCTAATATCTAAACACTATATGACAGTTTTTTAATGTTTTTATTTTTCTCTCTTTGTTGATTTCATATCTATTCTCAGACACTTTTATTGGATAGCACAACATTATTTTATAAAATAAATAATAATAATATTTATGATAATGAGTAAATGGATTTTTTTATATTTTCTCAAGATTGAATGTTTTTTATTGAAGCTAGAAGCCACTTTTATAAGAACATCTATAACAATATTTTTTAAAATAAAATAGTTGTCTCTTTGTGATAATTTTCTAAGTGAATATTAAATATTTTTGTCCTAAACATGGAACAATAGTTCCCGTGAACTAAGAACATTGCTAACCATAATAAAAAAATGGTACGGACTCATTAAAAATTTGTCATCTGTGCTCCAATAAAAACTAATAAAGAGTACTTGACAATTCAATATCGTCTGTTAACCCTACCTAGCACTCTCTTTTTTGTCCTATAATTTACTTTTTAAAGACTTTTATGTTGTAACAAGGTTAAAAGTTAGGTTACAAAAATACTTTAGCATGTTAGAATAGTCATATTTTATAAACCATAATAAATTTGGTTAAGCGGTATTTATCATCAGCAAGACACGAAGAAAGTAGAAGCGCATAAAAGACGGTAAGTCCATAGAAAAACCTTAACAAAAAACAATGGCATACAAGTTAAAAGGAAAAATGTCAATATGAGGCAAAACAAAAGAAACCTTGACATGACCAGATAGAAATAGGAATAGACTGACCATAAAAACAAATATGCATTCAGAAAAAGTATTGTACAATTAATAATATATAATTAATGAACTAAAAATATTGTCACTCTTACTTGACACTAGTTAAAAGAGAAAATAGTTGTTTTTATATGTAGAATATTTTTTACTTACTCCTTTGTAGAAGAATATTTTTTTCAGGATTATAAATAACTTCTATAGTAGAAAAACAATATTTTTATTAAGAGGACAAAAATATTCTCATACTAGAATAATATTAGAGGGTTGACTCATTTGCCTTCCTAGTATCTTATACAATAAGAAACTTCTACTTCTAAAATTTTCTAGATAAACGTCAATTATATATGAGAAAATTACTTGTGAGGCCCTGTGAAACTCATTGAATTCCTCTATGGCCCTGAAAACTTCTAAGTTACTTGTATGACTCTGAGTTCGAATTTAAAACCCCTATATGACACTACAGTCAATTTTAGACCCTAACACCATTAAGTGGCATAAGAAATGATCATAATACCCCTGTTTGCGAAAAATGCACCGATTTCTTGTATGGCCCTACATCTGATGTATACAGTATGCTGATTTTCATAATATTACATGGCACCAAGTATTCATATGGTTTAATTTGACATTAAATTCATCGATATTCGATTAAAATGTACAAATAATTTTGTTATGCTAATATGCATTATTTAAGCATTGTAATTCGTCTCCATTATATAGATGAACACGAATGAGATTTCAAAATAAGCTGGTTCCAAACAGTTCAATACATATAGCCAATTCAAATAGTTTATAGTCAGGCAACGCTCCTGTAGTGCTGTTGTTGGCCCCCTGATGTGTCGTCTTGGGTGTCCAGTGTGCCACCGCCGCCCATGGGACACCGCCCGCGGACCCCAGCAAGTGTCGCGGCTGGTCCCCTCGGGGTGCCGTGGCTGGCCTTACTCTGAGCGCCGCAGGTGGCCCGTGGGCGCCGCCGCAGGCTGCAACAGCGCCACGCAGGCCCGTAGGAGGGCCACGATCAGCCCCTAGGGCGCCGCCTTCGGCTGCTTGGGTCGCCTCGCCCGGCACTGGGCGCCCGCAGCCGGCCCGATGCCGCTGTCCTCCTCCGAGTACCGCGAGCAGCCCCCGTATAGCCCCCTTGCAGCAGCGCCGCCGACCCTTGTGCTCGCCTCCTCGATCTAGGGTTGGAGCTCGGGTTGGGAAAAATAAGAAGAAGAAGAGGCCAGCTATTTTTCATGAGAAGGCTCCTTCAGATAGAATAGAAAGGAGAGAAGGGGCATTTTGGTCCTGTCTAACATAATCTGACAAAGAGGCCTACTTTTTAACTGGGAAAACAAAATGTAATTGACGGTAGTGTCATAAAAGGGTTCTAAATTTGAACTCAGGGTCATACAAGTAACTTTAAGGTTTTCAGGGCCATGGAAGAATTTAGTGAGTTTCACAGGGCCTCACAAGTAATTTTCTCGTTATATATAGGATATAATTATCCTACTTCAAGCAATACAATATTATATTTTGCATGAGAATATTTAGAGAATAGATAAATACAAATAAGATTCTACTTGGAATACTCGAGATCTAGATATTTTATGTAATGAGAAAAAATTAAGGAATAAATAAACATGAGGGAGAAATATGAAAAAGTATAGAAAGTTGCCACTATAAATACATATGTAGATTTGTATTCATTTCATATGTACCAAGTTACCAAGTGAGTTATGGAAGTAACATCACATATTTAGTGCTAAACATTTTTTTGCGAATTGCACAATACTGATACACAAAAGGTGACAACACACGCACACTCACTCATATTTACGTACACACATAAATTTCACCCTATAAGCACCTCCATAAGACTAATTTTAGAATTTATAGGTGTGAATTAGTGTTATTTAGTAGATGTTAATTTTTTGTTTATAGATATGATTACAAACAAAATAAAAGAAAAAATAGTTTGTACACCCAATATTATAATGTTAAGTCCTCCATTGACGATATATATTCTTTTAGTTAGAATAGGAGTGACGATTGCCCTTTGGATAGATGCTTTACGACACGACAATGGTGGAGCCTAGGAAAATAAAAATCTAAACATCTGTCGAATAAACACAAATACCCCCACCCCCACCCCACCACACCACAAAGCGATGCATACAAACTGGAGTGCATAAACAAAGTGCAGATCATACGTCTCCTCTGAAAGAACCTGATGAAAAAAATGAATATGCAGTATAAATATGTATTGCTGTTTAGCACTACAACTATGTACATATGATAATTTTTTTTAACCGGCTTTTCACTAAAGGGCGGTTAGGAATCTGCAGAAGATGTCATGATTTGCTTTCCTGGCAATTAGCAGTCCCAAGATACAACACAACAGATGAGCACCGAATTTCATTTGAGGAATAGATCATATATCGCTACCCCACAACCTGAGCCCTAATCAAGGAAATAATGAAATGTCGAATGAATGTTACAGAGCAGCAATACCTAAGTAGTATCAACCAAGCTTTGCAAACATTCCTCCATCAGGATCGCATCTTCATGGTTGTATTTCTATCTGTTCTAAGGAGGTGAAAAAGATTGACAGGAGGAGGAGGAGAAGGCTAGAAGTCGAAAGCATTTGGTGAACACTAGTACGTACGTGTATATGTATATATTTCCTATGATGAGTGAATCATTTAGGGGCAACGCCACGAGTGCTAGCTAGTGATTGATTCCCCTAATAAATGTGAGAGACTTGTAAGGGGGAACTGAAGACCAGAAATGGTGTATGGTGGTTAATATGGGACGTCAAGGTGCGAAGGAAAATTAATTACCAGAGATTGTGCATTGGAGACGAATCACTCGCCGCTTCGCACCACACAGATCGACCGAGCAGCTGGAAAAGAATTAAATTTTGGTGGTCGATTGAATTTATTTACCAGATGAGTCCGTGTACAAGGGGCTGGCGAATGTGAGAGGTGCCTCCCATGTCCATCACTGAGGTGAAGAACGCGAACTAGCTCGAATGTGCTTGTAGAACCCCTAGCTTTCGATCCATTATTATAGGTCGTACGGTTTGCATGCATGTGCGGATTAAAAGAAAAAAAAACCGAAGTCAAAATAGTAGGAGCAATAACTAACTTAATTTATCCCGCCACCTCGCACCACACAGAGCTCTCTCGGCAGCGTATTGCAGAGGGACTGCATACATTTCAATTCACTAAAACAACATGGACTACGTTGCATTATCTTTGCTGTTTGTACTAAATAAACAAAAAAAATTATTCCATTATTACAACACATACGAGCACATTCTGTTTGTAAATGTAAACCAATGCTTGAATCCCTCAGAACAAAGGTAAGGACATGCGTGAATGTGGGACATAGGAGCAAATTTTAAGTGTAACTACCAAATTGAAATAGCAGATTCAATCAAGAAAAAAAAAGAGTAGGATTTTGGAAACCACTTTGACAATTTGATCATATTTGTTTGCCTAAAAATATTCTTACAAACACAAACATCTTCAATTTTTGTAAGAGCCAAGGGTAATTCTGAAATTCTAGCTGCATGTTCAATCGCCAAGAATAACTGCACTTGAAAGAGCCATCTGTTGTCGGATTTTGATCAGAGCCCTTGGCGTGATCGTAACTACAGTTTTCGCTAGGTGCTCCCCAAACGATTAAAGCAAGGGCACAGTATATTGGCATGCAATGAAAATCAAACAAAACTATCTGACAAATGTAAATTAATATACAAGCAAGGCGGCATTTCGGCATATGGGAAATAAGCACCCCATTATTCCTTATAACCACCACATGCTAATATATGTTGTCAACAGATAGGTATCAATAGATGTTACAGATTGGCCTCTAATCCTTCCAGTGATATCAGCCACAACCATGGATTAATTCCATAGTGCAAAACAAGCACAATAAGCCCCTGGCGCCAGCCCAAAGAACCCACTTTTATATTCAGCAACCTAAAACTTCTCCCTGCGAATGATATGGACTGCCATGGTAAGCTTACTCTCTTTCTTCTTCAGTTCGAATAGACAGACATCCCCGACACGCAGGCCATTCCCACGAGCAAAATTGGGCCAACCTCCATTAATAAACCACCTTCTACCATTATGAAACATCATTTTTGCCTTCCATGTCTTCCCCCCGCACCGGAGCCATATGGTTTGCCCTTTAGTTGGGAGATATACCGAACCATATCGTGAACCTAATTCCTGATGCATTATGAATCAGTAGTTAGCAACACACTACAATGTTGGTTCAACAACTCCGTGATTAACCTAGAAAACTTCTAGGGGCTATACTGGTGGGTTGTATTTGTATGTTGATTGTTATGGAGAAAAATATTGCCATTTTATGCTGCATTTATGATTCATAACAGCAAAGAGTTTGCTGATTTGAAGGCGAGTGAGTCGGTGAGCTATCAGATGGCAAAAAGATGCCACATAAACAAAATAAGCTTAAGGATAAAAAAAGTAACAAATTTTTTAAGACCAAACCAAAAATAACAATTGAGCTTACTAGCATCCAACGTTGAGCAACACCAACGTTGTTGTTCTTCATTACTGCCACACAAATGGGAATTTCAGATCGGATAGATCGCACTCGCTCCTCAACGATTCTCTTCTGGGATTTAGATAGAGGACTCTTGCATGGTACAATGTATGGAAGCTCAAATGCATCATCAGAGTTTGTGCCCTCCAGAGGTCCATGAGGAATTTCTTGCATATCACTTTCCAAAGAAACATGTTCTCCTGCAGATAGTTTTAGACCATAAGAAAAGGAATAATCTAGAGAGCTAATAATTTTTTAAAATGTTTTGCACTAATACCAGCTATTGGTTCCTCCTCAATATTGATTTCTGAAGCCGTCTTTGCACTAGATGCGCCTGGGCATGGGCCACCCATTTGAAAGCCAGTCCCACATCTAGAATGGGTTGTTTCATGAAGAACATAGACCATAAATGTGCACCTTAGCTCATCTTTTGTCGGTACAAGGAGGCAGATATCTCCCTCCTGCACGTGATTGTCACGGACAAAGTCTAGCCACTGTCCTATAAGCATGTAGTTTCTACTTTCATTTCTTTTGTAGAATTTGGGATGCCACTTCTTGCTCTTGCCAGGTGTCTCAAGAGTTACATTTGTGCTTTTTTCTGGGAAATGGGCATTTGCATAATCCCCGGTAATTCCCTGAGAGCAAATGGAACGTGATGCTCGAAAGATTGATGACAACTGGAATATCATATGTAAATCTCCCAAACATTGTTACTATTATCTACAAACAGTTCATACTGAAATAAATGAGTTGCCTATTCAATAGGAGTAGTGGAGTTACCAGAAAAGGACCCGGGGGTTGCACATTGCCCCTCCGCATTATTGATATAAAAATTGTGAATTCAGGTTGAATTTCCTGAATAAGCTCCATTACTCTCTTCTTTTGTGCTTTAGATAGATAACATCTATATGCCAAAACATATTCCAAAAATACCTTTTCAGAGAGAATGTCTTCTTCTGTACAAAATTTCACAACAGAGTTTAATAAAAGTGATGTACAATTCAAGGAAAATATGCAAGTAGCTTGAATAATGCTATAACCTGACTCCACAGATGCACGTCGACAGGGGCTAGCCTTTTGACACTCCGTGAATCTTTCACTGCTTGCAAATGCTTCTATGGTATCATGTTGAGAAATGCTTGAAATATTAATGGGATCTACACTTACTTCTCGAACACTTGGGATATTTTCTATGCCAGGGCGGGAAAATAATTCTTCACAACCATCATTGGGTGAATAGGGCCTAGCATCCCTTACTGACTGCACCCTCTTGGTAGTTAGCTGATGTACTGGAGAACAAAAATGAGTATGACTTACTGGCCTTTCACTTGACATCTGCTCTAGAGATCTGATGCAAGTAACTTCACCACGCCTTTGTAGGCATTCATAACAGAACCATTCAATTAACGATGCATCGAAGACAACTTTGTCCAAACAGTATCTACACAATGACGAATCATAATAAGAAAAGGCCAACCATAGATAGATTAATATAACCTCTAACAACATAACTACATTGCAGACTACAGAAGGTACCTGAGTTTTCCAATTATGTATGTATTATATGATTCACAAATATCCGGTTCTAATTCAATAAATGTGAAGATAGGGACAGATTCATATAGTTTGTCTACTCAACATTCAAACTGATTTGGAAAAACATAATGATGTAAAACTCTGGTTTAGAATTGTAGACCTGCCCTCTAAGATTATTAGCGTGGTTTATTACACAAGGGGAAAAATATTGCTCTCTAGACCCTTTAATAAGCACAACAACTAAAGCATGTAGTTAATTAGGACAAAGGAGACATACTGGTGCACAGCACAAAGCTTGCAGTCTCGGCAACGTAGTAGAAGTTGTCTGAAACCAATATCTCCACAGACTTCACACACAGTGTTCTGCACAAAATGGTTTACTGCCATCATCAGATTATCAATTATGGCAGTAACTCACTAACACAAACGATCAAATTGTTCCGGCGAAATCCCCCATCTTTGCTGAAAGATTATTATCTATCTAGATTAGTGTCAAATAGGTTGATATATTACTCAAAGAGTGTATTAGGCTGCCTACAAACGGCAGCAGCAGAAGCAGGAGGTTCATCTATACATTAGCAAGCAAAATGGCAGCATCGACGGGGGGAATCGAATCGAGTCTCCCAAACGCGAATCGCATCCTGATAGAGGACAGAGGACCAGGAGCACCAAAACCGAAGGAACCAGTAGCACCCTTACTTAATAATTAATCTCGCCGCGCGACGGGAACAATATGATCCAGATATATTAAAAAAACAATACAATCCAGACCAGGCCGGTGGTATCCCGGCCAAGAAATTGAACCACACTTTTGTTGGCGGCGCATTAGCATTACATTGCCAGCCGGGAAGTAGAAGAACATAGGATGCATGCGATACATACCATATTCACCGGCCGGTCACCACCGCGCACCGCCTTGCCACACCAAGAAACAAGAAGGGAGGCGCGCCTGCGCCTGCGGCCGGCCTCAGCAGCTCAGACCGATCCCGATCCCGTATTAATTGATCTCCAGGAGGCCGCCGGGGTTCCGGCCTGTCGAGGAGGCCCGGCCGCCCGCGCTTGTGCAAGGACTTGTTAACGAACGGAGACGAGGGGCGGAGGAGCTGCGGCGCGCCGTTGGATTCGACTTGGGACGACCCACCGCCGCCACCCAGACCGACCGATTAGAAGTAGTAGAACTTTCTCGTCTCCGCATCGGGTCAGGTGGGACCCACCTGGACGCCTGGGTTTTTTTTTTTTTTCACCTGGGTCCGATTCCGCGTCCTCCGATCCCAGCGCAGCAAGACTACCAAACGAGGCAAAGCCACAACAACACACGGAACAGATCAGCAGCGCAGCACCCGCCCACAGTAGTATATGTAACTGACTAGGAAATATGCCCGTGCATTGCAACGGATAACAAAAACTTATTTATTTAATATTTAATTAATAGTAGAAAGCTAGGTAATTATATGTTTATGCTCATAAGTGCGTGTATCCATCCTAGAATATAATTTTATAGGATAGTAAATAATTGTCTGAATTATGAAAACAAAAAAAACATTGGAATATATGCCTGTTGCAGTGGAAGAAAAAAAGCTATAAAATATTATATAACGATAAAGATATGAATTTTTTTTGTTATTAACAAAGACATAAATGTTGTGCTTTATACAAAGGACAGTATAGACAAACATTAACTTGAATCCAAGGATCCAAGTCAGCATGTCAAATTAAGAGATAGATGAACAAATCTCACAGGCAGAGGTGACATCTATAGGTAATAGAGTATAATCTCCTATACTTCTCGCGATGTTGCTCCCAAGTGCTTACCTAGACTCGAACCCTACTGTCGGCTGCCGTGTGCTCAACGCTTATGAGGCGCATGTCCACGACCTACACCAGCTACTTCAGCGGCGGGTTGTTCCAGCTGGACGCGGCAACAGGCAGGACGACCACGTTGTTCGACCATGACACAACACTACGTGGACCAGCATGACCTCACTGGATTCAGAGCTGGTGTATGAGCTGAGCATAAAGACTAATTAGCTAGTCGTGTGGATGCAGGCACTCCCGGTAGATTTGTGAGACCGCAAACTCGCTTGGCGTGACCGTCTAGCTTGCTACACGAGACATGGCAGGGGAGCTGCTCGGCCCTCGGGCGCGACACTCGGCTGCAAGATTAAAAAATTTGATCGTCCAACTATAATAGATATCACGCTGCCACTGCTCATCTTGCAACACCGCTAGACCTTTTTTTCCTGTCGTTGAGTGATGGACCACTGATTCGATTTTTGATTTATATATTACAACCGGGACGTGTTTGTATAGGAAACGAGCGTCGTGCCATTTGTACGTGGCCGTGACTGTGAGCTGTGAGCCATTTGTACGTGGCCGTGACCGTGAGCCGTAAGTGAGTATGCTACTGAGTCTATTCCAAGTGGGTTATGTACGTGGCTGTGAGCCGTGAGCGTGTAGCCGAGTATGCAGCTGGGCACGTGAACGTAACTGTGTCAAGTAGAGACGAGCATGGCCAGCATACCATAGCCTTGGATATTGTTTAGGCGTAGATTCTTGTTGCTGGCTTGGACTCGGACTCGGAAGATTAATTGAAATTGTTTTCTACAGAAAAACTAAACGAAACTGAATCAATCTCTTAGTTGGACAAAAAAAGAGGTGGACGAAAAAAATAGGCGGAAAGTTTTGCCTCTTTAGTATTATTAGGTATAGGTATAGGTATAGGTATTAGGTATAGGTATAGATATGATAAATTCAAAGAGCAGATCAAGAAAATAAGAGGAGGAATTGTGAAAACCGCTTTGACAACTTGATTCCATTTGTTTGCCTAAAAATAGTTTTGCTTTCAAACATGTTGCAGCTTCTCCATCTTCACTTTTCTGTTGTGTGTGGGGAGGCGACATACTGCAGCTTAAACTCAAGGTGAATGTTGAAACTACTCTCATGCAATCAAACTTGAAAAAGCAAACAAAACTGTGCTACATGTACATATAGGTAAATAAAAAAGGCAAGGCGACATTTCGGCATAATAAAGGATCATATATATACGTTCTGCATGCTAATATATGTTGTCAACAGATAGCTACCAGCAGATGTTACAGGTTAACAGATGTTACAGATTGGTCTCTAATCCTTCCAGAGATCAGCCACAACCATGGATTAACTAACTACATAATACAAAACAGGCACAACAAGCCCAGGGTGCCAGCCAAAAGAACAGGGGGGGCACTTTCGTATACGGCAAACCTAAAACTGCTCCTTGCGAATGATATGGACTGCCATGGTAAGCTGACTCTCGTTCTTCTTCAGTTCGAATAGACACATGTCGCCGACGCGTAGGCCGTTGCCACGAGCGAAATTGGGCCAACCTCCATTAAGAAACCACCTTCTACCATTATGAAACATAATCTTGGCCTCCCACGTCTTCTCCTCACACTGGAGCAATATGGTTTGCCCTTTAGTTGGGAGATATAACGAAGCATATGCTGAACATAATTCCTGATGCATTATGGAACAGTAGTTAGCAACACACTACAGCAATGTTGGTTCAACAATTCTGAGGTTCAACAATATTGGTGGGTTGTATTAGTACGTTGATTGTTATGGAGAAAATATGACATTTTTATGATTTAATAACATCAAGAGTTTGCTGATATGAAGGCGGGTGATTTGGTGAGCTCTCAGATGACAAAAGGATGCCCACACATAGAAAAAATAAGGTTAAGATGACAGGAGCAGCAACCTTTAGGATAAAATATAACAAGACCAAACAAAAAGAGAATTGAGCTTACTAGCATCCAACGCTGAGCGACACCAATATTGTTGTTCTTCATTACTGCCACACAAATGGGAACTTCAGATTGGATAGCTCGCACTCGCTTCTCAACAATTCTCTTTTGGGATCTAGACAGAGGATTCCTGCATGGTACAAAGTATTGAGGTTCAAATGGATCGTCAGGGTCTCCGCTCTCCAGAGGTTCACGAGAAATTTCTTGCATATCACTTTCCGAGGAAACATGTTCTCCTGCAGACACTTTTAGACCATAAGAAAAGGAATGATGTAGAGAGCTGATAGTTTTTCTGTGTTCTGCAATAATACCAGCAGTTGGTTCCTCCTCAATATGGATTTCTGAAGCCATCCTTGCACTAGATGAACCAGGGCATGGGCCAATCCTTTGAAAGCCAGCCCCACCTTTAGAATGAGTTATTTCATGAAGAACATAGATCATAAATGTGTATCTTATCTCATCTTTTGTCGGTAAAAGGAGGCAAATATCTCCCTCCTGCACATGATTGTCACGGACAAAGTCTAGCCACTGTCCCATAAGCATGTTCTTTCTACTTTCATCTCTTTTGTAGAATTTGGGATGCCATTTCTTGCTCTTGCCAGGCGTCTCAAGAGTGACATTTGTGCTTTTATCTGGGAAATATGCTATTGCATATTCCTTGGTAATTCCCTGATAGCAAATGGAACAAGATGCTAAGAAGATTCATGACAACCGGAATCTCATAGATCAATTTCCCATACATTGGCACTATTATCTACCACAAATAGTTAATGTTGATATAAATTAGTTGCCTATTCAATAAGAGTAGTGGAGTTACCAGAAAAGGGCCAGGGGGTTGCACATTGTTCGAACGCATTATTGATATAAAAATTGTGAATTCAGGTTGAATTTCCTGAATAAGCTTCATTACTCTCTTCTTTTTTGTGCTTTAGATAGATAACTTCTACATGCCAAAACATACTCCAAAGATACGTTTTCAGAGATAGTGTCTTCTCCTGTACAAAATTTCACTAGAGTTTAATGACAAGTGATGTAAAATTCGAGGTTAATATGCAAGGAACTTGAATAATGCTATAACCTGACTCCTCAGATGATGAGGATGCCATAGCCATCTTCACAGTTTTCCGGCGACGACAGGAGCTAGCCTTTTGGCATTCTGTGAATTTTTCGCTGCTTTCGGATGCTTCTATTGTATCATGAGAAATGCTAATATTCATGGGATCTACACTTCTTTCTCGAACACTTGGCATATTTTTTATGCCAGGGCCGGAAAATAATTGCTCACAGCCATCATTGGGTGAATATGGCATCATGACTACGTCCACATCCACAACATCATTTTGCAAAGTGGGCAGCTGTGGTACATTGGTGGCCATGCTTCTCTGCAGCAACTCATTGCTAGCCCTATGATCCAGCTGGAGTGTGACCTCTTCCTTGTCTCTTTCTGGTGTGAAGGCATGCAAGATATTCCTATTACTGTCACCATGTGCTTCAGATTTGTCCTTGTCGTTTCTCAGTGAGTCCACTGTCCAAAATGTGTTTTTATGTGCATGGACCACAGTTTTTTTAGCCTTTACAGACTTGCCTTCCATATTCTTGCAGCCAACTGAAGTGTGTTGATTTGCCTGATTGTCATGATCAGTGTGTTTGGAAGATGAGCTTGCACCAGTATCCTTCATTCTATTCAATTTATCTCCACTTTTTCCAAGAACCAAGCTTCCAAGGTCAGCTGTGGAACATGATGACACTAAATTATTTGATCCCAAAACCATCTCATCTCTCTTCTCTAATCCTTTGAACGGAGCTGTGAGTGATTGTGGGACCTTCTTCAATTTGCTAGCAAACCCTTCTGTTGTTTCTAAGAGGTGAGACTGGTGATTATCTCCCAATGTACCCAAGCTATTCACAATCAACGACGGACAAGGCTGCTCAGTGTTCAATGCAACAGAGTTTTCATGGTCCACCTGCTGGTTCTTGCCATGGTTGCTCTTAGCTGATTTTGTCCCAATGGTTTCACAAGAGTGTGATGCTTCAGCACTTGTATGGGTAGTAACTTTAGCAATTCGTACTTTTCTATTTGTGCAGTTATGCATTGGTTTCATAATTGACTTCTTTTTAGTGTGCTTCTTAATCGAAGAATAAATTCTGTTGAGAGATGTATATTTACTCGAAAATGATTCATTTCTTCGATTTCTCCATGGCACTGCATCCCTTACTGACTCCACACTCTTGGTAATTAGCTGATGTACTGGAGAACGAGAATGAGCATGACTTGGTGGCCTTTCACTTGACACCTTCTCTAGAGAACTGACACAAGTAACTTCACCATGCCTTTGTAGGCATTCATAACAGAACCATTCTATTGACGATGCATCGTAGACAACTTTGTCCAAACAGTATCTACACAATGAAAAATCATATAATAAAAAAGGTGAACTATACATTAATAAGCTGTAACAACATTACTGCATTACAGAAGGTACTTGAGCTTTGCATTTAGGTATTATACTAGAAACACCGGCGCGGCTTTGCCGCGCCTTACTTGGAGCAAGCAAGCCAGGGGTCACCGAGACTGGCCCAAACAAATGTTGACAAATTTAAATATGCACTCTCATCTCTTGCTCCACGATTTTCAGACTCTATTGTACTTGAAGCTTGAATAGAGGACAGGGTTAGATCAAATTAGAATACACATAGCTATCTAGATTGCTTTCTTCAATTATATCATCCCGGTAGCAAAAGGTCCTAGATGTCAGCTTGCAAGTTAGTGCACATGTAAAGAAATGCATATATATGCTAGATGGCTGAGTTTAACAGAGATTAGTAGTATTTTGTAATAGGGGTGCTATGTTATAAATCAATATCATGAAAAGTTGTACTAAAGTGTCTAGGTTTTATATATTCTGTAATGACCAATGGATTTAAAATAAGACTGTAGCTAGTACATCTGACATAGAAGATTGACATAGAACCAGAGAAAATAAAAAGAGAAACTTGGAGGTCAGCATAGCTACCTTTGTATGTTAGCAACATTCTTAAGAACTATCATCCCTCATCAGTTAGGCAAGGCAACAGAAAGGGAATAGATTTTAGAGCTAGAAACACTGTGACCATAGCAACAGGGCTACTACACACATTGTGAATATTGTTGTGGTGGTGCAGGGATGGGGCAGTAGCATTATTGGTTTTACAGCTCATTCAGCAATGGATTTTACAGACGAACCAAACAAGTTGCAGAGAAAACAGATATGGGCAGATATGTAAAGGAAAAATCTGAGAAATTCATACTGCTATAAACGCAAGTACGCAACAAACATAGGAGTACTTGTTTGTTTCATTCTCTCTTTGGAAGTCAGACAAATTAGATTGAGGCCAATAATTAATTAGATGCAAAGGGGACAT
The DNA here is from genome assembly GCA_015844335.1 of Chrysopogon serrulatus. Lineage (NCBI taxonomy): Eukaryota > Viridiplantae > Streptophyta > Magnoliopsida > Poales > Poaceae > Chrysopogon > Chrysopogon serrulatus. The sequence continues at coordinate 217,280 of JADLZL010000771.1, read as the reverse complement.
CAATGTGCCTGGTCGGGAGGCAGAATCAAGGGTGACCTGGGCTGGCCTAGCGAGTGAACCCAGCCCATCTCATCTTGCCACCTCACACCGACGCAGTCATTGCTGAATGCCGCATTGCTCGGCAGCCACTAATCAGGCGAGGCCAGAGCCACCTGTTGCGCCGTTGGTCGAATTGCATATAGCCTCGGACCGGTTTGCTGATGCCAATGGAAAAAAGATGGCTATTGTGTACCTACGCGCGAGCGCTATGCCGCTATTGGCCTTGTGCCTCCTACAGCAGCAGTCCTGCTCTACTCCTCCGCCATGGCTCATTGGCATTTGGGCTCAACAGTCAACACCAACCATGGTACTAGGGTGCTTGGTCATGCCGTGGCACTGCCTTGCAGGACAGTGGCCTCTGGTTTCACCGTGTCTGCCACCGTGTCCCGGGGGTTGAGCTCGCCTCTGTCTCCGTGGTCACGGCTGCGAGGAAGTGGGGCGGCGGGCTGACCTCCAACTCCATGGCTGCGAGCAGTGGGGCAGCAGGATGGCACAATACGGGCAGGGAAGAGCAAGCGCAGGGGGACAGCAGGTGAGGAGCCTTGATAAGGTAGGCGAACGGAAGTACCGGCGGCGGCGGTGCAGGCCATGCAGGAGGGTGCTGCTTCGTGGGCGGCGCGAGAACGGAGTCAGCGTCGCGTCGGCCCTTGCGGAAGAAGGCTCTAGAATAGGCAAGCTCATTTTTCTGCAGTTGGACAGTCCGATCATGATCTGACGGCTGAGGAATTGGAGGTGACGTGGCCCAATCCCTGGCTGGAGCTTGGCCTGATTTCGTCTTATAGAGAGAGATATGATTTGCAAATGTCCATTTATAAGTCATTGGAATGTGAAGATAGGGATAGATTCATATAGTTTGTCTACCAGGCACTCGAATTGATTGGGAACAAAAAAATTAGTGACATAAAACGCTGGATAAAAAATAGAAATACTATGATGATAACGTGGTTTGACAAATAAGGAAAAAAAAATATTGTTGTCTACTCCTACACTACATCCATTAATAAGCACAACATAAGATCGAATGTAATAAAATAAAGCATCATTAGGGTAAAAGGAGACATACTGGTGCACAGCATACAGCTTGCAGTCTCTGCAACGTAGCAGAAGTTGTTTGTAACCAATATGTCCACATACTTCACACACAGTGTTCTGCAGAAATACAAAAAGGTTTGCTGTGTCACCAGTAACTCACTAACAAAAAAAAAATTAATAATGAAATTGTTCTGGCAAAATTCCAATCTTTGCTGAAAAGATTATCTATCTAGGTGAGTGACACATCAGTTGCTTACTACTCGAAACGTATTAGGCAGTTGCTTACTACTCGAAGCGTATTAGGCAGCCTACAAACAGCAGCAGCAGCAGCAGAAGGTTCATATACAATACAGTAGCCAGCCATGGCAGTATCCACGGGAGGAATCGATAGCCTTTGATTACTATTCGAATCGTCCGAACGCTAATCGCATCCCGATTGAGGACAGGCGCACCAAAATCAAAGGAAACAGTAGTGCCCCTGACTAATCTCGGTACCACCACACTTCAAGAAATTGTACCGCCACACTTTTGTAGGTGCAAGCAGTAGCACAGGAACGAAATCGCAGGAGGACGAGAGAGGAGTTGGCGGAGGAATCGAGCATCATACATACCATATTCACCGGTCAGTCACCACACCACCATGCCACTCCAAGAAACGAGAAGGGAATGCCTCCGCCGGCCTCAGCAGCTCAGAAGTCAGACCAATCCCAATCCCGGAACCTCCAGGAGGCCGCCGGGGTTTTGGTGGGTCGGAGAGCCGGGGAGAGGGCCGCCCGCCCGCGCTTGTGCGTGCGTGCGTGCGAGGGCTTAACGAAGGAACGGAAGTGGGCGCGGCGGCGGTCGGTCGGTCAAAGGAATAATAGGCGGCGGGCGAGGAGAGACGGAGGAGCTACGGCGCCGGCGCGCCGTTGGATTCGCTTTGGACGACCCACCGGCCATCGCCACGGCGCCACCACGACCGGTTACCACGGGACAGTAGGGTACGGGGGAAGAGATTCTTCAGACAGTCAGACCTGTTTCTTTTCCGCATTGGGGTCACTCAGGTGGGAATGGGATACAGCTAGAACCGACATGAAGCACGGTCGGAAGGTGGGAGGTGAAAGAATACATGGCGGCTTATCCTTTTTTTTCATCTTTTTTTTAGAAAAATACATCTATATACTCCCACGCTGTCCCTGACACGTTCAGCTCGTACCACACCGGTGGCCGAGCAAAATGATTCTGGAATCCCACTCCCACGCGATATTCACTGCATTTCACCAACTAGTTTTGACAGACTCTCTCTCGCTCAGGTTACCTTGTTTATTTTCCTGATAAAAAGTATTAAATATAGATTAATTATAAAAACTAATTATAAAGAATAAGGCTAGTTTTGTGAGACAAATCTATTAAGTTTAATTAGTCCATAATTAGATAATATGAATATGGTGCTACAGTAAACATTTAGTAATAATAATAGATTCGTCTTATTAATTATTCTACTCATATGCAATTGATTTTATAATTAGATCATATTTAATCATTCTAGTTAACTAATGTAATCAGGTGGTTCCAGACAGGCAGTTATTACACCGTGAAGAATGGTATTGTTTCATTTCTCGGTCCAAACGAGCTCAATATGCGATGTTAGGCGGACTGAAACACCCCACGTTGAGCCTACCGACCGAATTTCTGATCAGTTCGCTTGCTCGCTCCTACGGTCGTACCGACTGAGTTTCCGATCCGCCGATCCGTGCACGTGCTTAATACTACGCTTCAGGCTATTTTATTTGCTAGAAAAATAATTTGAAAAGTCGCCCGTTATGCCATTTGGTGTTTCAGATTACTACACCATTAGGCCAATTTTTATTGCAAATGATCACCCTACTCACTAACTTATTCAGCATTGTTGCAAAATACGGCCGGAATAGTTATTTGCACCCCTCTCAACACTATTAAAGTGCCTGTTTCAGTCTTCAAATTTTGCTTTTTTTGAGGCTCAACTTCAACCATGAACTATCTGTTTCCATTTTAAAACTTTTCCTTTTTCACTCAAACATGTCCCCGTCCGTCCTGTGTGTGGATGTGGTAAAATACCGCTGTCGCATCCCTTCAGCTTCAGCACCACTCGTGACCGGTCATCGTTAGGATGACTACGAGGCTGTGCTCGTGCCCACATTATAGGCGACAGTTCCATTCGTCATTCGTCCAGACTCCAGAGGTACTCCTCCGTCTCAGTTCAAGGGCTCGTCAGAAGAGAGGGTGGACAAGCTGCCTGTAGGAGAAACTTTGAGATGGATTAAGCTTTCAATAAAAGCTAGGCTAGACCTAGACCAAATGAACAAAGAACAAACACCATTTGTTCCCTATTGAAATCATGTGGTGTTCCCAACACACTGGTGTTATAGACTGAGTTCACGATCCTCGATTCCTTACAATACGCTTCTAGTTCATACACGGTCACATTCCCCATGTATACCTCCAGTAACTTTTCTTTTACCTGCTGAACTCTGCCGTTTTCCTCTTTTAAGTCCTGCAAAAACCTGAGCTACTGAAACGTTTAGGCCCAGCTTCAGGTTTTGATACTTGAAACTGCCCCCCTGCAAACCCCCCCCCAAAATATTATTGTAACTCCAAAAGAGTGTCGTCTCGGCATATCACAATACTTTTTCCAAAGATTTTTTTTTTTCTTGAGTTCAATGTACTCCTGCAAAATTTGTACTCTGAAATGTGCTTGAGGTCTTCAGCACAAGAAATATCATCTTCAGGATATACCCTAAGATAAACATGCTATTTCTGCATAACAAGCGCACATATTGATATAACAGGTAGCAGCTAAAGAAATATACACATTGAAACTGTACAAAAGCAATAGCCAAACATAAAAACCTTGGATCAATTTCACTTGAGAGCACAGAACAAGCAAAATAGCTACTGAGGTACCAGCGGAAGGAAAACCTTTTGTTCCTACTTCAAACTAAACTGCTCCCTGGAGATGATATAGACCATCGTGGTAAGCTTCGTCCTCTCGTTCTTCTTCAGTTCGAACAGACAGATATCGCCAACTCGAAGACCATTGTCGCGAGCAAATTTGGACCACCCTCCATTAAGAAACCACCTTCTACCATTATGAATCACCATCTGTGTTTCCCATGTCTTCCCCATGCACTGGAGTACCACAGTTCGCCCACTGGCTGGAAGATGTACAGAAGCATATCGTACACCTAATTCCTGATGTGTTATAGATAGAAAATTAGCAACGCTTTGAAATGACAGGTCGCATAACCTTTTTCTTAAACAAGCAAAGTTATATGCCAACTTAGAAAAATCAAGTTGAGATGACAAGAGCTGTCCTGACAATAAAAACAGTAATTCAATACCAAAAGAAGAAATGTTCTTACTAGCATCCACTTCTGAGCATCACCAACATTGTTGTTCTTCATAACTGCTACACAAATGGGAACTTCAGATTGGATGGCTCGCACTCGCTCTTCAACAATCTTCTTTTGAGATTTAGATAGAGAATTCCTGCATGGTACAATGTATAGAGGCTGAGGTGCAGCGCTAGGGTCTTCACTCTCCAGGGGTTCATCAGAAATTTCATGCACATCAGTTTCCACAGAAACATATTCATCTGCAGATAGTTTTAGGCCATAAGTAATCAACAATCTAAAATGATGCTAATTTCATAAAAAAACTTCTGTAATACCATTGGTTAATTCATCCATAATATGGACTTTTGAAGCTGTTTGTGCACAAAATCTACCAGGGCAGGGGCAATCCCTTTGAAAAGCAGCTCCACCTATGGAATGAGTAGCTGTTGCACAAAGTAGATATACCATAAATGTGGATCTTCTCCCACTCTCTGCTGGGAAAAGGAGGCAGATATCTCCTTCCTGCAAATGATTGTCACGGACAAAGTCTAACCACTGCCCCATAAGCATGTTCTTTCTACTGCCATTTCTCTTGTAGAATTTAGGATGCCACTTCTTGCTCTTGCTAGGGGTTTGAAGTGTGACATTTGTGCTTTCATGTGGGAAATGTGCAAATGCATATTCTTTGGAAATACCCTGATAACAGATGAAACATGATGAGATGCTGGTAAAAGACAACTAAGAATAGTAAGCAAAATCATTCAGCCATTAAGCAAAAATAAATAAATAAATAATAAAGAAGTGATTTGTCCACATGCATTCAAAAGATCATAGATAAATTTCTCATATAAGTTGGTCACAAGCTGTGAGTTGCCTATTCAGAGTAGTTTCGTACCAGAAAAGGACCTGGGGGTTGAATATTCCTCTTCTGCATGACTGCTAAAAAAATAGTGATTTCAGGTCGAATTTCCTGGATAAATGCCACTACTCTCTGTTTTTGTGATTCAGGTAGATAACTTCCACATGATAAAACATAATAAGCCCTTGGGGTTGCATGAAGATCATCAGACTCTAAAAAAATCATTTGAAGAGGGAATGTCCTCTCCTGTAAAAAAAAATGCAATGAATTATAATAATAAGAGATGGTGGAGTGTGGGTAAAATATGTGGGTTACTTCAGTAACAGTATTACCTGACAACTCAGATGACGAGGATGCTGCATCCTTCTCTATTGTTCTGCCACGGTGACAGGTTCTACCCCTCCGACACTCAGAGAACCTTTCAATGTTTTCTGATGATTCGGTGGTACAGTGTTGAGATCTGCTTGATATACCAATGGAATCTACACTTCTTTCTTGAACATTTGTGTTGTTTCTGAAGCCAGCATAAGAAAACACTTCCTCACAATCATCATTTGGTGAATGAGGCAAGAATTTATCCATGGCATTTTTTTGCAGAATGCATTGCTGTGATATATTGGCACCAATGCTTCTATGTGGCAACTCATTGCTAGCTCTGTAATCTTGTTGGCATCTGTCTTCTGCCTTCTCTAGAAACCTGCTGCAAGTAACTTCACCACGCCATTGTAGGCATTCATAACACCACCACTCTACCAAAGATGCATCAAAGACAACTTTTTCCAAGCAGTATCTGCACAATGACAAATCCTAATAAGAAAAAGCCAATCGTATTCAATGGCACACCAACATAATTACACTAGAATGTTGAACATTTGGTATTATTCACATAAACAGGAATAAAATAAAATAAACTATCATTAGGATGAAAAAGAAAACATACAGGTGCACCACAGAACTGTTGCAGCCTCTGCAACCTACCAGAAGACGCTTATAACCAATATTTCCACACACTTCACAAACAGTGTTCTGTAAAAATGCCAAAAGGTTTGCTGTTATGAAACTATGAATTATACAAATAACTCACAATGCAAGCATCAAACTGTGCCGACCACATCCCCATATATGTTAATAGAACATCTGGACATTACATCAATTGGTTACTCCAAAGTATTAGCTTACCTATAAAAATAAAGAAGGTTCAAATATTAGTCATCCATCACAAGCATTGTATTCTAGTGATAGATTTCTTATTTTCCTTTTTTAGATCTAATCCAACTAACTGCACCTAAGTGCCAAAGCTGCCTGTAAATGAATATAATTACCACCATTCATGACAATGCCAAACCCAATAAAAATCTCTACCACACCCTGTACCAAGACCATGCCCGGCCATCATCTGGCTACGACATATGCTCCCATCCCACCACAGATATGCAAATCAAAGGCTGAAAGGCATAAGTGGGCCATATAAAGGTCACAATCCTTCCTAGGTTACAAGCAGTCGCCAGCAAAATTTACAAATAATAAATCTTGCTGCACAATACCACAAAAAAAAACCTTGTTCGCAATGGGGGCAATTTTGACATTTCAATGGGCGTAACGCGAATTCCATGCTGATTGGTCTCCAGAACACCAACTAATGCGAATCAAAACAGGAATGCTATGGTCTTGTTGGCCAACGGGAGCATCCAACTGCAGATCAAGCCCTTTGTTTTTCGGTCTGTGTGTGTGTGTGTGTGTGTGTGTGGGGGGGGGGGGGGGGGGGGGGTGTGGGGGGGTGGTTGTGTGGGGGGAGGGGGGCAATTGCATTGCCAGTTTGCCACTGCCAACCAAACTCACTCCGGCCACATCTATTCCGCAGCCCACCGGAAAACGAACAGGAAACAGCATGACAGAAAGTGGAGAAATCGAGTATACTGTATATACATACCATGCTCAAATCGGCCCTAATACTGGAATCTCCCCGCAAGAAGCCAGGGGACGGGGCATTTGCAAGGGTTTAGCGTGAGGAACGCGGCGCCAAGACGGTGGTGGGCAGTGGGGGAGCTGCGGACTGCGGTGCTCCGTTGGTTCCGGCCTTGAGGCTTGTCTGTCGTTTCCACGTCGGAAAAGAGCAAACTACCTTTGGGGGGAAAAAAACCCTGATGCGAAGCACAAAATTTGCTGATAAAAAGAAGAGCCATTTACATGTATGCCATTAAAAAAAGATGGCAATCTCACTCAAGGGACTCAAAAAGTTCAATCTACCGATGTGTCCAACCCGGAAACTTTTTTTTTTTTTTCACGCCATTCCGTCCATTTCTCGCAACTAACGATTGTCAAGCGGGCATGTGAAATGACCATTTAACCCTCCAAGTGGGCCCCGTTGGTCAGCCACCCAAGCTTCTTCTCTCTTCTCTTAGCTGCTGCCCTGGCGCCGCAAGTGCGCGCCGATTGCTTTCGAGCAGCTGCAGGTGCCGGCCGGGGCAACGCGCCGGCCGCCGCGCGGCTCGGCCAGGCGCGCCACAGGTGCGCTGCGGCGAGGCGTTAGCTCCGGCTGCGCGTTCAGCAGCGCGTCTTTGCGCCTATCGCCGCGCCCACGCCGCTGCCGTGCCCATTTGGGAGGCGGCGCCGCCGCGATGCCCGGCGTTGCGAGCAGCGGCAACGCGCATCCGTGCGCGCCCAGCGTCGCGGCGCCAGCGGCCCGCGCCATCAGGTGTCTTTGCGTCGCGAGCACCACCGGCGCCGCGCCGCGCGGCGGCGAGGGCGCGCCGCTGGCCGCGGCAGCGTGCCACGAGCGCCGCCCTTGGCTAGCTGATGGCGCGCCCCTTCTTTACTTGTAGCGATCCGCGCCCCGAGCGCGCCGGCCCGCCGTGGCCTGCGAGCGCCGGCGAGCGAACCCAGCGACGCCGTCCTTAGCGCCCCGCGAAGCCGCGCGCCGCGGCGGCCGCCGTCGCGCGCCCGCGCCCGCGGTGCCGCCCGCTTAGCACGCCCGGCTGCCGAAGCGCCCGTGGCCCCGCCCATAGCGTCGCCACGCCCGCGTCGGCCGCGCCGCGCGCCGGCCCCATGAATCTGCCCGCCCGCAACAGCTGCCGGCGCCGCGGCAGCCGCGTCGCGCGCCCGCCCCATGAAGCCGCCCTTGCCAGCTGCCGGGCGCCCGCAGCAGCCGCCGTCGCGCGCGCCGAGCCCCACCAACGCCGCCGCCCCGGCGTGGGCGAGCGCCGCATGGCGGCCACCGCCGCCGCCTTGGCCGGCGAAGCGGCGCCGCCGCCCGACCCCCCGCCGCCGCCGCCATGCTCGCCTTCTACTTTCGCCTGCTGGCGTGTGAGCCCGACCAAGAAGATGGGGAAGGGAGAGGATAAGGATGAAGAGAAGGGAGGGTATTTTGGACATTTTAACTGTCCGGTCCCACTCGTCAGGACTCCTAAACGGTGAAAAACGAACGGAAGGTGGACGGAGTGGCGTGAGAGGAAAAAAAGTTTTCAAGTTGGACACTGCCGGTAGATTGAACTTTTGAGTCCCTTGAGTGAGATTGCCATCTTTTTTAATGGCATACATGTAAATGGCTCATAAAAGAACGTCTTCCGATCTTTCAAACATACTGATACATCCCTCTTGAGTACAAGTTACAAGCTGATAATATACATTTAGTAGTACGGTACTACTACGTTTGGTCTAAAATAAGTTTCCATCTTGTATTTTGAAGAGTCAAACAATCTCAACTTTAATTAAATATATGTATATATATTAAAGGAAAATTCCATCCTACTCCTAGGGAGTAGTTACTCCTATGTGCATATCTCTAGATTTAGAGCGTATATGACCGAACGAAGTGTATGTACACGAAGTATATGATCATATTAGACTATCTATGGTAGTACAGAGTATGTGGTTATACTTATTTTATATACTACAGTCAGTGGTATTTTTGTAATATATTAAAAAAAGTATGGGTTTCTTTAAAAAATTTTCGCATAGAAAGATTTGAAGTATCTTAGTATAAGTATATAAATATACTCAAAGTGATAAACAAGTATGAACATATATGCAATATGGTTTTTTAAAGATAGGAGTAACTACTCCCTGAGTAGAAAAACCTCGTCCTATATTAAAAACTACTGTTTATAACATCAAATAAGCATGGTTAGATTAATCATGTTGTGTACTTTTATAATCCCTCTATACCTATAAAACTTGTCGTTTAGACAAGGTTTGGATCAAACAAGAGAAACATAAACTATCAATAATATTTAAAATATTTAGTTTGAAAAGGTAAAACTTATATATATAGATTTACCTTGAAACCCATTTTTATAAAAAAAAAGTAATTTTATTTTTATTTTTTTTTTATATATTTCAATAAAATAATAGATAAAGTTAGATTTTTGAGATTGTCTCCTTATCAAAATGACAAGTTTTATGGGTATAAAGGGAGTAGTAAACATATTTAAATATATAAATATTTATATTATGTTTTTACAAATCTAGTTAAAGCTAAGAATAGTTGATTCTTCGTATTGCAAGATAAAGAATTATTTTGAAATAAACCTAGTGAGATTCCTAGATTTACTCTATTGTGTCATTTTGATCTTGATCCGTTGTTTGTCAGCGTGTCCAACTGTGGCTAAGGTTGTCCCCAATGGTGGACGCAGAGAACACGACCCAAACGCAAAATACGTCGGGCACAGGGGAGAATGGGTTCCCAAAACACGCTCCAAATGAATAGGCAAAGAGACCACCCATTTTGCGTGCGAGGGTAGACGGAAGGCAAAATGCGACCTCTCCCTGCCTTTTGCGTCTCCACCGGTGGGGCCACCACCACGAGGACGAAGACAGAGCGGCGGCGCCACCGCCGCCGCCGCGGCTGCCCTACAAAGGGGGAGCGGGCGAGGCGCGGGCGCGGGTCCACGGCCAGGTCCTGTGGGCGCGGTGGCGGGAGCGCCCCTCCGCCTCGGCCGCCTCCCGCAGCGAGGAACGGGAGGAGCAAATGGGCGGAGGATGTCGCCGGGCTGAAGGAGACGCGGCCGGCGGGTGAGGCGAGCCAGCGGCGGCGTCTCCACGCGACGAGGTGGTCCAAGGTGGCGCGGATGGGCGCCGAGCGCCCATCTCCATGGCAAGCGGCTCAAGGGCGGGCGAGGCGGGCCCGGCTATGGGGACCTCGACCACGACGGCCATGGGCGCGCAGCCCGGCCATGTGGGAGCTCGGGTCCAGCGGCCATGGAGGAGCTCGGACCGGGCGGCCATGGAGGATCCACGGCGGAGCGAGGCCGACGGGGTGAGATGGGGATCGGGCGCGGCGAGGAGCGAGGCCGCGGCGCGGCGCCGGGCGCCGTGAGGAGCAGCCGGCCCGCGGACGACCTTTAACGGCGACGGTGGGATTTGGGGCTCTTCTTTTGCGCTGTCTATTAGAGAAGAAAGATTTTGGGTGCTCGGTATTGTATTTGTGTCTTCACTCTTGGAGTCAGTCTAATGTCAAACTCACTTCTTTTTTTTTTTTTTTTTTTTTGAGCAAATAATGCCAAACTCACGTGGGTAGCGTTGGCAAATGGCGACTGGGTTACGAGGGGTGGGGGATGGAAATTATGGCTAGGTTAGATTTTACTATATTCTAGTGTTTGGATTAGGTATGGGGAAAGATATTTGCTTGGGACAAAAATAGGGAAGCTCCGCTTACGGCACATCAATTGCTTCTTTTCTCACCCTGATATTTGTGTAACAGCACCTGCTAAGATACGGGTGGCAAATCGCACCTGTAGTTCTCGTCGGATCAGGACCTGAACTGAACCAGAGTAAGGTACGGGTGATAAATTGCACCCAGAGTGTCAATCTGAGTATATATGTCTAGTTACTGATGACATGTTTGGTAGCCAAGTACTTATGTATGTCCAGTTACTGATGACATGTTTGGTAGCTATCAATTTTTAATCTATTTTAGAAATTTGTATAATTAATTAATTACAAGGCAATTATATGGTTGGTCACTAGATGTGCGATATAAATAACAAACTTCGCTTGTTTTTCAACTTTCTATACTTTGCAATACGATCACGATTATTAATACAATAATAATGATGATATATTATTTGTGAGATTAACATCCGACAGGTGACTGAACCCGTGAAAGCAAGGGTGTCTAGAGGGTGGGTGTGAGAATTTTTTGCTGGTGTTGTCACGGGTGGGCATTGGCTCTACCCATACTCCCTCTGTCCCATGGACTTTGTCGTTGGAAAACCGTGTCCCTCTCACAAACACGCTTCCCGGACGACGTTCTCCATGGGACGGAGGGAGTATGTGTCTAGAGGGTGGGTGTGAGAATTTTTTGCTGGTGTTGTCACGGGTGGGCATTGGCTCTACCCATATTACACGACCTGTTGCCATCCGTCGATGCAAAGACGGTGTATTGGGTTATAATTTGCAAAATAACTAAAATGCCCTTATGCTAAAGGATGTATTGCATTTTTATGCTTTGCACGTGTCTCATTGAGAGGGTTCGAAACAACTAAGCTCTAAAAATATACAGAGATTAATAACGAGCTATAAGCTAAATGCAAACGTGAAACGACTACAGATTTTAATTAGAATAAACGGGGAAGGCCAGTGCCTGAGGTTGAAAAAAAGTAAAGCTGCTTCAAGCTTGCAATCTAGCCTGACTAATTTCATCTGGTGCAGGAAAACCGACCACTAATGAAAACATGTTACTGCCCCCAAATTAGCCTAACTACATTGCAATCTAGTCATGAAAAAAAATTGAGTCACTAATGAAAACAGGCTACTACCCTAAATATATTTTTTTTCTTGTCTTCAGTGTACCGTGCACTCATATAAATTCGACGACAACCATGGATTATTTCAAAGTGCTACAAAATAACAAAAACAAACCACAAAGGGTGCCAGCACAAAGAAAAGGTCACCATTTCCTTCTATACTATACTACAAACCAAAGCTCCTTCCTGGGAATGATATGGACCATCATGGTAAGCCTCCTCTCGTTCCTCTTCAGTTCAAACAGACAGATATCACCGAAACTTAGACCATTGTCGCGAACAAATTTGCGCCAACCTCCACAAAGATAATGCCTTTTACGCGTTGTCACCATATTGGTCTTCCACATATTTCTTCCGCACCAGAGCATCACAGTGTGCCCTCCAGCTGGGAGATTCACAGCAGTAGCATATCGCGAACCTAATTCCTGATGTGTTACAGATACAAAGTTAAAAAATCAAACCTAATTCCTGAATTGTCAAAGATAGAAAGTTAGGAAAACAATGAAAGCAAAGGGCGAACATTTACTCGGTATTTTTCAGGGAGGAATAAGACATTACTCTGATGTTGTAACAAAAAAATTGTTTCATATGAAAGCAGGTGCTTATATAGTTTTGACATTCATACAGCAGCAATCATGTCAACATCAATAAACCAGGTTAAGATCACAGTAACCAGATCCAGAAGAATGAATAATAATAGCTGAATGAATATAGAAGAGAATTGAACTTACTAGTAAAGGTGTCCGAGACATCCCAAGGCTGCTCCACCTCATGATTGCTGCATAAATGGGAACTTCGGATCTGATGGCTTGCACTCTTTCTTGAACAATCTTCTTTTGGGACTTAGATAGACCGCTCATGGATGATAAAAAGTAGAGAGGCTGAGATGGACTACCAGAATCTTTGCTCTCCAGAGATTCATCCAAAATTTCATTCATGTCACTTTCCAATGAAACATGCTCTCCTGCGGATAGTTTTAGGCTATAAGAAGGGAATACTAAGTTATCCAAAATGCAATTGACTTTCTAATACTTTGCAATAATACCATCCGTTGGCTCGTTAATATGAACTTCTGAAGCCATCTTTGGACTAGATCCACCAGGGCATGGGCCAGCCCTTTGAAAACCAGTTTCACTCCTGGAACGAGTAGCTGCTGCGCGAAGTAGATAGACTGTAAACGTAAACCTTATCCCAAGCTTTACTGGTAAAAAGGCGCAGATATCTCCCTCCTGCACATGATTATCACGGACAAAGTCTAACCACTGCCCTTGAATCCTGTACACACCACCTTCTGTTGTGCTGAATTCGGGATGCCACTTCTTGCTCTTGCCTGGTATCTGAAGTGTGACCTTTGCATTTCCATGTGGAAAATATGCAAATGCATATTCCTTGATAATAGCCTGGTTACAGATGGAACATGATTTGATGTAAACAAACAACCAAGACTACTGGAAAATAATAGTTTCAACAGTGAAAAAATGAAAAAATTGTCATTTGTCCACATATAGTCAGAAGGCTCATGAGAATTTGAAGAGGGTAAAATTTCACTTATACATATGGCAGCGTGTACATTAGCAAAAGGAAATAATTTTTGGGAGCAGTGACATACTATTCAACAGTAGTGAACTTACAACAGAAGGAGCTGGGGGATGAACATGGCTCTTCCTCATGACAGCAATGTAAACGGTAGTTTTAGGTTGAATCTCCTGGATAAGCAAAGTTACTCTCTCCTTTTGTTCTTGAGATAGATAACTTTGATGTGATATAATATAATCAGCCCCTGGCGCCTGAAGATCATCTGGCTCAAAAAATTCGTTTTCAGATGGAACGTCTTCTCCTGTACAAATTGACATAACAGGCTGGCAATAGGAACAAGGAACATAGAATTTGAGGCAAATATGCAAGTTATGTTATAACTGTATAACCTGAGCCACCAGATGGCGAGGATGTTACAGTCATCTTCAAAGTTTCCCCATCTCGACCGGAAAGTTTCCCTGACGATCCTATGGTATCAAACTGGGAGCTGTTTGAAATATCAACATAATCTACTCTTGTTTCTCCAACACTTGGGATGCTATTTATGCCATCACAACAAATGATTTTCTCACAGCCATCAGAATCAAAGATTAGAACCTTGAAAACAGAGTTTTCAATGTGCCGGAACAGCAAGAAGTCGTTCTCTTCTACATGATGGGCGTCAACAAATTCCTCCCACCCATGTCCGAGAAACATCGTATTATAACGTTCCATCACTTCAACGTTATATAGGCTGCCATTAGGGGATTCTAATTTGATAGTTTGAGATAACATTCCTAGGAAATGCTTCAGAAATTTTTTCGGCACGATCTGTAGTAACATTGAAAGGAAATTGATGTAAACAGAGCAACACCTGTCAGGTCAACTTTAAAACAAATAATGTAATCTGAGATATGTTTGTCAGGATATGTATCAGTAAACAGATTTTTATGGACAAACTGCATTTATGATGCACAAACTGCATTTATGATGCCTTAAGAAAAGGGAAATTGATACAAGGATTAAACTAGATCCTTTACCAAGGGGAGATTGAAGCTTTGGCTATTTTGGCAGGGCATACAAGACTTTTTGCCACTGTTTTAAGCCTTTGGGCATATCAAATGAAAAACCAAATAACTTATGAACTTCTGTGATTTAAATTATGCTCACTATAAGGACCATATGGCCGTAGCGTCATAGGGATGCCACTCTTTCCAGTGTTCAGGTAGCATCAGTTCTGGCTACCTCAAATCAGTTTAACCAAAGTACTAAATCCAGTCTCCATTTACCAAATCAAAATTTATTTTGGTATAAAAAAATGGAAAAGGCAAGTTAGGAGAAGCAAGATATCAAACTTGAGAAGTATTACCATGCTATGTTTAGTATTGGCAGTCATACACCTGAGGAAGCATCTCATACTTTGATCGCAAGGTTTCTTCATTCGAGAAGCACCACTTGTAACCATGTCAACTGGAATTACAGTTCATATCAGAAACATATATTCAATTAACAAAATTAAGACTCTGCTCAGTTGCAAACTCGCCCATTCTCAGCATAACGAAATCTCAGCACCACATCATAAATGAAGTTTGCTCCATAAAAATGAGTTCCTTGTTAAATGAAACCCTTTTTCCCTGGAAATCCTTACACAGATGGCAACTGTTGCCTATGCATAGTTTTAAAAAGCAATTTTGCATTATGCTTAGATGCTGCAATTGGGCACCGCAGATATAATCCATTCTGAAATTCAGCTCAAGCGAAATGGTTCCCTATGCTACTACCAATACCAGACAAAAGCAGGCTCAAAATCAAACAAAAATATAATGCAAAGAACTGAAACAAATCAAAGCTGCTCTTCACTCTCTTATACCTTATTGATGCTCGAAGAAGAAGAGAAAACACCCTTGCCTCTGCATAGAAGCTCTGGCGAAGAATGGTGATAGCCTCATAGTTATAGCTACTGATATATAGTACACGCAAAAGCCATGAAGCCAGGCATCACCCTTACAGTAACAGTATTACTAAAAAACAGTGCTGGATGCAGAGGTGATCATGCTTCCCTCTTTTGGAAAGACTCGATGGAATGACAGTTCAGTGAACTATGGCAGGGAATCCACAGAAGCTGCCATCGTCCTCTCTGAAAAGGAGCATATACTAAAAAAATAATGAAATGGAATATGTACTTATAATTAGGTTACAGGTTCCGCATCAATAAAGAAACAATTACTCCCTCCGTCCCATGAAGTATGTCGCCCGGAAAGCGTGTTTCTGAGGGGGGCACGGTTTTCCAACGACAAAGTCCATGGGACGGAGGAAGTATATTATACTGTGGCCCAGATGAAGTAACTTGAATAAAGTATATGGTAATATTGCCTAGGCAACTGCTTCTTATACATGCCTATATCCAGCAATCGTTGCTCCATTTGTGTGGAGAGAAGTGGGAGGAACCCAAAAGGTCCAGAATATGAGTGCTCATGTGAGCCCAGTCACAAGTCAGAGCGTAGTACATTGATATGACCCATCAGTTCAGGTCTGACAAAAGATGAATATAGGATCCCATCGGGTCCAATCCAATCGTTCCTAGAATCCAGGTATAGAATAGTACGTACTTTAAAACCCATTAGTTTAAAAAGAAGAAAAAAAAAAAAGCTTGCTTACAGGACTCAGAAAAGAGAGATGTGATCGCGTGCGTCTCAAAAAGTGGCAAACTATCAGTTTTAGCAAAGACGACGAAATCGCATATACTACTAGTACCAGTATGTTCTACTCTGTATACAGTAGTTATATACGAATCAACAACAGAGGCCAAAAAGGTCGGACCAGTGGATTTTTGCAGCGAGCCCTCGCGGCCTCGCCCTGCCCGCCAACCAAGATCGACGACGCATGGCGAATTGGCGATCAATCCGGTGAGGTTTGGCCGCGCACGGCTCACCGGTCACCGCCGTCCTTGGACGGGAAGCTACCGGCCGGAGGCCTCCCGTTTCCCTCCGATCCTGGTGTCGCAAGCCGCACGATCTCTCCCTCCCCTCTCTCGCTATCTACACCTACACCCAGTTCTCATGAACCATTGACTCCATCCAACCTGCTCAAATCTGGTCCACCTGTCCATAAAGTCAGCCCGGGACACAGTAATTTGCGGCAACGGCCGCACTGCTGGCCCACTAGTCAGTAACACAAGTCGCACCCATTTTCCCGAAACTCGGTTCACCCATTTTCCCGAAACTCGGTTCAGTGGACGGATAGCTGGAACAGACACTGGTCTACGGGCACATGACGTAAACCGTGTTCACAGCACCAACGATCATTGGCCAACAACTGGTCAGCGAATCAAACACCCCAGAAGGCCAAACTGCACAGCTTATTTCAAGCACTTTCACCATTCAGAGAAATTCCCTATCCATATAAAGCACATCCATCTCTTTGTTGAAATAGTTCCGTCGCAAATAAATTACTATCCTTTTGTTGAAAAAAACCATTTTTCAAGCACGCCGATAATATTTATTTGCTCATTTTAATCCTTAAAAATTCCATGGAAATTCAGAAAATGCTACAAAACACTAGGAAAATCCAGTTTAGGACTCGTTCGGTTAGCTAGGAATTCATCCAGGAATTGTTCTAACTCATCAAAAGCATTAACCAAACATTTCTGGTAGTTCCAGGACATGGTTCCTGAGGAAGCGAATGATCCATTAGGAATTCCAGTTTTCTCAGGCTGATCTGGTTAGATGCACACAGGCTTGGATCTGTTCGTTTTTGTATCTAAAATATACTTTCAGTGATTCTTTTAAGAAGAATAGCCTTCGCTAAGAAAAAAAAAATCAATTTATACAACATGCGAGCGAGCACAGGTACTCAAGCTGTTATAAACACAAGCAATGCCATCTCGCATCACATAAAAGACCGGTGTCATTCCTGCACGAGTTTAACAATTATTACCACGAATCCATATAAGTCCTATATATATAGGGCTTGCTAAAAGATGTTGCGTCCCAGAAACTGTTCATAGTTAGGACCTCCCAGGATGGCCATCAGAGAATTCGCCAGCCTGTCCGGAGATTAACCACACCATGGTTTAAGTTCAAGATAACAAAAAAACAAGCAAAATAACTCACGATGTACTAGCAGACAGGATCAAAATCTCCTTCCATCTCAAAGCTAAAACTGCTCCCTGGAGATGATATGGACCTCCATGGTAAGCTTCCTCCCCTTCTTCATTTCAAACAGACAGAGGTCACCGACTTGTAGACCGTTGTCACGAACAAATGCCGACCAGCCTTTCCCCAGAAACCTCCTGCGGACATTAGAGACCTTCATTTGGGCCTTCCAGATCTTCCTCTTGCACTGGAGCACCATGGTTTGCTCTCTAGCTGGAAGATGAGCAGCGGCATATTTTGCACCGAATTCCTGATACGATACAAGATTGGAGGTCAGAAATAGAAACGCGTATATATCGCAATGTCAGTCTGACATTGTCCAAAGGAACTGATTGAGGGTTCATTAGTACTACATGATGAATCGACTCTGCAAAACCTTTTCAGCGTGCATATGTCATTTATGTGGTGTAGTAGCATATCCTTGGTTGATATGAAAGTTGGCGAATAGCTTGGAATTCAGACAAGAACCATGTTCACTTTGCCATGCCAGATTAACATGATAAGAACCATAATCTAGGGAATAAAAAGATATAGTAGTAGTTTAACATTTGCAGAAGCATTAAACTTACTAGTTTAGAGATAGCAGCATTGGTCTTCCTCATTATTGCTACGTAAATGGGAACTTCAGATTTGATGGCTCTCACTTTGGCCTCAATAATCTTCTTTTGGGATCCAGATAGACTGCTCATGTCTGGTAAAATGTAGGAAGGCCCAGGAGGTCCTCCTGAATCCTTGCTGTTTTGAGATTCATCAGAAGTTTCATTCATGTCACTCTCCCAAGAAACATGTTCTCCTACAAATAGATTTTACAACATAAGAAAGGAACACCTTCAATTTTGTCTCTCAACTCTTTTGTAAATCGAAAACCCCAACTATCAGTACTGTTTGATTTTGACCTCAAGCTCCTTTTTTTGTGATTTTGGAGTGACGTGGCATGGTTTTTTCTCCCTAATTAAGGTTTTTTTGGCCAACAACTAGGCCATGCAACGGTCTTAATTGTACTCTGGATAGCATATCATTTTTTTTAACGTAAAGGATAGCATGTCATTATCTGTATTCTCTTTCAATGGTCGATCACTTTGCGGTGTCTGTATGAGTGGCAGAGAGAGAGAGAGAGAGAGAGAGAGAGAGGTCTGCGCCGAATCATGGCCTAGGTGGAAGAAAAACCATTCCCGCGTCACTTGAAAGCTACCAAAAAACAGGCTGGGATGCCAAAATTGAATGGTATTGAGACTTGGGCTACCTTTAGATGATACTAGACCTGGGGTTCAAAATAAACAAGCAGAAGAGTTGAGAGACCAAAAATGGATTCCTAGTCTAAAAGTTGATGAGTTGTTATGTTTTTCTATGATACCATCTGTTGATTCCTCCTTAACGTCAACTGCAGAAGCAATCTTTCCACTTGATCTAGCATGGCATGGATCAGGCCTTCCAAAAGAAGTTCTATTTCCAGTTCCACCCTTGGAATTAGTTGCTTTCGCGGGAAGCAAATAGATCATCAACGTAAATTTCCTTCGATTTTTTGTCGGTATAAAGAGGCATATATCTCCTTCCTGCACACGATTGTCACGAACGAAATTTAACCACTGCCCCCTAAGCATGTAAGCACTTTTATCTTTTCTTATGTAATATCTGGGATGCCACTCCTTGCTCTTGTCCGGGCTCTGGAGTGTGATATACATTGTTTCTCGTGGAAAGTGTGCAATTGCATATTCCTTACAAATAACCTGGTTATAGATGGAAAATGATGTCAACAAACAGAAATAGTAAACAAAACGTTTTCAAATGATGAAGCAATGAGAAAGAAAAGGTCATTATCCACATGTTCAGAAGCTTTATGAAAACTTTAAGATAGATGAATTTCACTCATAATACACCAACAATAACAGCTTGCAAAAATCTAATGCTGGACTTACCACACGACCCATGGGTTGAACATTGCTCTTCTGCATGATTGCTACAAAAACAGGGATCTCAGGTTGAATTTTCTGAATAATAGCCGTTACTCTCTCCATTTGTGCTTTAGATAGATAACTTCTACGTGCTAAAATATAATCAGCCACAGGCTGTGACTGAAGATCATCTGACTCCAAAGGTTCATTTTCCACGGGAGTGCCTTCTGCACAAAGTTTCACAACAAACAATTAGACATGCTGACATAAACTTCAAGGCAAATATGTGGCTAACAAAATCAACACTTAACAGTATAACCTGACTCCTCAGATGATGAGGATGTTGCAGCCATCTTTGCGATCTTTCCATGGCTACTGGATCCACTCTTCTCAGACCTTGCGAACCTTTCGCTTTCAGATGATTCTGCGGTATCATGACAAGAGCTGCTTGAAATATCAACAGAATCTACACTTCGTTCTTGAATACATGGGGTGTTTATAAGGCCAGCGCAAGAAAAGACTTTCTCACAACCATCAGCTTCAAAGATCAGAACTTCAAAATGAGATTTCTCAATGTGACGAAAGATCAAGAAGTCATTCTCTTCTATGTGATTTGCATCAACAAATGCCTCCCATCCATGTCGGAGCATTAACTTATTTAAGTGCTCTGAAACTTCAACATTGTACAGATTGCCATTAGGGGATTCTAATTTGATAGTTCCTGACAGCTTTTCTCCAAAATGCTTCACAAATCTGTTTGGCAGTACCTGTAGTAACAACAAAATATGTAGTGAATTAAACAGAGAAATTACAAAAACTAACAGAGTAGTGTATTCTCTAGAGTCAGAAAATGCATTCATGAATGAAGATTGTTTACACTGCAAACTAGCAGATACGACATCAGAATCTCATGCCATGTAAAAATTCACAATAGCAAAGGTTGAGGGAAAGAGCAATATCAACAATATAATCTAGTTCTGAAGGGCAAAATACGGGAGCTGCATAAAACTTTCTGAATGTCTAAAAACATGAGTCACAATAATCAGTATCTATTCAGTTAGCAGTTATGTGTCTCGAAATCAAGCTTATCAAAGTATTAAAGCCAATATCCACTTACTTATTCCAACAGGTCAATCAAAATGCAAGGAGACAAAGCAAAAGCTTTCAAAGGCTTACCATGCTATGTTTGAAGTTGGCTGTCATATGCCTTAGGAAGCAGCTTACATTTTGATTCTTTTGTTCCAAATGGTCCAAGTACCTTTTGCAGCAATCACAAGGTTTCTTCATTCCAGTCCGAGAACCACCACTTCTAGCCATGACAACTGTAATTTGAATTACATCACATCACATTCACGTACATGTTTAATCAGAAAAGAAGCTCTGCACTGCTGTAGAGCATGCAGAACAATACCTTGACCCCATTAGCAAAAATAGAAAATTTGGCTTCCCAAAGATGTGTTTCTTATTAAATGAGCCATCTTGCCCCTTGAAATACTAGTAGGTAAGATTGAGAGATAGTGCCTGTTACAGTAATTTAAGCGATAGGATTCTTGCTTACGAAACAAAATGTGCGAGTTACCCTAGGATACTAGTAGTACAATCTAGCACCCTAACAACTGCAATCTACAGGACTACAATACAATACAAAGAAATGGTGCACTGCAATGCAATACAGTTCTGCGCATCCTCAAAACGAGTAGAAACTAGCAAGTAATCAGATGAAGAAATCAGAGCGGCTCTAGTCAATAAACAATAAAATCAGAGCAGCTCATACATAGCTCTCAAACTTCTTTATTGCTGCTCAAAGAAAGGCGAGATGCCCCCTTTACCTTCGCGGAGCCGGAGAGGCCCCGGCAAGATAATAGGGATGCAGATTGCGGACTTGCAGAGAGAAACCTCAGAGAAATGTTTTACAAAGAGAATGACTATGAGGTAGGAGTACCAGTACCAATCTGTGAGCTGCCCTTACATCAGAGCTGCGATCGGGCGCTCCTTGCCAATACTGTACGGACCGTGGGAAGAGAATGAAGCCCAAGCAAGAGTCGGAAGAATCTTTTGCGCTGTTTGGTCTGCACTGAGTTTAGTGTGACTGTTTCTGTGTGCGTGCGATGTATACGAGGAAAACACCCCACTGAGTAAAACAACTAATGGCTATTAATGACTGGCCTGGTTGGTGGATCTTTCTTTTTTAGATGTGGGGTGGAAATTGAAGACAAGTAAATAGTATTCTCATTTGAGTGAAACGTGCACAGCTTGTTGTTTTTTTTTTTAATTTCATGGATTTATTTTAGAATTCGGCGGTGGAGAACTGCTCCGGTACTTTTTTTTAAAAAAATGCACAAATCTCAAAGCAAACAATCTAATTAATTATTTTTTCTTAATTGCTTTTCTCTTGGGTCCAACGTGGCCCAACCCGGCCCGTCCAAACCAGCCCAAGTCTAGAAGCCAGCTATCCCGGATCCCCTTTGTTTGGCGTCTTTGTTAACTCGTTGACGGAGACGGCGTCGGACATTCCCGAACAGCGGCAGCCGGCGGTTCGAGCAGCGGTAGCAGATAGTTTAAGCGGACCGCAACACCTCCACTTCCCTCCTTCCAATCCCATCTGCCACCTTCGTCCCCGCCATGATGGGGTGCCATTGGGATCCTGGACACCGACGGCGCCGTTCATTTCATATTTTCGTGTGATGGATGTTTTGAGCTTCCATGAGTAAAATGGTATAGATTGCGTATTGTCCTTAGTAATTAGGGCATGACAAGTAAAATGGCAATTTCCCTGGAATACTACAATGGCTAAGTGCCCTCATCCTTTATCTGCTGAAACTGAAATGATGTGCTCATCTCACTATTCTGCTCCAGTTCTCTTCTTGAGCTCTGAAAGACTGAAATGAAGTCCTCCCTCTCCGGTCAGGCATGTAGAGTACTTGTCCTGGATTAGAAACCCATCAGCTTTAGCGGTGGAAGTGGAACAGGGAGTCGGAGAACATGGTTTGTATCCCCAGTTCCCCCCGAGAAAACAGCAACAGCTGAAGGAGTTAATCGCAATTGAATCACGGGAAGATCGAGTGTCGCCGCCCTGCATGCCAATGGCCTCTACGAGACTACTCCCTCTGTCCTATTGAGACTGTCGTTGTAGCTCTTGGCTTGGTACAACAAACATTCAATGAACCTAGGCTAAGGGAGGGAGTAGGTGCATGACCAATTGAATGAACCTAGACATTTAAATCACCTGCTCCAACGATAGTCCTAATGGGATAGAGGGAGTACGTTGACATGGACGACTATGATCGGAGCTGAACCGAACGTCTGGAACACATCGTCTCCTTCAACGAGTTAACAGAGCGGCACCGAGCAAAAGGGATCTGGGTCGGCTGACTCTGGCTGGGTTGAATGGGCCAGCCCATGCGAGACCCAAAGGAAAATAATTAATCATATAAGCAGCTTTGAGATTTGTGCACTTTTAAAAAAACGAGTACTGGAGTAGTGCTCTCAACAGTATTATTCTTTCACTGGTAGGCGATGTGTTTTAAGATCTGCTGGAGGTGTTTATAGAGGTGGTATGTACTTACTTGTGAGTGTCTGTGTTATCCTATGATTCAAATAATATTCTCATTTGAACTCTAGCCGCTTCGTTACCATGTCTAGGAGATTTTCCTTATTGGGTGAAATTGGGTTAGATATGACTAAGACGTTAGTGGTGTCTTTATTTTTTTTCAAATTATATAGTACAGACATACTCTCTATATGACTACTAACTCTGTCCCAAATAAATACATAATCTTGAATGAGCCAATTGATCAACTTTAACTAAATCTATAGAAATTAAGGGAACGAGTAGGAGAACGATTGAAGAGTGATTTTTTTGTTAAATAACCTGGATGAATAAGTTTCACTATAAGAAACTTGATTGTCTGCCATAGCCTAGATGGTTAGAGTGAGTTAAAGGTTTCTGGAGCCGAGTACATGGAGTCTTAGATTGGCTAAATTCGATTGGCTACTAGCAGATTGTTAAATAAAGTAGAAGTTAGCCTAGAATCAACTACCCACAATTTAAAAACCATTCAATGGTCTTGTGCTTCCTATTTCTAAAAATCGTTCAAAGTATGAAGTTATAAAATTTTGTAATACAAGACATATATAGGGGTGTAATTCAAAAGCAGATATGGTATTTGTGACCTTTTTCTTAGATATAAGTTTGCATTGTGTCAACGTTTTTTTTTCTAATAGTAGAGGTGGATAACTAAATTTTAGACCCATTGGTATCATTGTCTATAGTCAGTTTTTTTTTTTTTGTGTGCGCGCGGTGCGTGCGTGTGAGAATTTCTCATTTTAATGTGCCTAAAGAGGACTAACATGGAGCTCGTTTCATAAGCGAGGGGATGGCATTTGGCAATCGGCGCATGCTGATGGCTAAAATTGTTGTAGTCTCTTACCAAAGCCACGACACATGAGGACTGAGCCGTAGCTCAGATGGCAAGGACTGCCGAAGTGCAGCCTGCCCGCCTGCGTTCGAAGCGTAGCTTCGACGCCTGGTGCCTCACCTGGAACAGTGGTTCCTAATAATTTGTGTTGCCTCTCACGGATATGCCACAACTGTCAGATCTCTCAGCCGTGTTCCATAGCCTAAGGTATAGGTTGTAGCACTAGCTCGCGCACTTAGGGGGTGTGAGTGAGTGTGTTGTGTGTGTGTGGTGTGTGTTGGTGCGTGAGTTCAGATACTACAGCTTATACTGGAAGGTTGAGGCAATCAAAAAAAAAAAAAAAAACCACGGCACATCATATAGTTCAACACAAGAGAACTCTACTAAACATCTTACTCCTGCACAAATGCGCTGATGCATTGATGCAAACAACGCACAAGATTATTCATGAGCAGGAGTTACTTCGGAGTACTTGATTACACTAACAGCTAACAATAACACACAACGCATCACCAAACTTTATTTTTTTAGCAGTAGCAGACTAGCAGTAGGGCAGCTCCTCAGTCATCTAGCAATCCACACTAACGATTTTTCTTCAGGTCGCAAGAGGCTACCATAAGTTCAGTCCATCGGCAGAATGCCAGCTAAGAGTACTGCTGGCTGCGAATGATGTGCACCAGCATGGCAAGCCTCTCGTTCTTGATCGGCTCGAACAGGCAAATGTCCCCGTCCTCCAGGCTGCTGTCGCGGGCAAACTCGCGCCATTCTCCGGTGCTAAGCATCAGCCGGTCGTGCAAGTTTGTGCACCACGCCCTGCCCCGCCCCTGCCGACGGAGCATCAGAGCTTGCTTCCCGTCTGGAAGGTACTCAGCGGTATCGCTGAAGTCCTGTATAACATTCCAGGTACAAAGAGTAATAAGCTCAACCAATACCTATGTACTGTCTACAGAAGTAAAACTCGGGTTTTTGTGTATGCATATACTTGAAGCATTTGGACTTACTAGGATGAAAGCTTCGCTGTTGTAGGCAAGAATTTTCATATTCATGGTTGCCACAAAAATAGACACTTCAGCCTTGATGGCCATGGCTTTCTCTTGCACTACCCTGTCCTGTGCTGGAGTTAGACAGGTGCCGCCCAGTACCACATAGAGAGGAGGCCTAGAAGGCCCCCCACAGTCACTCAAAACATGATCCCATTGCTGCACAGCTCGACGCTTATGCAAGTCCAACGATCCAGAATTTGAACTCTCACCTGCAAAAAGTATTGCGCATCATCCTCATCAAACAGAACAAAAAGATGCAAAACAAAATATGCTACATGCTAGACCCTAGCAGTGGAAAGTGTCCATACTGCCTGATTTCTCATGAACACGCGTTGATGCCACTTCTCTTTTTATATTGCTGTTTATTAAGCCATGAGCACGCCCGCCCGAGGAACGAAGCAGATGGACCATCAACCTGAAACCCTTTTCACTTGGCATCGGTTGAAACATGCATATATCATTCTTGCGTAAACGGTTATCATGGATGAAGCTTCGCCATCGCGTGGTTAGCATGCATCCATTTCCGTGAGGTCTAATATGGAGCCTGGGACGCCACCTTTTCCCTCCTGGGCGTTCAAGTGTGATAAATTGGCTTCTTTGAGGAAAGTGTTCTGCTGCATAGCCCTTGCAGATGTACTGACAAGTAGAAAGAAAGAAAGTGATAGTGCTATGTAATGAAAAGTGAAAAAATGTAATAAGAACTTGAACATATCCTTGTTTATTTACAATAACTAAACCCTGAATGCAACATGATGATGGTTTGCACTGAATTATTACAATTATGTAAATAAGAGACTGCTTCAATGGCATAGAGTAATCCACTACACAAAAAAAAAAAATATCAGTGCATATTACCAGACTAGAGTTATGACGTTTGACATTGCTCTTTATCTGAACCACGAGGACAGGAATTTCAGGTTGAACTTTCTTGACAAGAGCAACTATTTTCTCCTCTTGTTCTTCAGTCAGGTGGCACCGTCCCGATAAGACATAATTACGCTCTGAGAATGCCTTGACATCATCTGACTGGATAGATTCGTTGCTAGATAGACTATCCTCTCCTGCTAATATATCATATTAAATTGTAAAAAAAACAACAATAAAAGAAGCATGATACGAAAATACAAATGGCTCAACAATTTTAACCTGATTCCTCATACAGTGAGGATGTTGCAGCCTTCTTTGCTGTTTCCTTTCGACGGCTTAAGCTTCCCCTCTTACCAGATCCACTCCTAGAACAAGTTGATGCTACGTGAATTAAATAGACTGTAAATGTGGATCTTCTCCCAGCCACTGTCGGTAAAAACAGGCAGATATCTCCCTCCTGCACATGATTGTCAAGGACAAAGTCCAGCCAGTGCCCCTTAAGCATGTAAAGTCTTGCATCTTTTGTTTTGGAGAATATGGGGTGCCACTTCTTGCTCTTGCCTGGCATTTGAAGTGTGACATTCGTGCTTTCATGTGGGAAATGTGCAAGTGCATATTCCTTGGAAATAACCTGATTATAGATGGAACATGATGAGAGGCTCTTGACAGGCAACCAAGAATAAAGAAAGACACAGTTTCAATTGTCACAAAAGAAACAAAATCATTTGTTTAACAAGTGTTCCGGAAGGTTCCTGAGCACCTGATGATGGCTACATTCCCCTGATATATCAGGAAGTTAAATGCTCAGCAATACGAAATCAGTCAGGATCGAGTTGTGATCTTACCAGATAAGGACACGGTGGTTCAATATGGCTCTTCCTCATGACTGCTACAAAAGCAGTAGTTTCAGGTTGAATTTCCTGGATAAGCGCAATTACTCTCTTCTCTTGTTCTTCAGATAGGTAGTTTCTTCGTGACATAACATAATCTTTCTTGAGGGGTGTCTGAAGATCATCCGACTCAAAAGATTTGTTTTCAGATGGAATATCTTCTCCTGTACAAAGTTTCACAGCAGATTATATGAATAAGTATCATAAAATTCAACTCAAATGTGTAATTAACCTAATTAACATTAACCTGACTCAGATGATGATGAGAACGTTGTAGCCATTTTTGCAGTTTTCCCATGACGACAAGAACTACCTTTCTGACACTTAACAAATCTCTCACTTGCTGATGATTCTGTGGTCTCATGATGAGAGCTGCTTGAAATGTCAACATCATCTGTACTTCTTATGCCAGGACAAGAAAACACTTTCTCACAGCCATCACAATCAAAGATCAAAACCTCGAAACAAGATCCCTCAACGTGACGGAGCAGCAAGTAGTCATTTTCTTTTATGTGATGGGACTCAACAAATTGCCCCCATCCTTGTCGGAACACTACCTTGTTACAGTGCTCAGTAACTTGAACATCATATGAACCATGATTAGGGGACTGCAACTTGATGGTTCCTGGCAACTTTCCAGCAAAATGCTTCAGAAATACCTTCGGTACAACCTATAGTAACAAGGCAAGAAGTATTCATGTAAACTGAATCTATTCCTGTAACAACTAGAGAAACAGTATATATATATATAATGTAAAGTAAGATGTGCTCAGTTTCTACAGTGAGGAAATGCTGAATAAATGCGTATGCTTACGTTTTGAACTGCCTGGCACAAACCAAGAAAGGGTAATAATCATTTCATGTACAAATTCGGCAGTAGTAAAGATCTATTGTGGAACAGAGCACGGCCAGAAGCTAATATCAATATATATTAGTTAGTTATGTCCAAAAGAAGCTGGTGCTGCACAAATTACTGCCATTCCAGGGGAATCTGGCAGAAAACCATGATGGGCATTATTACACACCATTGTGACAGACAGGATTTGCCAACCAAGAGAGGTTTGTAAAGCTCAAGAAATATTGATAGGCGACTATGTGTAAGGGATTGATGCAGATGGTGTTTACTAGTTTATTTAGCAGTGATCAATGGCATACGAGAGAAGGCTCAAATACATGAAACAAACTAAACCTCTTACAAAGGGGCAAGCTGAAGCTTTTACTCCGATAGCATGATATACATGCTCATTCTGCTTCTGTTTTAAGCTTGGAGATGTCAAAGAAACACTAAAGTACTTGACAAGTCTGGTTTGACTTATATTCAGCTAGCAGTTTTGGCTACATCGAATCATGGATACCAAAGTACAAAATCAAGTATACGTTTATTAATTCCGAAGCACCAATCATGTCACTTCAAAATGGAAAGATACAATTTATGCAGGAACACGAGCAAGGAAGGATAGCAAACTTGTGAAGGCTTACCATGCTGTGTTTAGAACTGGCAGTCATGGGGCTGAGGAAGGACCTGATATTTTGATTCTTTCCATCCAAATGGTCCAAGTATCTTTTGCAAGCATCACAAGGTTTCTGGATCCAGGATGCGCCACTCCCAGCCATGGCAACTGATTTTTGCATTTTAAAATGATAAATCAGATGCAACTTTCAATAATAAGAAAAAAAGCAACTCTATTTGTAGTGTACAGCAAGCAAAACAATCTCATAAAATAGGTAGTTTGGCTCATTAAAGATGAATTTCTTTTTAATTTACTCTTTTGTTCTTTGAAATCATTATATGACCTAGTGAGAGAGTGTGCTACTTCAGTTTACTGAACCTACAATTCTACAGTGGAGCATTCTTGCTTATGCTTCATTCAAGTTCAAGAAAACATAAATTGCATTACCGTAACATGCTGAAATCTAGAATCCTAAGTATAATATGCAGAACAACTACAACCTACAAAGAAATTCCCTCGCCAAAAAACAAAAAAAAAAAGAGAAGAAAAGAAAACATAGGCTGTGCTACTATCAATGCAGAGTAGCCAATGAACCAAAAAGTTTCAATGTGCCATGCAAATACAGATGAAGAAATGAAAGCAGTTCTAGGATCTCATACTTTCTTAATGCTCAAAAGAAGGGGGAAATGGTCTGTTGGTCTCACCTTTGCTGAGAAGCTGCACGAGAGAGGAGAGTAGTCATGCAGGCATGCAGCTGCAAGGGTACCCTTATATATAGCCACATTGTCACGAGCCTACCTTCACCATTTTTTTCCTTATTTGCAAATAGAAGTGTTGGAGGATACACATGGTGCATCATGAAGCATCTTTGACAAACCAAGCATCTACCAAATGCAGAGTCAATCATAACTGTTTTGAAAGAACATCATGGAATGACATCTCACTATTGTAATTCCCGATACTGTTTTCATTGTAAAGTATGACAGGGAATCTTCAGAGGCTGCATGACTTGTTCAAGCTAGAAACTCGAAAGATACTGTTTTCACTATTGTAACTCCCGATACTGTTTTCACAAGTGTTGGAGGATATTCATAGTTACAGAATATATTCCCCTGCACTTGACTATGGTATATAGAAATGTTACCGTCGCTCAAACCATGAAGAAACTTGGAGAACTGAAATGCTCATATATATTGCAAAGAAACTAAGATATCAAGGTTACCACTTTGAAGCGCACGCGTATCAGGATCACTTTCTCAGAACTGCAGCCCTTCACTTGTACGGAGGAGCAAATACAGAGTCTGATGCTTCAGTACTCAGATTCTTTTGGGAGATTCCCTGGGCGGCTGAAATTGTGCAGCAGAGTAAGATATGACCCCCATGCCTGACAATAGGCAAACGTGTAGCTAGAGAGGCCTAGAGCTCCCTCCGCCGACTGCCCTGTTCCGGCAGGCTGGGTTGCACCCCCCGGCGTCGCTGGCGGCGGTGTTTTTGCTTCCATTCCAGGCCAACCGGGGGACGGGGGACGGGTTAAATTTGTGCCGATGCAGCCGGCGGCGGCATTCCAGCTTGTCACGAGCCTAGATAACTACTGCCGGCAACGCCGGCGGGATTGAGCTCGGCGGTGCAGTCTCTGGTGAGATTGGATTTTCCCTTTTCTTTTTTGAGCGGACAGTTTTCTTTTCCTTTTTTTTTGGTGGGGTGGAGGCAGCAAGGGGCTAAGGCCCAATACAGTCGAGCTTAGCCGATCAGCCCATATATACATACACGGCCCATGGTACTAAAAAAAAAACTCAGGCTGTGTCATGCTGATGTAAATACTAGCGAGCAAAATAAGTTGCATTGCAATTGTCGACCTGAAATATTATCCATCAGGTCCGTCCACAATGACATCACCAAATAAAACATGCTACTAGGAATTACTAGAGCCTGAGCCTCTAAGGATGATGGGCAGTGCATCCTCATCACTCCATCAGAGAGTTGGTCGTACAAATACAAATTGGTCTCTTCTTAACTCCAACCGGAGATCAGCCACAACCATGGGTTAATTCCAGGCTACCAAGCAAAATACACCAATACAGTACCGGCCAGCAGAAACTAACAAGCACTTCTATACTTAAAACTAAAACTGCTCCCTGGAGATGATATGGACCTCATGGCAAGCTTCCTCTCGTTCTTCTTCAGTTCAAACAGATAGATATCTCCAACTCGCAGAACCGTTGTCACAAGCAAATCTGCCAGCCTTCTATAAGAAACCACCTTTTTTTCTACTCCTGCTACAGACCACCATTTTTGCCTTCCAAGTTCCATGTATAATGTCTTCCTCATGTGCTCGAGGATCACGGTTTGCCCTCTATATGGAAGATGTGGAGCAGCAAACCGTGGCCCGAATTCCTGGTGAATTACAGGCAGAATGTTGGAAACACGTTGCCATGATAGATAGCTTGACTACCTTAAACAATTCAATTCACAATATAGTTTATTGTTTCTAAAATCAATGGAGTTTCTATGCTGCAGTGGAAAATTTCATAGTTACTTCAACAACCTAGAATTTTAGGGTGGCTAGGATAGCCAAAATTCTAACAGGTCCTAGTCCGATTAAAATTGCTGATTTAGCTAGATTCTAACATATGTGTATGGCCTTGCTATGGTAAAAAAAATCAGACAAGTGCAACCAATTTGGATGTACCAATTAATGATAAGTCTGCTTTGTTAATGCCAAGTCATGGTAAAAGTTTAGTCAATGCTTAGAAACATGTGGAAGGAGAGAAATACAGGAACAAATGACACTGCCATATGGCTGCTGGCCAAAGCTCGCCGCCAAAGGTATTGGCACTGTATATCATATCGCCAAGCTCGGCGTCACATGGACACCACACAGGCAGCCACGACAATGGCACGCAAAAAATGTTCTTAGACTTCAGCACCAATGACCAATGAGTCGAACTGTGTAACCTTGGCACCAATTACTTTGGTGCCGAGTTTAGGGTTTAGAAAATGAAGGGAAACCTCCAAGAATTTATTTATGAATATTTTTTAAAAAGGACTTAAAAATAAAAAAGCAGGTTCAAACAGCCCAACCCAAGGAGCTACCTTCCCCAGTTTCCTAAGCAAATAAACCAAGAAAGGGATAGAGGATGTTAAGAGGGTTTGGATCTATCGGGTCGCCGAGGCGACCGGAGGGAGGAGGTGGGCGCCACAGAATCCTTATAGGGAGTGACAAGATGGAGGCGGACAGTTAGGCTTCTGTCATATGAGAGAAGAGAAGCGGTGGATAGAAAGAAAATAAACTGGTACGAAGAAGGAGGTGTGTAACCAATAGTTTTGGTGGGTGATGACACCCAACTTTACAAGAAGGTCAACCCCCTATTTTCATAGCGCTCCATGAGTTCTTGAGAAGCTCTACGAAATCCATAGATCTGGCCCTTAGATCTAAGATTTTGCTGAATCCTGATTTTGTGGGGGTTTTTTTGACAACAGATTTTGTGGGGGGTGAATATTTGGGCAAAAATTGATACAGTAAAGTTGCTTTTTACAGATATGGAGCTGTTGGAGCTCTTCTAAGTCCTAAACAGGCCATTACATTGGCTATATTGATTGTTATATAAAATGCAAGGAGCCTTAGGTGGAAAAAAAATCACTACTACACAAAATATTTACCGAGGCGAGCAAAATAGATTAACTGAGGCGATTTCCGCAACCGCCTCGGACGTAAAGTCATGGTAAATAGGACCTTTTTCTGAGGTGGTTGTTTGCCCTCCTTGGTTAATCCTACATAAAAACAAAAAAAAATAGAAAACACGTGGATAAGCCCACCGAGCCCATCCATGGGCCTGCCAAGCCTATCCACAGATCTACACATGCGTGCCGCCGTCGCCCTCCACCAGATCTGCCGCCAGGAGCCACCATCGGTCGGGCCACCCATGGGCAATCGCCGCTGCCCCTTATCCGCCCACTCCACCACCAGATCTGGCCATGCCACCACCCGATCCTGCCGCTCCAACACCGCATCTGCTCCGAGCTAGCTAGATCCGCCCGCTCCACGAATGGATCTAACACCGGGAAGAGCAGGGAAGCCACCGTGACCTGGAGGAGCAGCGCGGCCACCGCCACCCAGAGGAGCGGCGCAGCCACTGCCATCGGAAGGAGAGGCGCAACCATCTCCATCAGGAGGAGCGGCGCGGCCAACACCACTGGGAGGAGGAGCGAGAGGGAGGGGAGGCGCTCTAGCCTGGTACGTGGTTGAGGAGGGGCGCCATGCCACGGGGGAGGAGAGAAAGAGAAGGGATGGAGTCGGCCGCTACTCGAGAGAGAGGGAGTGGTGGAGAGTGAGATGAGTGAGTTAGGGTTTGGTGAGGGAGCACGGTATATATATTAGGACACATGTTATCGGGTCTAGTTGGGCTGTTTGGGCCTAATATTTACTGAGGCAGGCCTTATAATGTAATAACCACATCAATCAGTGTATTTACCGAGCAGATATTGTTAAGTTGCCCACCTCGGTAAATTGATTTTCTGAGGCAGTTTATGTAACTGCCTCGGTTAGGCGGTTGAAAATCCTGTCCGCCTCGGAGATGGTTTTCAAAACATCTCGGTTAATATTTTAATAGTGAATAAAAACACGGTGTCATAATGGTGACCTAAAACTAAACTTAAGGTAGCCTAGAATTAACTACCCACAATTTAAGTCATTCAAAGGTCTTTTGTTTCCTATTTCTGAAATCATTCGAGGTATGAAGTTATAAACTTTTTTGTAATAACAAGACATATATAGGTGGGTAATTTGTAAGCAATTATATAACGGTCATTGGTAACTTTTTCTAAGATAGTGTAAATTGGGTCAATATTTTTCCTAACAGCAGAGGTGGTGGATAACTCAATTTTAGACCCACTGGTATCATTGTCAATTGTCAGATTTGCTTTTGTGTGAATTTCTCTTTTTAATTGATGTGCCGCACAAGGACTAACATGCAACTTGTTCCGTACGTGACTACGAGAGGGGTCATGGCATTTGGCAATCGGCTTATGCTGTGATGTCTCTTACCAAACCGCGGCACATCATATAGTTCAACACAAGAGAACTCTACTAAACATCTTACTCCTGCACAAATGCTCGATGCAGTAATACAACACACAAGATTATTCATGAGCAGGAGTTACTACTTCGGAGTACTTGATTACACTAACAGGTAACATAACACAACGCATCAACAATCTTTATTTGTTTAGCAGTAGCAGACTAGCAGTAGGGCAGCTCCTCAGTCATCTAGCAATCCATACTAACGATTTTTCTTCAGGACGCGAGAGGCTAACATAAGTTCAGTCCATCAGCAGAATGCCAGCTGCTCCTAGTTAGACTTAAGAGTACCGCTGGCTGCGAATGATGTGCACCAGCATGGCAAGCCTCTCGTTCTTCATCGGCTCAAACAGGCAGATGTCCCCGTCCTCCACGCTGCTGTCATGGACAAACTGGCGCCATTCTCTGGTGGCAAGCATTAGCCGGTTGTGCAATTTTGTGCACCACGCCCTGCCCTGCCCCTGCCGACGGAGCGTCAGAGCTTGCTTCCCTTCTGGGAGATACTCAGCGGCAACGCTGAAATCCTGTATTACATTACAGGTACAAAGAGTAATAAGCTCAACCAATACCTATGTGCTGCCTACAGAACTAAAACTCGGTTTTTTGTGTATGCATATACTTGGAGCATTTGGACTTACTAGGACGATGAAAGCTTCGTCGTCGTAGCCAACAGTGTTCTTATTCATGACTGCCACAAAAATGGATGCTTCAGCCTTGATGGCCATGGCTTTCTCTTGCACTACCTTGTCCTGTGCTGCAGTTAGACAGGTGCCGCCCAGTACCACATAGAGAGGAGGCTTAGAAGGCCCCCCACAAACACTCAAAACGTGATGCCCTTGCTGCACAACTCGATGCTCATGTAGATCCAATGATCCAGAATTAGAATTCTCTCCTGCAAAAGGAAGCATCGTCATCAAACAGAACAAAAAGATGCAAAATCTGTGGCATGCTATAACCTAACAGTAGAAAGTGTCCATACTGCCTGATTTCCCATGAAGTGCCTTTGTTAAGCCATGAGCATGCCGACCCGAGGAACGAGTGCTTGGCTCATGAAGAAGATGAACCATCACTCTGAAACCTTTTTCACTTGGCAAAGGTTGAAACAGGCATATATCATTCTTGCGTAACTTGTTATCACGGACAAAGTTTCGCCATTGCGTGCTTAGCATGTATCCATGTCTATCTGATCTAACATGGAGTCTGGTATGCCACTTTTTCCCTCCTAGGCATTCAAGTGTGATGAATTGGCTTTCTTGAGGAAAGTGTTCTGCTGCATAACCCTTACAGATGACCTAAAAAGATAGGAACATGATTTGTAAACATTTAAACAAAAAGCAGATCCAGCAATAAGTTTGATCCATTCATTCAACTGAAAATAAAGAAAATGATAATGCTGATGTAGTGAGTCTAGTGACAAGTGAAAAAAATTAATGCTTCAAAATTCATTAAGAACTTGAACATATCCTTGTTTTCTTTATGATACCTAAACCCCGAATGCAACATGACACAACCGATAATTGTTTGCACTGAATTATTATAAACATGTAAAGAAGAGACCACTTCAATGGCATAGAGTAACCCACAGCACAGAAAAAGACCAGTGCATATTACCAGAGTAGATCTAAGACGGTTGACATTGCTCTTATTCATTTGAATTACAAGGAAAGGAATTTCTGGTTGAACTTTCGTGACAAGAGCAACTATTTTCTCCTCTTGTTCTGCAGTCAGGTGGCACCGTGCCGATAAGACATAATTACACTCTTTGAATGTCTTAACATTATCTGACTGGATAGATTCGTTGCCAGATAGACTATCTTCTCCTGCTAAGATATTATATTAAACTGTAAAAAGCGACAACAACAAAAGAAGTATGATACGAAAATACAAATGGCTCAACAATTTTAACCTGATTCCTCATACAGTGAGGATGTTGCAGCCTTCTTTGATGTTTCCTTTCGATGGCTTAAGCTTCCCCTCTCACCAGATCCACCCCTAGAACAAGTTGCTGTTGCCTGAATTAAATAGACTGTAAATTTGGATCTTCTCCCAGCCACTGTCGGTAAAAAGAGGCAGATATCTCCCTCCTGCACATGATTGTCACGGACAAAGTCTTTCCACTGCCCCCTAAGCATGTACATCCTTTCATCTTTTCTTTTGTGGAAAAGGGGGTGCCACTTCTTGCTCTTGCCTGGCCTCTGAAGAGTGACATTCATGCTTTCATATGGGAAATGTGCAAGTGCATATTCCTTACAAATAACCTGATTATAGATGGAACATGATGTGAGGCTCTTGACAGGCAACCAAAAAAAAGAAACACAGTTTCTTTCAAAAAAAAAAAAAAGAAACACAGTTTCAGTTGTCAAGAAAAGAAATAAAATGGCTCTACTATGGTACTCCCAAATAATGTGGAGCATCAATCTAGAGAGTTATTATCAAAAATTACCTCCTATGAGGTAATAGAAAAATATATATTTGTTTTGAGAAATATGAAATAGGAGCAAAATATTAGCGAATATATTTAATAATTAGATCCAATATGCATGCGCCTATACATGCTGTGTGGGTCATGGATATTTCCTAATGTGTCATGTAACGTTTGTTTTCACTAATGGATCTATATCAAGTTTTAATTTAACCCTACTAGTGTTAAGTGACGTGAGGTGTAGTTTTTTTCTTGAATGTGACATATTTAGAACTGTGGGTCTAGCATAAGTTGTAATGATTTTTTTTAATGTGTAGATGTGTAACGTTCAGTATTTTTTTTAAAAAAATAAAATAAAATATGCTAGTCTTTCTTGATCCAACATGACCATTAGTTGTAATCTTTTTTATGTCATATAGAGATGTGTATGGTAAATAACATGTACACATTACTGAGACCCTTTCTTGTATAAATGACAAAGGGAAACATGTGAATTTTTTGCGTATAGTTTTTTAATGTGAACAATGATAATTGTCTACACGAGACATCTTAATGAAATATATGATTAAAAAATGTACCATAGTTCCAAGAAAGAAGTAAAACTTCGTGGTTCAAATAATTAAAGCTAATTTCTTGGGTTCTGTCATGTGGGGCAGCCCTTACACCAGGCGTCATAGGGCCCGCGACGTCCGCCGGGCTGCAGAACGCGCGCCGCGCACAGCAGAGGCGCGCAGCCAGGCCACCACGGGTGGCTAGAGATAGGCTAAGTTAGGAAGTTTGAGAGTTAGTTTCTGTTTTTAGTTCCTTAATTCTAGGAGAGTTAGAGCCGGATTGAGGGAGGCCTTTGGATATATTATTGTAACCGCACGATTGATGAAGGAAGGAAAGTATTATCAATCTAATCTCTCTCTTCCGTTCTCCAACTAAGCCTAGACGCTTGAGGGGCAAAACCTCAGCCCTAGAAGACAACGGCGCGAGACTACGAGCTGCGTAGTCGAGGGCCAGCTACCCTAGGTTCCGACGCCCTTGACAACCTGGTATCACGATCCCGGCGATCCTCATCATCCCGTTCTTCCTCTCCACCACCCGCCGCCACAACCCCAACACCAGCCGCCGCCCCAACCCCATCCTCGGCTTCATTCTCTGCTGCCTCCTGTGCCTCACCAATGGGTGACGTCGCAGACCTCAAGGCCACCGTGGAGATCCTCGCCAAGGCTGTGGCAACCCTGTAGGCCACCGTGGAGACCAACGCCAAGACGATGGAGGAACAGGCCAAGGCAATCACCGCCCTGTCCTCTGATCGCTCCTCCTCATCATGCACTAAGTCGCTGTTCAGCGAGCACCACCAGGACCGGCCGCCGAAATTCCAGAAGATGGACTTCCCGCGGTACGATGGCAAGTCCGACTCGCTCATCTTCATAAACAGGTGCGAGTCGTACTTCCATCAACAGCGCATCATGGAGGAGGAGAAGACGTGGATGGCCTCCTACAACTTGGAAGACGGTGCCCAGCTATGGTACTTCCAGGTCCAGCGAGACGAGGGTACGCCGTCCTGGCCCCGCTTCACGGAGTTGCTCAATCTGCGCTACGGGCCACCGCTGCGATCTGCACCCTTGTTCGAGCTGGCCGATTGCCGGCGCACGAGCACGGTCGCCGAATACCAAGATCGGTTTCAGGCGCTCCTGCCTCGCGCCGGACCACTCGACGAAGCGCAACGCGTGCAGCTCTTCACTGGCGGTCTCTTCCACCCCTCGGCCTCGGCGTCCGCATCAAAATCCGCCCCCTGGTGGCGCCATGAGTCGCCCGCCCGGATGGAGCTGAGGGAGCAGTACACCGTGACCCGGCCAAGCCCGCTGCCCGCGGCCTCTGCCGGCCCCTGCGCCCCGCCTCGCCCTTCCGGCACTGCCCGATCAACAAGGCTGCACCAACCACGGTCTCCGTGGAGGGCCGCCAGTGAAAGCGTTGTCTCGAGGCGGAACAAGAGGAAGCGCCGCCGCCTCGGCCTGTGTTACAAGCTGCGGCGAAAGTACAGCCGCGAACACAACCGAGTTTGCAAGAGGCTATTCCTCCTCGACATCTTGGAGGGGCGAGGACACCGAGGACGGCAACGGCGCAGCCGATGAGACCCCGGACATGGAAGCGCCGGTCTTCTCCCTCCACGCAGTCGCTGGTGTGCCGCTCTGCGACACGATGCAGCTCCATGTGTCGCTGGGCGCTAGCTCCTTCATTGCTCTCCTCGACACCGGGTCAACCCATAATTTCATCACGGAAGCAGCTGCCCTGCGTACAGGGCTGGTCGTTCAGCCCCGGCCGCGCCTCACGGCAACCGTGGCCAACGGCGAGAAGGTCTCATGTCCCGGCGTCATCCGACACGCACCGCTCACCATCGACGACACGGCGTTCAGCGTTGACCTGTTCGTCATGCCACTTGCTGGGTACGATCTTGTACTGGGAACGCAGTGGATGGCCACCCTCGGACCAATCGTCTGGGACTTCACGGCGCGCACCATGTCGTTCCAGCACCACGGGCGTGCCGTCTGCTGGACGGGTGTGCCAACGCCCTCGGCGCCCGGTGTCTGCGCTGCGACGTCCAGTGACTCCCTCCTGGATGAGTTGCTGGCCTCCTTCGGGGACGTCTTCGCCGAGCCCACGGGGTTGCCTCCCAAGCGCGCCCGCGATCACAGCATCGTCCTCAAGCCAGATGCGCCTCCGGTGGCCGTCCGTCCGTACAGGTACCCGGCGGCTCACAAGGATGAACTCAAGCGGCAGTGCGCCGCTATGATTCAGCAGGGCATCGTCCGCCGTAGCGACTCGGCGTTTTCCTCGCCGGTCCTCC
The DNA here is from genome assembly GCA_015844335.1 of Chrysopogon serrulatus. Lineage (NCBI taxonomy): Eukaryota > Viridiplantae > Streptophyta > Magnoliopsida > Poales > Poaceae > Chrysopogon > Chrysopogon serrulatus. Next base: position 178,689 of record JADLZL010000771.1, on the reverse strand, counting down.
TCGTCAAGAAAGCGGATGGCACGTGGCGATTTTGCGTCGACTATCGGGCCCTGAACGCGCTCACCACCAAAGACGCATTTCCCATCCCGGTCGTCGATGAACTCCTCGACGAGCTCTATGGCGCACGCTTCTTCATCAAGCTGGAGCTGCGGTCGGGGTACCATCAGGTCCGGATGTGCCTGGAGGATATCCACAAGACGGCGTTCTGTACCCACGATGGCCTGTACGAATTCTTGGTGATGCCGTTCGGGCTCTGCAACGCGCCGGCGACGTTCCAAGCCCTCATGAATGACGTACTCCGCCCTTTCCTTCGCCGCTTTGTGCTTGTCTTTTTTGACGACATTTTGATCTATAGTCAGTCCTGGGTGGATCATCTTCGTCACCTCCGTGCTGTCCTCTGTGAGCTCTGGCAGCAGCAGCTCTTCGTCAAGCGCTCCAAGTGCGCTTTCGGCGCCCCCTCCGTCGCGTACCTCGGCCACGTCATCTCCGAGGCAGGCGTCGCCATGGACCCGGCAAGGTGCAGGCCATTCACGACTGGCGGTGCCTCGTTCAGCGAGGGCGGTGCGGGGTTTCCTCGGCTTAGCGGGTACTACCGCAAATTCGTCCACAACTACGGCACTGTCGCCGCTCCCGTGACGGCCCTTCTCAAGAAGGACGGATTCTCTTGGACTGAGGCGGCCGCCCGCTGCGTTTGACGCGCTCAAGGCCCTTGTCACCTCAGCCCGATTCTCGCCATGCGGACTTCGCCAAGGCGTTCACCGTCGAGTGTGACGCCTCGTCGCACGGGTTCGGTGCGGTGCTCGTCCAGGAGGGCCACCCGATCGCGTTCTTCAACCGGCCAGTCGCCCCACGCCATCGCGCCCTCGCTGCGTACGGCCTTGAACTCATCGGCCTCGTCCACGCCGTTCGTCACTGGCGCCCGTACTTGTGGGGCCGTCGCTTCTTGGTCAAGATAGATCATTACAGCCTTAAATACTTGCTGGACCAGCGGCTCGCAACAATTCCCCAACATCATTGGGTAGGGAAGCTGTTGGGCTTCGATTTCACTGTGGAGTACAAGCCTGGAGCGGCCAACGCAGTGGCAGACGCCTTGTCCCGGCGTGAGACGGGGGAGGAGGGGTCCGTCCTGGCCCTCTCGGCTCCCCGTTTCGACTTTGTCACTCGACTCCGCCCGCGCAGCTCATCGATCCGGCCTTGTCGCCATCCAGGGCGGTGTGCGCGGGCTCCCGGGGGCCGCCGTGGACGGTCATCGACGACATGGTGCAGTTCGCCGGGCGCCTGTACATTCCACCGGCGTCATCCCTCGTCCAGGAGATCTTGGCAGCTGTCCACAACGACGGGCATGAAGGCGTTCAGCGTACATTGCATAGGTTGCGGCGTGATTTTCATTTTCCTAACATGAAGCAGTTGGTGCAGGATTTTGTGTGTACTTGTGATACATGTCAGCGTTACAAGTCGGAGCACCTACAACCGGCGGGCCTCCTGCTTCCACTGCCCGTGCCACAGGGTGTCTGGACAGATATCGCCCTTGACTTCGTCGAAGCGCTGCCTCGCGTTCGAGGCAAGTCGGTAATCTTGACCGTGGTGGACAGATTCAGCAAATACCGCCACTTCATTCCCCTCGCGCACCCGTACTCCGCCGAGTCCGTCGCCCAAGCATTCTTCGCCGACATCGTTCGTCTACACGGCGTTCCACAGTCGATGGTGTCTGACCGTGATCCGGTTTTCACCTCGACGTTCTGGCGAGAGCTCATGCGGCTGGTGGGCACCAAGCTGCACATGTCCACTGCCTTCCACCCTCAATCGGACGGGCAATCTGAGGCTGCCAACCGCGTCATCGTCATGTACCTGCGCTGCTTCACGGGTGACCGACCACGCCAGTGGCTGCGCTGGCTTCCTTGGGCAGAGTTCGTCTTCAACACCGCCTACCAAACGTCGCTGCGGGAGACGCCGTTCCGCGCCGTCTATGGGCGCGACCCACCCTCCATCCGGTCCTATGAGCCGGGGACACCCGGTGGCTGCTGTGGCCAAGAGCATGGCGGAGCGCGAGGAGTTTCTGGCTGATATTCGCTACCGGCTCGAACAGGCGCAGGCGATTCGGAAGAAGCACTATGACAAGTCGCACCGCGACGCTCCCTATCGGTCGACGACTGGGTGCTCCTTCGCCTGCGCCAGGTGTGCGGGCGGCGTCCCTATCCCAGGCGGTCACCGGCAAGCTGAAGCCCCGCTTACTGGACCCTACCGTGTCACGAAGCTGATCAATGAGGTTGCCGTTCGCCTTGGCTCTACCTCCTCGAGCCCGTATCCATGATGTTTTTCATATCGGCCTCCTCAAGAAGTTCCATGGGCAGCCGCCGGTTCTCCTCCGCCGTTGCCTCAAATTCACAATGGTGCCACTTTGCTCCCGAGCCGGAGGGAGCAGTCCGCACACGCTTGGCTCGCGGTGTGCGCCAGTCCCGGTGCGGTGGAAGGGGGGAGCCTGCTGCTTCAGCTACTTGGGAAGACGTGGAGCCGTTCATCGCCAAGTATCCCGACTTCCAGCTCGAGGACAAGCTGGTCCCTAGGGGGAGAGATGTCATGTGGGGCAGCCCTTACACCAGGTGTCACAGGGGCCCGCGACGTCCGCCGGGGCTGCGGAACAGCGCCGCCAAAGCAGCAGAGGCGCGGCAGCCAGGCCACCACGGGTGGCTAGAGATAGGCTAAGTTAGGAAGTTTGAGAGTTAGTTTCTGTTTTTAGTTCCTTAAATAATTCTAGGAGAGTTAGAGTCGGATTGAGGGAGGCCTTTGGCCATATATTATTGTAACCGCACGATTGATGAAGGAAGAAAAGTATTATCAATCTAATCTCTCTCTCTTCCGTTCTCCAACTAAGCCTAGACGCTTGAGGGGCAAAACCTCAGCCCTAGAAGACAACGGCGCGAGACTACGAGCTGCGTAGTCGAGGGCCAGCTACCCTAGGTTCCGACGCCCTTGACAGGTTCATGAAAAAAATCTAACCATTTCATGTATAGTATCACAGTATCAGTACTTTGTACTTAAGAATACGCATGAAGATTCTAATTTGTTGGTAGCATGGAATGTATTATTGATTATGACCAGCATGTATATAGATTTTCTTGTTTCCTTACTAGTCAACACGAGGATAAGGAAGGAAGCCAATGTTGATCGATGAACCGAGATTTCCTGCCTTTTCTTTTCATTTTTCTAAATAATTCAATTAATTATCAATTGATTACATGTTGTATGCATTTCAAAAATCAGGGGCTAAGATTCATTTATTTAATAGTTCAGAAGGTTCCGGTACTTGATGATGGCACATTCCCCTGATATCTCAGGAGGATAAATGCTCAGCCATACAAAATCAGCTATCAACAAAAGGTTAATATCGAGTTAAGTGAATTTCCATCCAACAGGATCGAGTTGTGATCTTACCAGATTAGGACATCTTACCAGATTAGGACACGGTGGTTTAACATGGCTCTTCTTAATGACTGCTACAAAAGCAGTACTTTCAGGTTGAATTTCCTGGATAAGAGCAATTACTCTCTTCTCTTGTGCTTCTGATAGGTAGTTTTTTTGTGACAAAACATAATCTTGCCTGAGGGGCTCAAAAAGATTTGTTTTCAGATGAAATATCTTCTCCTGTACAAGGTTTCACAGCAGATTATAGAATAAATATCATAAAACTCAACTCAAATGTGTAAGTAACATAATTAATATTAACCTGACTCCTCAGATGAAGAGAATGCTGCAGCCATTTTTGAAAATTTTCCATGATGACAGGAACTACCTTTCTCAAATCTTTCACTCGCTGATGATTCTGTGGTCTCATGATGAGAACTGCTTGAGATATCAACATAATCTACACTTCTTATGCCAGCACAAGAAAACACTTTCTCAAAGCCATCGTTATCAAAGATCAAAACCTCAAAACAAGACCCCTCAACGTGACGGAACAGCAAATAATCATTTTCTTTTATGTGATGGGACTCAACAAATTGCCCCCATCCATGTCGGAACACTACCTTGTCACAGTGCTCTGTAACTTCAACATCATATGAACCACGATTAGGGGACTCTAACTTGATGGTTCCTGGCAAATTTCCAGCAAAATGCTTCAGAAATCTCTTCGGCACGACCTATAGTGACAAGGGCAAGAAGTATTGATGTAAACTGAGCCTATTCCTGTAACTGCCGGAGAAACAGTATATGTATAATGTAATGTAAGATGTGCTCATTTTCTAAACTGAGGAAATGCTTCGTAAAATGCATCTGCTTACATTATAAACTAGCGTGGCACAAAAAAAAGAAAGGGTATACCCATTTCATGTACAAATTCAGCATTAGTAAAGATCAATCGTGGAACAGAGCACCGCCAGAAGCTAATATCAATATATATTAGTATTTCCAAAGGAGCTGCACAAAATTACTGCAATTGTGGGGAAACTTGCAGAAATCCATGATGCACTTTGTTATTACGCACAATTGTGACTGACAGGATTTGCCAACCATGAGAGGTTCATAAAGCTAAACAAATTTTGATAGGCAAACTGTGTAAGGGATCGATGCAGATGGTATTTAGTTTATTCAGCAGTGATCAATGGTATACGCGAGAAGGATCAAATACATGAAACGAAATAAATCTCTTACAAAGAGGCAAGCTGAAGCTTTTCCTCAGGTAGCATGATATACATGTTCATTCTTCTTTTGTTTTAAGCTTGGACATGTCAAAGAAACACTAAAGTACCTGACGATGCAAATTTGAATATATTCAGTTAGCAGTTTTGGCTACCTCAAATCAAGGATACCAAAGTACAAAATCAAGTATACGTTTACTAATTCCAACACACCAATCATGTCACTTCAAAAAAGAAAAGATACAATGTATGCAGGAACACGAGCAAGGATAGCAAACTTGTGAAGGTTTACCATGCTATGTTTAGAACTGGCAGTTATGGGGCTGAGGAAGGATCTGACATTTTGATTCTTTCCATCCAAATGGTCCAAGTATCTTCTGCAAGCATCACAAGGTTTCTGGATCCAGGACGCACCACTCCCAGCCATGGCAACTGTTTTTGCGTTTTTAAATGATAATTCAGATGCAAAAGAAGAAAAAAGTAACTCTGTTTGTAGTGTACAGGAAGCAAAACAATCTCATAAACTAGTTAGTTTGGCTCCTCAACCTACAATTCTACAGTGGAGCATTCTTGCTTATGCTTCATTCAAGTTCAAGGAAACATATGAAAAACTGCATTACTATAAAATGCTGCAATCTAGGATCCTAAGTATAATATGCAGCACATCCTACAAAGAAATTCCCTCACCAAAAAATCAAAGAGAAGAAAAGAAAAGACAGGCTGTGCCGCTGTGCTACTATCAATGTAGAGTAGCCATAAAATGAACCAAAAGTTTCAATGTACTATGCAAAGACAGATGAAGAAATGAAAGCAGTTTTAGGATCTCATACTCTCTTACTACTCAAAAGAAGGGGAAATGGTCTCACCTTTGTTGAGAAGCTGCAGCAGAGAGTGAGAGTAGTCATGCAGCGACCTGCAAGGGTATCGTTATATATAGCCACATTGAGACGAGCGTACCTTCATCATTTTTTCCTTATTTGCTAATAGAACTGCTGGACGGTGCATCATGAAGCATCTTTACAAACCAGGCATCTACCAAATGCAGAGGCAATCATAACTTTTTGAAGGAACTTCATGGAATGACATCTCACTATTGTAACTCCTCTCGATACTGTTTTCACTGTAAAAGATGACAGGGAATCTGCAGAGGCTGCATTACTTGTTCAAGCTAGCAAGTACACTAGTTACAGAATGTATTCCCCTGCACTTGAGTATGGTGTATAGAAATTTGGCTCAAACCATGAAGAAACTTGGAGAAAGGAAGTGTTCATATATATTGCAAAGAAATTAAAGATATCAAGGTTGCCACTTTGAAGCGTAGGCGCATCAGAATTGCTTTCTCAGAGCTGCAACCCTTGTATGGAGTAGCAAATACAGAGTTTCAGAGTCTGATGCTTTAGTACTCAGATCCTTTAGGGAGATTCCCTGGGCATATGGGAGGCCTAGAGCTCCCTGCACCGGCAAGCGGAGCTGCATCCGCCGGCGTCGCTCGCGGCGGTGTTTTTGCTTCCATTCCAGGCCAATCGGGGGACGGGGTAAATTTGTGCCGATGCAGCCGGCGGCGGTATTCCAGGTTGTCACGAGCCTTGATATTCTACTGGCGCCGGCGGCACGCCGGCCGGATTGAGCTCGGCGGTGAGATTGGTTGGAGCTTGGAAGGCAGGAAGGGCCAAGGCCCAACGCCCAACGCCCAAGGGTTGCAACTCGAGCTCAGCCGGTCAGCCCATTGAGATACATGCACGGCCCATGGCCCAGCTGCACTACTATACTCATGCTGTGTCATGCTGATCTTCTCTACTATAAGGCACCAATCAAAATTACACTATGTCCACCCAGATTTCAGCCTCTCACAGTCATGAATTTTCCTCCATACACTCCAAAATGTGCACCCAAAAATACAACAACATTAAAATCAACGGTTGGTAGGCCTTCGTTGGAGGCTTCACCGCGATCTGATGGTCAGGACTGCGTTGAAGCCTCAGCGTTGAAGCCTCCCTCTGCCCCTGCGTTTGAAGCCTACACCTCCACCTCCAAGTCCCACACGCCCGTGGCCATGACCAGGGTTCCGATTCCTTCTCGGCTGTCCCCCAAAATAAATGAATCATCCACCGAGTCAGTTTCCCGACGCCCGCCGCCTCCGCCGCCCAACGCCCCAACCTGAACCCTACTCCAGAGCTGGAGCCGGTGACGGCGACGCCGGCCGTCGCGGCAAGCAGCAAGCCAGCAGCGACGCAGGGGCGGCGGCTTGCCGGCCTGGGGCGCAGCGTAGGCGCCGAGTATCCGTCCTTCGCCTCGCCGGTTTCGGCTGCCACTCCGTCTCCGCCCAGGTGGGCAGCTCGCCATTCAGCGTTCAGCACTCAACGGCCCAGGCCCCAAGGGCCTCACCGCTCACTGGCACCCACGCCTAGCAGGTTGGCTGCCTCGACACGGCGGCACTCAGCAGGCTTGCTCTGCCTTGGATGTCCAATGAAGATCCAGAGGTAACGCAAATTCTCCCCTGTTTGCCTCCATCTCTCTGCAGTTCTCACGTTCCCAAGGGAAGCACCCTTAAGCACGAAGCATACTGACTGTAGTCTCCGCAGAACAAATTATTTCTGCATCTATCACCAATGCGGTTTGTGCTTTCTTCTTTATTTGGTTCTTACTTTATTTGTTGATTGTTTTGGTTCTATTACATCTGAATATCATGCGCCAACCGGCCTTAGTTTAGCCTGCCCCGCATGTTATCAGTATGGTGACCTTGGGCACTTCTTTAATTGTCTTGCTTTAGCCTACTTTTAGACTCTACAATGAGCAGAATAGGAACTCAACGGTTCCAGCTTAGTTTGGTCATCGTCCTCGTGCGTTTTCCCTACTCACTTTTAATTATGATTTGCTTTGATTTCTTTACTACAGTTACCTGTGTCTTCTCAGCCATTTACATATACAGGCTATACTCAAGTTAATCCTAACCGACCTGTAAGCATGGTAATTTGTGAAGCCACTCAGTTGTTCCCTGTCACTTGTGCTGAGTAAATTGACCCCCACTCAGTTATCAAAATATGAACCAAACTTATTTTTAGCAGTATATATGTCTACACAACTATAGATAAAAATGGTGTTATGCTGATCTTCAGCATCTCCTTCACTTGTGTGCAGGTGCAGCAAAATACTGCTTCGCAGTTTTCGATCTTTGTGGAGCTTACTTGAAAGCACATAATACAATTGAGCTACTGTGGTTGCTTGCCATTTGTTGTAAACTGCATAATAACAATATTCAGTTAATGAATACGGTTCACACTGCATATTACTATGTTATTATTTTGCCCCATTGTCACAAAGAGTACAGTCATATTGGCCATACATACAAAAACATGTTTTTAAAAACTGTTAAGTTCTGCTCCATGATAATGGTTAGATGATGCTCTGGGCAGGGAACAGAGGAGGAGGGGGAAGGCTGCTGGGCACCGTCGTGGGGACACTGCGGTGTCGCTGGTGATGTGCAGCACCAGTGCCGTGGGTGTTGATGACCATGACCACAAGGAGGAGGATAGCGACGAGGAGCAGATTGAGAATGGGCGGTGCACGGACGTGTGCCACGTCTCACACATCACCTTCGATTGATTCAGCGGCTTCCTCGGCCTACCTGCCGATCTCGAACCAGACTTGAGGTAGCGCACGCTCAGTGCCAGGTGAGCTCGCCACTGCTGTGCTGTGCAAATGATTAAGCGTTGATTACCTTTTTTCTCTTGGATTTTTTCTTGAGCTGTAGTTTCGTGTGCCTTGATTTTTCGACTGCTTCCATGGCGGAATTGTAGCTTTCTGATGATGTGGGCATTGGCCAAACACGCTGCATGAAAATTGGTGTGTTCCTAAATTCAGTTTGAGTGGCACACTTCACTTTAGAAGTGCAGTGCACACTGTTTTCAGAGGGCGTGGGGGTTTCCTAAGCAAGCTGATGGAAGTGAGCTGTGTTTTGTTTTCAGACTGCATATACCGTCTTTTGGTTGTTTGATTTGCATTATTAAATGTTTGTGTGTTCGGGAATAGCAATTCATGTGTTGGTATGTGTGGATGTAGAGCTTTAGGTTAGCTCTCTGTTTTTCTATATGTTCAAATCCTTGTGGAATGGATTCAGTTAGTTTGTTAATTTAAGATTGACAATACTCACCAGACACGCTTGATTGGGTCGGGGTGTGCAATGGATGCCATAGCTTTGGTGATCTATTAGGTCTGTTATGCAATTTGGTGAATTTACATAAATCAATTCTTGTGGGGTGCGGACTGCTATATCATCGTCGTTTTCTGCAGGAATGAGATGTTCAGAGTGTTCACGTCGTTTGATGTATACTTTCTCTGTGTTTTCCAGCAATATCTGGCGCAACTCCTCTCCCATGGGCAGCTCGATGGAAGCGCTTAAATTAAATGTAGGATGTATTGTTGGTAGAATGCATCACCGTGAATAGAATTTCAGTGGATCTTGTACAACAAATGGTGTCTGGCTGGAACATTTAATTCAGATTGCGTTAGGATAAGAAATTGCAGAGGTGAAACCAGAAACAGGTTCAGAACTTGGTGCTAAAAGTTACTCTAGCGATTGCTTAGAGCAGTGAGTGAGCTCACAGACTATGTGCCTAATTGAACGTTTGGTCAGACCATCTCTAGCAATAGCCCCAAAACAAGGCCCCTACTTTTAGTTTTGGGGCTCTCCCAACTTTAATAGGCTCTATTTTTTGGACTGCACTCCAGCAGTAGCCCCATAACAGAGACTTACTCGGCCATAAGAGAGGGAGTTGCGGCCATCCCTCCGATCCGTCGCATTCACGTGCGCAGGGGAGCCGCTTCCGGGGAAAGAGGAGCTGAGCGTTTCCCTCGCCGTCCGGGAGCCGTGCGGGGGGATGGAGGAGCTTCCTCACCGCCGGGCAGCTGCGGGGAAGAGGAGCCACCCTATTTGGTTACTTTAGGGACTAAACTTTAGTTCCTAAACTTTAGTCCTGCTTTGTTTGGTTCAGAGACTAAAAGCACATTAAAAAGGGGCATGAACTGTCACAACTTACCTTTTTCGTCCCATTTAGTCTCACCTTAGAAGCTAAAGAAACTAAACTTTAGTCCATCCAAAAGCAAGGAGCGTTTGGTACTTTAGGAACTAAATGAGACTAAACTTTAGTTTAGCAAGGGTTAGCCAAACAGAGCCTAAAAAAAAGGCAGCGGCGGTGTCTCTGCTCCCATTGTGGGGAAGCGAAGGAAGGGAGTGAGTGAGGGAATAGCGATGATGGGCGATTCTATTCACATTTTGATTAGCGTAACATGAATGTTTTAGTGCCATTTATTTTTATTCTTGATCAATTATCTGAACATATTTTATCTTTTAGTTGCTTGATTTGTGTGTCTAGATGTCACCGTAGCGTTAGCACGGGCAAATATACTAGTGATGCAAGTACTAGCGAGCAAAATAAGTTGCATTGCATTTGTCAACCTGAAATATTGTTCATCAGGTCCACAATGACATCATCACCAGATAAAATATACTAGAGACTACTAGAGCCTCTAAGGATGGACAGTGCATCCCATCACTCCATCAGAGAATTGCAGACTACAAACTAAGAAAAATAAGCCAATAGAGTGCCGCCCAGCAGAAACAACAACAGTAGGGGACTAGGGGTAGCACTTCTACTTAAAACTAAAACTGCTCCCTGGAGATGATATGGACCCTCAATAGTCAGATTTGCTTTTGTTGAATTCCTCTTTTTTAGTTGATGTGCCTCACAAGGACCAACATGGAGCTTGTTCCATGAGGGAGGGCATGGCATTTGGCAATCGGCGCATGCTGTGATGACTACAAAGTAGTTCTAATCTGACACTGACAGTGCATAGATCCGGTGGTACAGCGGACAGGATTATTCATGAGCAACAGTTTACTTCGGAGTACTTGATCACACTAACAGCGCATCACCTAAGTACCTAACTTTATTTTTTAGCAGTAGTGACAGTAGGGAGGCCCTCAGTCATCTACCATTACCACTACACTGCATTGGAGAGTAGGCTCAACAATAGACACGTATTAGGAGAGCAAAGCCACCACAAATTCAGTCCATCAGCAGAATGACAGCTAGTTAAGAGTACTCCTTGTTGCGAATGATGTGCACCAGCATGGCAAGCCTCTCATTTTTCATCGGCTCGAACACGCAGATGTCTCCGTCGTCCAGGCCGCTTTCGCGGGTAAACTCACGCCATTCTCCAGTGGCAAGCATCAGCCAGTTCTGCAAGTTTGTGCGCCACACCCTCCCCTGCCCCTGCCGATGGAGCGTCAAAGTTTGCTTCCCGTCTAGGAGATACTCAGCAGCATCGCTGAAGTCCTGAATTACATTACAGGTACAAAGAGTGATAAGCTCAACCAATACCTATGTACATGTACTGTCTACAGAACTAAACTTAAGCATTTGGACTTACTAGGATGAAAGTTTCGCTGTTGTAGCCAAGAATTTTCGTATTAATGGTTGCCACAAAAATAGACACTTCAGCCTTCATGGCCATGACTTTCTCTTGCACTACCTTGTCCCGCTGGAGTTAAACAGGTGCCTCCCAGTACCACATAGAGAGGAGGCTTAGAAGGCCCCCCACAGTCACTCAAAACGTGATGTCCTTGCTGCACAGCTTGAAGCTTAAGCAGGTCCAACAATCCAGAATTCTCAACTGCAAAAAGGATTTCACACCATCATCATCAAACAGAACAGAAAGATGCAAAACAAAAGGCTACACTATAACAGTGGAAAGTGTCCATACTGCCTGATTTCTCAGGAACATGTGCAGCTGATGCCACTCCTCTTTTTATATGGCTGTTTAAGCCATGAGCATGCCCATGCCCACCCGAGGAATAGGAACGAGGGCTTGGCTCACCAAGAAGATGGACCATCACTCTGAAACTTTTTTCACTTGGCATAGGTTGAAACAGGCATATATCACCCTTCCGTAAATGGTTATCACGGACGAAGTTTTGCCATTGCGTGGTTAGCATGTAGGCACATCTATCAGGTCTAACATGGAGCCTGGAACACCACTTTTTCCCTCCTTGGCGTTCAAGTGTGATGAATTGGCTTTTTTGAGGAAAGTGTTCTGCTGCATAACCCTTACAAATGACCTAACAGATAGGAAAACAGTTTGTAAAGATTTAAACAAAAGGCTGATCTAGCAATAAACTTGATCCATTCATTCAACTGAAAATAAAGAAAATGATAATTCTGATGTAGTGAGTCTAGTGAAAAAAAATGTAATGTTTCAAAGTTCAAATAAGAACTTGAACATATCCTTGTTTTCTTTACAATAGCTAAATCCTGAATGCAACATGACACAACCGTTAATGGTTTGCACTGAATTATTATGAACATGTAAAGAGGAGACCACTTCAATGGCATAGAGTAACCCACTACACAGAAAAATGCCAATGCATATTACCAGATTAGAACTAAGACGGTTGACATTGCTCTTCTTCAATTGAATCACAAGGAAAGGAATTTCTGGTTGAACTTTCTTGATAAGAGCAACTATTTTCTCCTTTTTGTTCTGCAGTTAGGTGGCACCGTGCCGATAAGACATAATTACACTCTGAGAATGCCTTGACATGATCTGACTGCATAGATTCTTTGCCAGATAGACTATCTTCTCCTCCTAAGATATTATATTAAATTTTATAAGTGACAACAATAGAAGAAGTACGATACAAAAATACAAAAAGCTTAACAAGTTAACCTGAATCCTCATACGGTGAGGATGTTGCAGCCTTCTTTGCTGTTTCCTTTCGACAACCTAAGCTTCCCCTCTTACCTGATCCACCCCTAGAACAAGTTAATGTTGCCTGAACTAAATAGACTGTAAATGTGGATGTTCTCTCAGCCATTGTTGGTAAAAAGAGGCAGATATCTCCCTCCTGCACATGATTGTCACGGACAAAGTCTATCCACTGCCCTCTAAGTGTGTACATTATTCCATTTTTTTTTTTTTGTAGAATTTGGGGTGCCACTTCTTGCTCTTGCCTGGCCTCTGAAGAGTGACATTCATGCTTTCATGTGGGAAATGTGCTATTGCATATTCCTTGGGAATAATCTGATTAGAAGGAACATGATATGAATCTCTTTTTTTTGGCGATTACACAGTACAACACTTTGAGGATAAAGAAAACACAGTTTTAATTGTCAAGAAGAGAAACAAAACCACTTGTTTAACAAGTGTTCGGGAGGTTCCTGAGTACTTCAAATGACTACATTCCCTCGATATATCAGGAGGATAAATGCTCAGCAATCAGCAATACAAAATCAGTTATCAACAAAAGGTTAATATTGAGGTAAGTGAGTTGCCATCCAACAGGATCGAGTTATGATCTTACCAGATAAGGACACGATGGTTCAATATGGCTCTTCCTGATGACAGCTACAAAAACAGTACTTTCAGGTTTAATTTCCTGGATAAGCGCGATTACTCCCTCCTCTTGTGCTTAAGATAGGTAGCTTCTTCGTGACAGAATATAAACTTGCCTGACATGTGTCTGAAGATCATCCGACTCAAAAGATTTGTTTTCAGATGGAATATCTTCTCCTGTAAAAAAAATCCACGGCAGCCTATACACATAAGTAACATTAAATGCAAGCCAAATGTGCAACTAGCTTGATTAACAGTACAACCTGACTCAGATGGTGAGGACGTTGTGCCCATTTTTACAATTTCACCTGTTGATGATTCTGTGGTCTCATGATGAGAGTTGCTTGAAGTATCAACATATTATGCACTTATTCCCTGAAACCTTGGGGTGTTTCTTATGCCAGCACAGGGAAACACTTTCTCACAGCCATCAGAATCGAGGATCAAAACCTTAAAACAAGATTTATTAGTGTGACGAAACAGCATGTAGTCATTGTCTTCTACGTGGTGGGAATCAACAAACTCCCTCCATCCATGGCAGAACACTACCTTATTAAAGCTCTTTGTAACTCTAACATCATATCGACCATGATTAGGGGATTCTAACTTAATTGTTCCAGACAAGTTCCCATCAAAATGCTTCAGAAATCTCTTTGGCACGACCTGCAGTAACAATTGGAGGAACCAAAAAATTAATGCAAACAGAGCTATTCCTGTAACAGCCAGATAAACAACATAAATATGATGTAAAGTAAGATGTACTAATTTTTCTACAATCAGGAAATGCATTCACGTTTTAAACTAGCAGACACAACACCAGAAAAGCGTATGCTAAAAATCAGCAATAGTAAAGATCAATTTTTGGAACAGAGCAACGCCAGTAGCTAATATGAATAAACTACTTATGTCAAAAACAATGCTGGTACTGTTCAAATTATCAAAAGGTAGTTACTTTCGTCATGGGAAAACTGACAGGAATCGATAATAAGCTCTGCATTATTACATAGTATTATTCTGACTCAAAAGGAGTTGCCAGACATGAGAGGTTTGTAATGCTATTGCTAGGTATATATGTGCATCGTTTTTATGCAGATGTCATTTACTTTATTCAGCAGTGATCAATGATAGTCTGTTATTCTGATCAATGATAGTCTGTTATTCAGATTGTATACATGAAAGAAACTATAAATCACTTAAAAAGGGAAAATAAGGCGACATACAAGTATGTTATTCTGTTGTTTTAAGGTGTGGACATATCACAGGAAAAACATACAGTAATACATGCCTCGGCAATTTGGATTGTGTTCAGTTAGCAGTTCTGGTTACCTTTAATCAAGTACTCCCTCCGTCCCTAAATAGTTGTCGCTTCGCTTCCCAAGAAAGAAATGCCGGTAATTTTAATAAATAATAAATATCATCGATTAGTATCATAATTAGTATCATTGGAAAGATCTTTGGATCTAGTTTTTTAACAAAATTATTTAGAGATATAAATATTGCATGTATTTTCTACAAATCAAGTCAAACTTGTGGCACGCATCCTACGGCGACAATTATTTAGGGACGGAGGGAGTGTACCAAGGTACTAAACTAAAGCCAGCATCTATCTACTTACTAATTCCAACAAAACAATCACATCAAAGAACATGGGAAATACAATGTCTGTAGAAACACGAGCAAGATATCAAACTTCTGAAAGGCTTACCATGCTATGCTTAGAATTGGCAGTCATACGCCTGAGGAAACAGCTCATATTTTGATTCTTTCCATCCAGATGGTCCAAGTACCTTTTGCAACAATCACAAGGTTTTTCCATTCGGGAACCACCACTTCTAGCCATGACAAAACCTGAAATTTGAGTTTATCATGGGAAATTAGAAGCATCTTCAATCAAAAAGTAAACAAATGCTGTGATGCACCAGAAGCAAAACAAAATCGCACAAAAACCTTGCCTCTCTAAAGCTTTCCTTCTACTTGAGCTAGATTCCTATTATCGAATCAGTGGTAGTTTTCTTGCTTATGCTTCTTTCAACAACATAAACAAAACGCATTATGCTAATATGATGCCTGCAATCTAGCATCCTAGGCATAATCTAGCACTATGCCACTACAAATCTGTAATAGACTTAAAATCAACCAAAACTTATCTTGCAAAAGGTGAAGATCAGAGCAGCTCTTGGCTCTTATAATTTCTTGTTACTCAAGAGAAAGGGAAGATGGGTTTACCTTGCTGAAGAAGCTCAACCAGAAAATCGTGATACAAAGAAGAAACCTCAAGGCTTCCCATACGTACATATAGAGACACCAGCCAGCCTTCATAATTGCATGGACAGTAAACATAAGTGATGGATGGATGGATGCACTCTTTTGCATCGTGAAGCATCTTGGCATCCAGGCTACCGAAGGCAGAGGGCAATGATATCTCTTTTTTGAAAGGAACTTTTTGGAATGACAGTTCAGTAGAATATACTAGTACTCTAGTAGGAATTCGCAATAAAGGCGTCTCGACAGACTTTAGACTGCACCCATAGTGATTTGATGTTACATGTTGTATGTTCCCCAAGTACATGAAAAGCAGGAATTAAGGTATTGCAAAGAAATTAGGGTTTTTTGGATTTAGACCACTGCAATTTTTTAAGTTTTGAAAAATGTAATTGCAATTCATCTATTAGGAGATATGCCATTATAATTTCTCCTCTTTTCTATCCATGTCATTTTCTACACCTACCATTCGTCTGGCCCTCCCTCAAATTTTCATCCGGCCCATTCAGCCCATTCCGTCCCCTCCTCTTCGTCTGGCCCATTCAGCCCATTCGCTCACTCCCCTGCTCGTCACTTCTTGACCGCGACGATGGGGCGTCCGTCAACGCGGCGAGCAGCTCAACGACCACGACGGTCACCGCCGCGCCGTCCGGCGGTGGCAACTGCAGCTGCAGCATGTGGAAGTTGAGGGACGGGTGGGCCTCAGCGGCGCGCGCGACCGCGGACGGGGCGTCCGTCGACGCGGCGGGCGGCTCGACGACCACAACGGTCACGGCGAGGCCGCACCGCAGGCAGAGTCCGCCCAGCTCCACCATTGGCTGATCTCCCTTGGAGTGGAATCAGGATTCGGAAGAAATTGGATGGAGTTACGCCAGGACTCACGCTGCTATGCGATTCGAATTCAGGTTTCTATCTTCTGCCCTTTTCCCCTCTTATATATTGCCCAAGATTCTTCTTGTCAAAACACCGTGGCGGCCAAAGGCGGGTGCGGCCAGCTTGCAGTGCTCCTGCGCCTCGGATACACGTACCTCCCTAAGGCAGCCCAAGCTCGTTGCCTCTGACGTGCTGCTCGCGTTTCGCCTCCTTCCCGAGTAAGGCCCCCCTCCAATCATATATGCATCCCTGATGTGCAGGATTGCCGAATTTGTTTGATTATAGCCCATCGATGATAATTTGCTGCTCAGAAATTTTAGCTGCCAGCCCATTATAAGCAACATTGGTGCTATATTCCCTCATCTGCAAAACTGAACTTCAAATCTTAGTAAAGTTTGTACAAGAAATATACTTACTGTTATGTAATGAGATTGCTGACATCTGTTTGATCTGTTCAAAATTATTAATACGAAAAAAATATCAAAACCAATGTCCAGCCCATTATAAGTAGTGAAAAGTAGGCTCCATCGTAGACATGCTTATACCATTCTACTATTTTGTTGTTCTTCAGGAGTGAGTTTGGTGAGTAGAATATTCACCGAACACTATGCTGTTCAACCATATGTTATTCACCCATGTCTCAGATATAATTTTCTCTTATATTTTCATTCAGATGCTAGGAAAGAAAAGCACAAAGGTTGAAAAGATGTTTAACTACTTTGCCATCGGTGATGCAGTTTTGGAGAAAGAGTAGTTACCGGCAGTTGAATCCATACCTCCAGTCCAGTGGTAGGAGTCACCATCCAAGATTAAGCGTGTTTGTTTCAGTTTGAAATTTGAAAAATTAAACACTCCATGTATGTACCATTGTATCTAAAACCGCAGGAAGCTAATTCTTTGATTTTTGAAAGTCCAGATTTACATATTTAAGCTAAAGGGGGTTTATGATAGGGACTTAGAAATTTAACAGAGAAGGATACATGTTTCCCTGTAAGCATTTTTTTTCATAGACATATATGTGTCGCACGTGCAAACTTTTCAGCCACTCCCTAGCTTGTGCTCCACTATTGGTTCACTTCATCCATGTGACTGAGATGGTGGTAATTTGCTCGGCTTCATTGCTGCAGCACCAATAAGGCAATTGAAGTGCCTGTTTTCTTTAGCATGTGATTACTAGTTTCTGCTAATTACATGTCTTCTCTTATGGTACTATATACCTTCAGTGTAATGCATACAGGAATGGATTAGAATAATGGGAACAATATTCTTTTATGTTAAGGAAATATTTATTGACATTTTCATGTAAAAAAAAAAAAGGAACGATCATATGACTGGAATTTTTGTTCTGAACATATCTTTGAGTGAATGTCTGGGTCTGAATCATTGTTGTTTGTTCATTCAGGGATCAAAGATTTTTCGATGCACGACACATCTAGGAATCAAACTTGTGTAACATTCTGAACTAATTATAAGAGTGAATTAACAATGCAAGCAATTAAATATATTTCCATGATGATAGTTTTCAGTTATGACAACTAGCCTCAGTTTCTGTATTTGTCTTACTGTTATATTTATCTTCAATATATATGCTTTCATCGTTTGGATAATCTACAGGTGGATATCGTGGATGGCGTAGTCATACTCCTCCATAGGAGCAAAGAGGGGCTCCGCTGCACATGCAATTATCACTTCACCACAATCGTTTTATCTCTTCCTGCTGGTGCTCCCTATCAGGTAATGTGTCGGCCTCTCTTTGGATCATGATTTCAGTCTCTTAAACCGCTACATGAAGGCTATTTGAAGTCTTGCCTGGCCTATTCATTATCTAGAAACAGATGCTCTCACTATTTCATTGTTTGATTCAATCTGTTGTGATCAACATTCTCGGTCTTGAAATCCACCTCTGCACGTAAAGTTTATTTTGCATTCCTATGTTGAGCTTTAACATACTTGGCAACAACCCTGATGCCATATATATTATCAGTTATATTTCTTTCTTTTTTTACGCAATGTTGTATTTCATATTAACCATGCATGTTCATGATCCTCTGCATTATTAGTTATAAAAAGTTATGTAAGAGGGGGTAGTTGATGCAAAGGCAAGAGGTGAGGAGATTGATCTGAGAAGCACAACAAACACTTCCTAAGAAAAATGAATTTGATAAATATAATAGTAAGACAAATACAGAAGATAAATATAATCAAGAACAACGCAGGTAGCTAATAACAGCTGCAAATATCACGTGCCTTCCTATTTGTCCAATTTTTATCTTTATTCCTCCCTTGTGAATTTGATAATAACCATGCATGCTCATGATCCTCCGCATTGTTAGTTATAAAAAGTTGAGTTATGTAAAAGTGGGGTGGTTGATGCAAAGGCAAGAGGCGGGGAGATTGATGTGAGAAGCAGAGGAAACACTTGCTAAGAAAAAATGAATATCAAGAAACAACACAGGTAGCAGATAAGAACAAAGAGCTGCAAATATCAAATGCTTTCCTATTTGTCCAGTTTTTAGCATTATTCCTCCCTTGTGAATGAAGACTCATATGTGTCACACGTGCATTTATTAAACACTAAATTGTTTACTGAAAAATGGTCATGTATAATTAAATCCTCTCGATTGTAGTTGTATTACTTCCAGTAGTTTTTTGCAATATAATGCTTAGGGCCTAGACTGGTTGTCACTAAGGCTGTGTATGATCAGTTTTATTATGAGATATGCATGAATTGACATGTCAAAATTTCATTACTATTTATCCAGGGCAAATAAAATTGTTTAAACACGTGCGTGTCGCACGAGTTGGCCAGCGGGGAGGCGGGTGTAGATCAACTCACTCACGCTCGAGCGAGGGTGAGAGACGGCAAGCAGGATTATTTTTTCCCTTTTTGCAATGGGCCTTCGTATAGGCCTAAAAAATCTCTGGGGTATTAAGGGCTATACTAAAAAGCCTGTCCAAGCCTTTATAACCTTAATTCAAAATTTCATTTATTATAAACATACTCCTCAGTCCTAAAATTCTTATCACTTTATATGTGCATATCACAAGTTTAACTCGATTTATAAAAAAAATACGTGCAATATTTATATCTTCAACCCCTTATCTATTTACTTTATTTTCTAGATAATCTAGAATTTCCGGCTTTAGTCTATGTCCAAACTTATTACAGCAGCATACCATATCTGTATTTGTTTTATTATAGGCTATTGATTTTTTTTTTCAACTCATGATCCATCTGCTACTTTGTGCTTGGGATTGCTCGTGGTTTAAAGATAAAACGGTAGTGATCATATGATCAATTTTCAATCAAGGACCCGATTCAACTTCTACCAAAAATTATGACTTTTAAAATATGTTATTAACATGTAGCAACGTATGGGCACTTCTACAAAAAAAAATTATGACTTTTAAAATATATTGTTAACCCGTAGCAACGCACGGGCATTTTTGCCAGTAAAGGACTGATATCAGATACGTATGCGTATAACTGCACAGACGGACGGACGTCAAGTCCTCGTGTCCTCCGTCAAACAGAGTCCACGCGTGGGCGCCTCGCCTCGTCAGCGCGCAGTCGCGGCGGCGCCTGCCGCCGCTCCACATACCGCGCCCCAGCTCATGCGGCTCGCCGCCCTCGCGCGACAGATCGCCCGCGGCCGCGCCGCCGGTCCACGTACCACACGCCCTAGCTCCTACGGCTCGCCAGGCGCCACCACCAGTTCGCCCACCGCCGGCAAGTCGTGATGGAGACGCTGGCCACCATAGACGAGCTTGGAGCTCAGGTGGTCAGGCCTCAGGGTCAAGCTCAAGGTGACGGGCTGACGGCGTCGAGGTCCTGAGTATGGGGAGTCCAGCAGGACGCCGGCGGTGATGCCGTCGTAGTTGCATCTTTGCGGAGAAGCTTAGCTTGTAGCCGATGGCATCAAAGCGCACCATCGTGTTCAAACCGGAGAAGATGAACAGTGCTGCTAGTAATGGAGATGCTCACGGTTGTTGAAAGGTCCAGGTGGTGTTCGACCAATAGCACGCCGGATGTCGGCGGACGCAACCAACTCCAGAGACTTGGACGTGCTCTCCACCTGCTCCGCGACGTCCTCAAAGGACAACGGTGGCCGCGAACTCCTCCAGCAGCCTCTTGACGCGCCAGAGCAGGTGCCGCAGCGCGCGCTGCTTGTGCTCCTCCTCTCCTCCATGGGCAGCACAGCGCCAGCCAGGAGCCCGTCGTCCGCGCAGGCGCCAGCGCCGTCAATGGTGAGGACGCGCACACTTCTCACGTGCTTGTCCGTGGGGGCTGGAGGCGGAGCGGCGGCCATGTCACCGGATTCGGATGGGAACGGCTGCAGCGGCGTCCGGGACCAACACCCGGTACAGCGCCATGTCACCGGATTCGGATGGGAACGGCCGCAGCGGCGTCGGGACCGCGCGCCCATCCGGATCGCCCGCGGCGTCCGCCAAGCATGGCGTGCTAGCGGGCGTCCGGGAGCGCCTGCATGGTGCGGGCCCCACGCGGCGTCGGCGTCCGCCCGTCGTGTGGGAAGGAGAGAGAGAGAGAGAGAGGGAGGGAGAGAGAGAGAGAACGAGCAACGAGTGCCGCACCGGGGAGAGAGAGCAGCGCCGGAGAGGGAGGGAGCGCTGACGAAGCCGGCGGCGCGCTCGCCCGCCGTCGGAGTTTGCGGCGCGCGCGCGCTCGCCCACGGCCCGCGCGACTCGGGGAGCTGGGCGCCGGGGAGGAGCTGGGAGCGCCGGGGAGGAGCTGGAGCGCTGGGGGGAGCTGTGGGGCACGGGCGGGCGCGCAAGTCGAGGCGGAAACGCGCTGGCCCAGGCCAAGCGCGCCCGCCCGGAGCCGCGCGAGCTCGCCGGAAAAAGGCCGCACTCCTCCAGAGGCAAAGAAGAGACTCGACGGCCGCCAGCGCGCGCTCGCCGGAGCAAGCGCTCGCTCGGCCGGCCCGCGCTGCGCGCGCCCGCCGCTTCCTGCTCCCGGCCCCGCCAGCGCCGCCCGCGCCTGCTCGCGCCCAAACCCCGCCCGGGCCGCCGTCGCGCGCCCGCCGTGGGGAGAGGAGGCGCGGCCGCCAGTGGAGCCCGCCGTCGTGGGGAAGAGGGCGCGGCCGCCCGAGCAAGCGCCGTCGCGGGGAAAGAGGCGCGCCGCCGAGCAGCGCCCGTTGCGGGAGATGGAGGCTCCCGCTGAGCCCGCGCCGGAGGAAGCCCGCGCGGTGCTGCTCCGTCGCGGTGCTAAGGCTGCGGCGCTGCTCGGCCGCTGCTCGGCGCTGCTCCGTCAGCGGTGCTGCTGCTAGCGAGGCCGGAGGGTGCACCAGCCGAGAGAGAGAGAGAGAGAATGGGAAGAGAAGGGGAGGAGAGAGAGGACAGGAAGGATGATGTGTGGGTCCTATTAAATAGAGGATGAATATAAAGGATGGATGGATGCGGGAAAAAGTAGTATAAATGATGAAATCTTGATGACCAGGACGGAATATTCCTTTTAAAGGATGGATTTAGAGTATGACGAGTGCGGATAGCCTTAGTCCGAGGGAGCCTGCGCGCGAGTGACCGCGTGCTCAGTGCGACGGGCCAGACGGAGACTAACATCTGTATGACTCCATGTAGCCATACGTACTGACAGTGGGTCCATGTATGCTGCAACAGTAGAAAATGGTTTAGATGGAGAAGATATGAAATTATAATGTCAAATCTCCGAGATAATTGTAATGGCCTAGATCCAAATAACCCAAGTAAATTTGTGCCGATGCAGCCGGCCGCGGCATTCCAGCTTGTCACAAGCCTAGATAAACAACTGGCGCCGGCGGCACGCAGGCGGGATTGAGCTCGGCGGATTGGTTGGAGCTTGGAAGGCAGGAAGGGGCCAAGGCCCAACGCCCAAGGGGGATGAGCTTAGCCAATCGGCCCATATATACATACACGGCCCATGACCCAGCTGCACAACTACTCATGCTGTCATGCTGATGATGTACGTACTAGCGAGCAAAATAAGTTGCATTGCATTTGTCAACCTGAAATATTGTCCATCGGGTCCACAATGACATCACCAAATAAAACATACTGGAAATTACTAGAGCTTCTAAGGATGGACGGTGCATCCTCATCACTCCATAAGAGAGTTGGCCATACAAGTTCATCTCTAAGGAGAACGGAGATCAGCCACAACCATGGGTTATCTCAAACTACAAACCAAGCAAAATATGCCAATAGAGTACCGGCCAGCAGAAGCACTAGAATCTTCAGAAACACTAGAATCTAGGGGCAACCATTCTACTTCAAATTAAAACCGCTCCTTGGAGATGATATGGACCATCATGGTAAGCACCCCTTCGTTCTTCTTCAGTTCAAATAGACAGATATCTCCAACTCGCAGACCATTGTCACGAGAAAATCTGTGCCAACCTCCTACAAGATACCACCTTCTTCTATTGCTATTGCTGCTCCCGCGAACCGACATTTTGGTCTTCCATGTTTTCCTCATGTACTGGAGCACCACAGTTTGCCCTCTATGTGGAAGATATCGAGCAGCAAATTGTAACGCAAATTCCTGGTGAATCACAGACAGAATGTTCAAAACACGTTACAATGATAGGTTGGCTATCTTACGAAATCGTGAATAGGTTGTGCCCTTTCATATGGAAAATATCAAGGCTACTTCAACAACCTAGACGTTCATTATCTAAAAAAACAACCTAGATGTTAGGATGGAAACAACCATAGTGTAAAGAAATATATAATTTATAATTCAATAGAAGAAAGAAAACTTACCATCACACGGCCTTGAGTGGCACCAACATTGCTCTTCTTCATTATTACAACAAAAATGGGGACTTCGGACTCAATGGATCGCACTCTCTCTTCAACAATCCTCTTTTTGGGATTGAGACAGATATGCCTTAAATGATATGATGTAAGAAGGCTCGGAAGGATCACCGTGAGTCGCTCTCCATAGATTCGTGCGAAGTTTCACACATGTTACCTTCCGATGAAACATTTTCTCCATAGTCGACTCTCCCGGGAGGAGGCTTGAGGGCCCGATGGGCCTCTTCAAACCCTAGCCGCCCCTGGACCAGCCCCTGCCGCCGGCCGCCGCCGCCTCCTCGGCGCCGGCGCCCGCGCCCCTCCCACCTCCTCCCATCCTCCCCACGCCGCCCCTCCCCGGATCTGCCCGGAAGCGGGCCGCACGTGGACGGAGCGCCGCCGCCGCCCGGCCGGGGCGGGGCCGCACCGCCGCGCCGCTGCCGCCGTGGCCGGCACGGGTCGCCGCCCGCCGCATCCCCGCAGGCCCGCCGCCCGCCGTGGCCGGGCATGGAGGCCGCCGCCCCGCGCGAGCCGCGCGAGGTGCGCGGCGCCGCCAGCCAGCCTACCAGGCCGACATGGCCGCGCCGTCCAGCCGCGCCGCCGCCCGTGGCCAGCGCCTTGTCGCCGAGCACACCGCCGATGACTCCTCCACGACCCCCCCCTCCCAGATCCGCCTCCATAGGGTCGCGGCGGCAGCCATGGCCCGGCCGCGATACGCCGTCGCCGACAGATCGCCGCTGTTCCGACGCTGCTCATGCCGCCTCGCTCACCCACCTCCTCCGCCTCGCCGGGCCTCTCCCGGTGGCACGCCAAGGTGGGGGACGCCGACGCGACCCGCTGCGCCCGACCTGCTCGGCCCGGCCGACCGCGCCCCTCGCTGTCCCCGTCGCCGGCTCCAACCCCTCCTGCCCCCTCGCCGTCTGACACGGGGCAGTGCGGGCGCCCGGAGGTGGTCTCCGCCACCCGCGGACGGCGCTGTCACCGGCCGTGGCCCCTTTCTTTCCCGCCTCCGTCGGCGGTGCAAGGCTGCGAGATGGGTGGATGGCGGTTTCACGGGCCTCCGACGCGACGACAGCGACGCCGATCTCCTCGTGCCGGAGGACCCCCACCATCGCGCGCTGCTCGCCGTCGGTGCCCTTTGCCACCGCCGCGGTGCCCCGTGTCGGGTAACCGTTCAGCAGGCGTCGGTTCTTAGGGAAGCGGCGGCCGGAGCCAAGCCCGCTGAGTGGCTTCGCTGCCGTGGCCCCCCCCCAGCCCATGCCAGCTTCCAGGCAGCCCAGGGGCCGAGGGTCGCCGTCGCTGCCGCCGCGGCGCTGTTGTTGCCCCTCGGAGCCGATCAACAACCCCCACCGGAGGCCCCTCGTAGGGTGCCCGTCCCACCAGCGGGGCGGGTCCCGCCACCCCGCGCCTCGGCACCGGACATGGACGGCCGGCAACTTGTCCTACCGCAGCCCCTAGAGCCGGGAACACGGGGCGCGCCAGGCACCGCACCGGTTGTCGGCGCCACCGTCGGTCGGGCGAGAGGGGTACGGCCACGCCCGAGGGAGGTTCCGGACCGCTGCCTCAACCGCCTTTCTACCGCACCACCCGCCAATGCCACCACCGCACAAGACCCATGCGCCGCTTCAACCGCAAAGGCATCAATCACTACGCTGCTGGACTGCAAGCGTCCCGCTGCGCCACCGTGGAGCCGGGCCGGGCCGGGCCAATGGCCGTTCCTTTCGCCGTAGGGGTGGCTCGGTGGCCCCCCTGGCGCCGAGGGGAGCGACGCCATCGCCGCCGGGCGCGTCTGGGACGCCACTAGAGGGAACCCCCGTCCCGCCGGCCTCGGACTCCGACATCGATGTCGTGGATGTCGACATCGGGGCGTCGGGGGCTACAGGAACGCGACCAGGGGAGTGTTGGCGCTATCTCAAGCGGGACGCCGACATCGACAGCGCGGAGGCGTGCCTGCGGTTCTCCGTGTTTGTCCACATGCGCGGCAGCTCCTTTGACATCCCGCTCGAGGACGTCCGTGCGGCCATCGCCGCGGCCACCGGCTTGCAGCCGGGTGAGGTTGTCATCTGCGACTTCGGCATGGGGCCCCGGCTACTGCACGCTCCACCGCAGACGCTGGGATGCCGGGCGGCGGCGACGCCACCCGGCGATCTAGGTCAGCTCGCGGGCGGGGGACGCACCTACGTTGAGGTAGTCTCCAGCCGACACCGGCCCCCGCGACGCCACGAGCTCCCCCTAAGTCGGCGACGACCGCCAAATGGTGGGCGCCAGATCCAGCCGAGAGAGACGGGCGCACTTTGCCACTTCTCGCGCCTCACCTCCAAAGCAAAGCCGCCGCCCACAATCGCAGACAGGGGCCGCCATCGTGGACGCCGGGGGGAGGGAGCCGCCCGGTCTAGGGAATAGAGGGCCTCCAAAGGGCGCCGCCCCTAGGGCGCAGGTCCGGCGACCCAAGGTGAGTGCCCCTAGGGACGGAGCTGCACCCCGCCTCGGCTCCTCCCGGAGCGCGCCCCCTCCGAGATATCGCCGCCGACGTCCAACCCCTGCGGAACCATCGCCCGCAGCCTCGCTTGGCACCCCCGCGAGTCGGATTGTCGGCACAAATGACCCGACACCGATGAGCACGCCGACCGGCCGGGGCTGCCCATCGCGGGCAAGCCGCCGAGCGCCCCGTCCGGCCGCTTTGGTCGGATCGGGGAGGACACTCGGGCGAGCCACGACGGCAAATGAGCGCTTGGGTCCGGCAGACGGCCGCTGCTCCCCACCACCGGGTTCCAAAGAAAGCCGCGCCAGCACCTCTCCCACCCACATCGCCCAAAGTTGCGGGACGCAGAGTGAAGCCCGGCCGACACCGCCCTCGCCGGATCTCCCCACCCCGAGTTCGCGGCATGGCACGGATTGCACAACCCTGGCCCGAGCGCCCTAGGCATGGAAGCCATTCCACCGACGCCACCGACGGAGCACGAGCTCCCCGAAGCGCCGGTCGTCTCCCGAGGGGCCTCCAACAAGAGTGGCTCCGCGGGTCAGAGGACCTCCTTTAGCCTTCGCCTGAGGAAGTTTCGCCAGCGTATCCTGCTCAAGAACGCCTCGCCTCTGCTGCCGCCAATTTCCCAGGCAACGCCACAAGCCAGGTTGCCGACACGGAGCCGGAGAATCACCGCGCAGCCCCTGTCGAGGGTGCCAGTTTCCAAGCGCGGGGAGTACCTTGCCATGAAGCGCATGGGCTACTTGGAGGGCGCGGACAAAGCCAATACGGCGGTGAAGAAGGCATACGACAGTATCTTCGTTGACAAACTCTCCGCATCGCACGTCGAGGCCATGAGGGTGCTCTTCCCCGACCAGTCCAGGCCGACACGGCGGAAGGGGCGCGGGGGCTTGCGCGCCTAGGCGGACTCGAGGCCAAGGCTGCCAGCCTACGTTGTTTACTTCGCGAGTAATAGCCTCTAGGCTCAGCGCTTAGGGGAGAGAGTAATTTGTACGACATGTAATCCCCAAGCGCACCATTTTAACTTTGTAACAAAAACTCCTTTCTTAAATGCAATGATGCGCAAATCTTTTGCGTATTCGAGAAAAAAAGATGAAACATTTTCTCCTACAGATAATTTTAAACCATAAGAAATGAATAGTCCGGAATGTACAGAATGTTGTTTTATTTGTTTTCTATGATACCATCTATTGGCTCCTCCTCAATATGAACCGCACAAGGCATCTTTGTACTTGATTTACCATTGTATGGGCCAACCCTTTCAAAACCTGTTGCACCCCATGAATGAGTTGCTGTTGCGCTAACTAGATATACTGTGAATGCAGATCTTCTCCCTGCTTTTGTCGGGAAAAGGAGACAGATATCTTCCTCCTTCACATGATTGTCACGAACAAAGTCCAACCACTGTCCCCTAAGCATATACGGTCCTTTATTGTTTCCTTTGTAAAACTTGGGGTGCCACTTCTTGCTCTTCCCTGGCCTCTGAAGTGTGATATTCATACTTTCATGTGGGAAATGTTCAAGTGCATATCCCCTAGAAATAGCCTGATTATAGATGGAACATGATGTGAGGCATTTGACAGAAAACCAAGAATAGAGAAAATACAGTTTCAATCATCAAGAAAAGAAACAGAAATCATTTGTTTAACAAGTATTCAGAAGGTTCCTGAGAACTTGAAGATGGCTGAGTTCCCCTTATATATCAGGAGAAAAATTCTCATCAATACAAAATCAGGTGTCAACAGTGTTAATAATGAGATAAGGGAGTTGGCATCCAATAGGATGGAGTTGTGATATTTACCAGATAAGGAGACGGCGTTTCAACATGGCTCTTTCTCATGACTGCTATAAAAGCAGTACTTTCCGGACGAATTTCCTGGATAAGTCCAACTACTCTCTCCTCTTGTGCTTCAGATAGGTAGCTTCTTTTTGACAAAACATAATCTTGCCTGAGGGGTGTCTGAAGATTACCCAACTGAAAAGATGTTTTTTCAGATGGAATGTCTTCTCCTGTCAAAATCCAAGGCAGATTATACAAATATAAGTAACATTAAATTCAAGCCAAATCTGCAAGTAACTTGATTAACAATAAAACCTGACTCAGATGCCGAGGATGTTGCTCCCATTTTTGCAGTTTCACTTGCTGATGATTCTGTGGTCTCGTGATGAGAGTTGCTTGAAGTATCAACATATTCTGCACTTCTATCTTTGAACCTTGGGGTGTTTCTTATGCCAGCACAGGGAAACACTTTCTCACAGCCATCAGAATCGAGGATCAAAACCTCAAACAAAGATTTATCAATGTGACGAAACAGCAAGTAGTCATTCTCTTTAATGTGGTGGGAATCAATAAATTTCCCCCATCCATGGCGGAACACTACCTTATTAAAGCACTTTGTGACTCTAACATCATATCGACCACGATTAGGGGATTCTAACTTGATGGTTCCATACAAGTTCCCATCAAAATGCTTCAGAAATCTCTTTGGCACGACCTGCAGTAACAATTGGAGGAACCGAAGTATTAATGTAAACAGAACTATTCCTGCAACAGCCAGATAAACAACATAAATATGATGTGAAGTACGATGTAATTTTCTACATCAGAAATGCATTCACGTTTAAACTAGCAGGCACAACACCAGAAAGCATATACTCATGCGTTGTGAAAAATTGGCAATAGTAAAGATCAAATTTTGGAAGCTAATATGAATAAATTACTTATGTCAAAAACAATGTTGGTATTGTTCAAATTATCGAAGGGTAGTTACTTTTAACTGCAGGAAAACTGACATGAATTGATAACAAACTCTGCATTATTACATATTATTCTGACTCAAAAGGATTTGTCAGCCATGAGAGGTTTGTAATTCTAAGTATAAATGTGCATCGTTTTTTATGCAGATGTCATTCACTATTCAGCAGTGACCAGTGATAGTCTGTTATCTGTTATTCAGATTGTAATATTGTATACATGAAAGAAACTAAATCACTTAAAAGGGGAAATAAGGCGACATAGAAGTCTGTTATTATGTTGTTTTAAGGTGTAGACATAAACACTAAAGCAATAGATAAACCTCAGCAATTTGGATTATGTTCAGTTAGCAGTTCTGGCTACCTCTAATCAAGTATACCAAGGTACTAAACTAAAGCCAGCATCTATCTACTTACTAATTTCAACAAAACAATCATGTCAAAGAACATGGAAAATACAATGTATGTAGAAACACGAGCAAGATATCAAACTTCTGAAAGGCTTACCATGCTATGCTTAGAATTGGCAGTCATACGCCTGAGGAAGCAGTTCATATTTTGGGTCTTTTCATCCAGATGGTCCAAGTACCTTTTGCAACAAGGACAAGGTTTTTTTGTTCGGGAACCACCACTTCTAGCCATGACAACAGCTGAAATTTGAGTTTAGCATGAGAAATTAGAAGCATCTTCAATCAAAAAGGAAACAACGATGTGATGCACTAGAAGCAAAACAAAATCTTTGCCTCCCTAAAGCATACCTTCTAGTGAGCTAGATTCTTATTATCGAATCAGTGGTAGTTTTCTTTCTTATCCTTCTTTCAGCAACACAAACAAAAAGCATTATAGCTAATATGCTGCCTGCAATCTAGCATCCTCAGTATAATCTAACAGCACTACACAGCTACAAATCTGTAATAGACATAAAATCAACTAAAACTTATCATGCAAAAGCTAAAGATCATCAGAGCAACTTTTGGCTCTTATACTTTCTTGTTACTCAAAAGAAAGGGAAGATGGGTTTACCTTCCTGAAGAAGCTCAACCAGAAACTTGTGATAGGATGAAGAAACCTCAAGGCTTCCTATGGGTACATATAGTGACACCAGCCAGCCTTCATAATTGCATGGACAGTAAACAGAAGTGATGGATGGATGGATGCACTCTGTGCATCATGAAGCATCTTTTCCAAACAAGGCATCCAGGCCACCAAAGGCAGAGGCTATGATATCCTTTTGAAAGAAACTTCAAGGAATGACAGTTCAGTAGAATAATACTCTACAATACCTAGTAGAAATCTCAATAAAGGCATCTCTATTCTCTATGGACTTTCAACTGGACCCACAGTGATTTGATATGTTACATGTTGTATATTCCCCAATACAGTACATGGAATCGAATATTGCATCCGTTTATACGTTTACATGTTGTATGTTTCCCAATACATGGTTTATACGTTACATGCATGTTGTATGTTTCCCAACACATGGAATCGAATATTGCATCCATAAACGGACCCACAGGCAGAAGAAAGACAATGGCCTCTGTTCAAGCACACAGCAGCTTTGCCTTGTATGTGAGGTAATGCATTGTAATTTATTTTTCAACTGAATGGGAGCCGGCCGGCTTCATGAATCTGAACTGCACCTCCATGGATTCACCCCCATAGTATAAAGAACCAGGTTCTATAGCTGCATTATTGGTAGAGGACTAGCCAAGGAAACACCATTTTTTTTCTTTTTTTTTTCTTTTTTGAAAATTAAGGAACCACCATCGGAGAGGCTCTAGAAGCTGTCCTGTCTACAATGTAGCAAATTATAACTAAGCATTTTAGTACAAAAAATAAAATAGATTTAGAGTTTGTTTCAATGAGCTCTAGCCACTTATTAGCTAGGTGGCTAGAGCTTAGCCGGCTAAATTTAGCTTGGGGGTATGTTTAGATACACATGGCTAGTTACTAGATAGGCTAAAAATTAACTCAAATAGATATGGTTGGCTAGTTAGTTGGCTAACAACTAGATAAGAACTTATCTAAAAAACTAGCTCACCCATTAGCCCTTCCGTTTGGATGCACTCGAGCTAGTTTTTAGTTAGCATAATTAGCCCTTGGATCCAATAATGAATAGTATGATTTCTAGTAAAAGCCTCTTTGCCTTTGGTACGCACATGTGAGGCGTGAAAGGGGTAGGTGGGTGGAAATGGATCTTTTAGCTCCTTTCAAACATGTAATGAGTTCACGACTAGTTATAAGTCTGTCTACATGATTAAATAATGAAGAACTAATTTCTAGCTACCTTATAAACTAGCCATTGCATCCAAACAATTCAACAAGCCTTACTAGGCATAGAAGATGAAGAAACCGGGAGAAATGAAAAGATGATACTCAAAGCAATTAAGGTAGTATCAACGTTAAAACTTTGAAGCGCATGCATCTCCATCAGACTGCGCCCACAGCTCGCCCAACCCAAACTCCCAGAGGTATCGCCGCCGTCGTGAAGGGGAGGGAGTGGAATCAGAGCACGGAAGGGGTAGGTTCGGACCTGGGTTTCAGCAGCGAGCCGTCGGGCGGCATGTGCTCCCTTGCCATGTACTCTACGAGCTGGGCAACGGCGAGCGGTATTGGCCTCTCCCCGGTCCCCGCGACGCAGCTTTCTCCTGTAATCGCCTCCTTCGTGCCCGTGCTGTCTCTCTCCGCTACGCGGTGGCAACGACGAGCAGACCGCCGAGGCAGGCCCCGACGGCGGCGAAACGATGCAGGGCAACGGCTAATTTTGCGTGGTTTTTTTTTTTTTTGCGTGGGGGGGATTTTCTTTGGGATGTTTGATTGTGGGATTCTAAATCCGGTTTGTCGATAAAAAAAAAAATCTCTTCTTGAATTCTGTGTATGTATGATAAAAAAAAACTGTAAAATGTTAATTTATTTGGATGGGATTGCGATTGAGATTTTTTATCCGATTATTAAAAAAACCTGAAAACTAAACAGGGTCTTTGACATCACACTTCAGGGTTTGGATTGAAACTTGAGAAATATTTTAATCTATCTAGACACCAAAAATAGTAGGTATGTTTTATGAAATTTGAAACCGACACCTTTTTTGTCAGTTAGAAACTCCATGACGAACCATAAACCTAGAATTGAATCAAAATACTGAAAAGCATAAACTCCTGAATAAGTGCAATTATTCTCTCCTCTTGTGCTTCAGACAGGTAGCTTCTTTCTGGCAAAACATAATCTTGCCTGAGGGGTGTCCGAAGATTATCCAACTTAAGAGATGTTTTTTCAGATGGAATGTCTTCTCCTGTAAAAATAATAAAAATAATAAATCCAAGGCAGATTATACAAATAAGTAACATTAAATTCAAGCCAAATCTGCAAGTAACTTGATTAACAGTAAAAAATAAAAATAAAAAATCCAAGGCAGATTATACAAATAAGTAACATTAAATTCAAGCCAAATCTGCAAGTAACTTGATTAACAGTATAAACTGACTCAGATGGTGAGGATGTTGCGCCCATTTTTGCAGTTTTACTTGCTGATGATTCTGTGGTCTCGTGATGAGAGTTGCTTGAAGTATCAACATATTCTGCACTTCTACCTTTAAACCTTGGGGGTGTTTCTTACGCCAGCACAGGGAAACACTTTCTCACAGCCATCAGAATCGAGGATCAAAACCCCAAACCAAGATTTATCAATGTGACGAAACAGCATATAGTCATTATCTTCTATGTGGTGGGAATCGACAAATTTCTACCATCCATGGCTGAACACTATCTTATTAAAAGCGCTTTGTAACTCGAACATCATATCAAACACAATTAGGGGATTCTAACTTGATGGTTCCAGACAAGTTCCCATCAAAATGCTTCAAAAATCTCTTTGGCACGACCTGCAGTAACAATTGGAGGAACCAAGGAAGTATTAATGTAAACAGAGCTATTCCTGTAACAGCCAGATAAACAACATAGATATGATGTACAGTAAGATGTACTAATTTTCTACAGTCAGTAAATGCACTCACGTTTTAGCAGGCACAACACCAGAAAGCGTATATTCATGCCATGTGAAAAATCAGCAATAGTAAAGATCAATTTTTGGAACAGAGCAAAATCAGTAGCTAATATGAATAAACTACTTATGTCAAAAACAATGCTGGTACTGTTCAAAGTTATCAAAGGGTAGTTGCTTTCATCATGGGAAAACTGACAGGAATCGATAATAAGCTCTGCATTATTACTTATTGTCCTGACTAAAAAGGATTTGCCAGCCATGAGAAGTTTGTAATGCTAAGTATAAATGTGCATCATTTTTATGCAGATGTCATTTACTTTATTCAGCAGTGACCAATGATAGTGGGTTATTCTGTTATTCAGCTCGTATACATGAAAGAAACTAAATCACTTAAAAAGGAAAATAAGGTGACATACAAGTCTGTTATTCTGTTGTTTCAAGGTATGGACATATCACAGAAACACTAAAGTAATACATGAACCTTGGCAATTTGGATTGTGTTCAGTTAGCAGCTCTGGCTACCTTTAATCAAGTATACAAGGTACTAAACTAAAGCCAACATCTATCTACTTACTAATTCCAACAAAACAATCAGGTCAAAGAACATGGGAAATACAATGTAAACACGAGCAAGATATCAAACTTCTGAAAGGATTACCATGCTATGCTTAGAATTGGCAGTCATACGCCTGTGGAAGCAGCACATATTTTGATTCTTTTCATCCAGATGGTCCAAGTACCTTTTGCAACAATCACAAGGTTTTTTCATTCGGGAACCACCACTTCTAGCCGTCAACTGAAATTTGAGTTTAGCATGGGAAATTAGAAGCATCTTCGATCAGAAAGTAAACAAATGCTGTTATGCACCGGAAGCAAAACAAAATCACACAAAAACCTTGCCTCTATAAAGCTTTCTTTCTACTTGAGCTAGATTCCTATTATCGAATGAGTGGTAGTTTTCTTGCTTATGCTTCTTTCAACAACACAAACAAAAAAAAGCATTATGCTAATATGCTGCCTGCAATCTAGCATCCTAGGTATAATCTAGCACTATGCCGCTACAAATCTGTAATAGACTTAAAATCAACCAAAACTTATCATGCAAAAAGCTGAAGATCGAGCAGTTCTTGGCTCTTATACTTTCTTGTTACTCAAGAGAAAGGGGAGATGGGTTTACCTTCCTGAAGAAGCTCAACCAGAAAACCGTGATAGGATGAAGAAACCTCAAGGGTTCCCATACGTTACATATAGAGACACCGGCCGGCCTTCATAATTGCATGGACAAGCGTAGTGATGGATGGATGGATGGATGGATGCACTCCGTGCGGTGTGCATCATGAAGCATCTTTTCCAAACAAGGCATCCGGGCCACCGAAGGCGCAGGCAATGATATCTCTTTTGAAAGGAACTTCATGGAAAGACAGGTTCGAGAATATACTCTACTACAATTACAGTACTAGTAGAAATCTCAATAAGGCTATCCGCACTCGCCGTACTCCAACTCTATCCTCTAAAAGGAATATTCCGTCCTACTCATCGATATTCTCTCCTTTATATCACTTACTACCACACTCATCCATCCTTTATATCTCTACTCTATATAAGTGGGACCCACGTGTCAGATTTTTCTTTCTTTTTTCCCCCACCGCATTCCCTCCCCACTCTCCCTCTCTCTCCTATATCCTCTCCCTTCTCCCCCCGGCACCGCCCTCTGTAACAGAACCGACCAATTTATAAAAGCATAAGTGAAAAATCACTCGCTAAGCAAGCAATTGTCACACTTAAGCCGTTATAAACCCGGTAGTCCGAAATCTCGAAGGATTTCAAACCAAACATCGTCAACCAAGATCGTGCGGGTTTTAGCGTCACCATTCGCATGTTACAACATTTCACAAATAGTTAACAACATCAGAGTGCGGAAAATAAAGTTATTACAAACCGAGTCTTCAAATTCAAATAGCGGAAATAAAGTAGTTTTAGAAGCTCAACCCAACTCACACATTTCAGATAAATAAAGTGCCAGGCCACGTCTATCCATCAAAAGCGGTTGGGGAGAATATTAAGAGTAACCTTGCCCAAGGCCTTCTAGTCCACTTGGGAAAAGACAGGTCTCGCAATACCCGTGGTAGGTATGCCCGTCTGCACAAACAACAACAAGCGGGAAAAACCCCGAGTACGAGAATGTACTCGGCTAGACTTACCCGACCGACTCAAAAAAAAAAGACTCCAAGGAGGTATGATAGGCTTTGTCGGGAGGTAGCTCGACTCATTTTGCATAAAAAGCAAAGAGTAACATTTAAAGTGATAGCTCAGCTTAATCATCCCTATTTATGCTAGGTGAGCAGCTATACTATTCATCAATATAGCATATTAATCATGATTAAGCAAGCAAGTAGTATCCATAATCATATACATCAGCTTAACCCATCATCATCATTAACCACATTCCATAATCATTACTACGATGGTGCAGCTCAAGTCAAGTGTTCACCGTCCCAGAACGATGGCGATTCGAATCGATTACATTACCGAGCTCGGGGGTATTCCTCATGCAAACCACACTCACCCGCTAAAGTGAGCTACAGGTCACCATGGCACGTATCCAGAAGACAAGCACGCGGACTCGCATGGAACCACCGTGCGGGGGACCGCCCGACCGCCTTTAGCCAGCCATGCCGGACCTCGGACTTACTCTTCGCGCCCCCGTGGTCCCCATCCATCTCCAATACGGTGCGAACGGTCGAGAACCGGCCCGGATAGTGTTGGGCTTCGGCGGTCGGAACGACTTATCCGGCCCGGCTAAACATGAGGCATGCGTTCAACATGACTTGCGGTACAACAACGGTGCGGTCCTTAATCGACACGAGACGGAACCACTATGGTCCAACAACCCCACAAGACTCCGTCCCGGGTCTCCAATTATCAACCATAGCCATTATCCGGATGATATCAACGTAAGCTTTTCCATCAATCATAGGTAACCACCTATCTCGCGGATGACGTGAAATCACCCGACTTCTACCGTCTAAGCAAGCTAAGCATATTACTCGCCCTAGACTAGCGGGGTGTATCAAGGTAGGATAATCAATGGTAAAGCAAGGATATAATGCGGCAACGGTGTCACACAACTCCTATACTTAATGCAACAATCATAAAGCATAATTAGACTGTTAGAAAGCATAGGTAAGTAAATGCTCCGGTGCTTGCCTTGCACAAAATCGACGCAGCGGTGGTCCAGGCACTCTGGAAGCTCCTCCTCTTCTCCTTCCTCTTGCGGCACCGTGCTGCGGTTCCTCCCGGACGATTCTCCTCGATTTCCGAAAAAAAGTGAGGTCCTCTTGCGAACTTTGTATGGTGCGATGCACGTGCATAAGTATCATGAATGCACAACGTATGATGATCATGGATGAAGATGATTAATAAATTATTTGACAGAGTAGGTGCATATCTCCTCTCTACTACAACTTAACTCATTTACGGAGTATGTGCAAATCTCTTCTCTAAACACTTAGAGAAGTGCATCAAGAAGAGTGGTGTGGCTTTCGGCACACACATACTCACAATACATAAATAAGAGAAGTACTACTACTCATAACCAGATATCACATTTCAGTTGTGGTACTTCAATGCATGACCGGCAAGTATAACTTAATTGAAAAAGCACAAGAATTGATACAAAAGCCATTAAATCATTTAGTTCAATTACTTATCATTTCATGTGAATAAATAGGCTTGAACTGTGACCTCTGTCTAGACAGTTCAGAAAAATCTACAAAAATTACAGGAGCTACACTATGCTATAACAGAGCCATGATAAAATTTTCATCTCATTTTACCAAGTACAACAGACTACACAAAAAGATGAAGCTACTGGCCAGAAAAGCACATTTAACAACTTTGCACTATGAAAAGTGTTAAACAACAGATTTCATATTTTTATCTATACCTACTTAGCATAAGAACAGTCACCAAAAATTACCAGGGCCTAATTCCTTATAATTTATTTATTAAAAATCATACAAGAATCAGCCCAGAAATTAAATTAAATCATATTCCAATATTTTTGTACAGTAACTGCATGCCATATATTTTTCTCCGAAACTATATCACATAACAAGTCTAGCAAAACAGGAATTACATTTTTTCTGAGCAATATTTTATTTATTGTGCATTTACTCGCCAGCTATTTCAAGAATTAAATAAATCTACACAGAAAATGTTCACCAAAAAATACATCTCATAATTTTACCTGATAGATCTACTCAATAGAAGACTAACAAAACAAGGATCATCAAATTTGGAGTTCATTTGCACCAGCTACAAATTTGAAAACATTTAAATCATTTTTCGAAATCAATAAAAGGAAAAAAGAGGAACCCCGCCCGGGTCCATGGGCTCGGTCCAGTGGACCGCGTGCGCTGCCAGGCGGGCCAGGGGGTCAACCCGGCCCCACCCGTCCAGCCGGCCCGGCCAAAGCCGCCGGCCGCCGACCGGCCGGTGCTCGCCGGCGGTGAGGCGGCCGCCGGCGTCGAGGGCATCGGCGTGCAGCCTCGGCGAAGCCGCACTGCGGGCGGGTGCAGGTTGCGCGAGTGGCGGCCGGAGTCACCCGCCGGGCGACGAGCGGCGGCGCGTGCCGCGTCCGCATGGGCGCGTGGCCGCTCTCCTGGGCCGGTGGGCTCCGGGTGAGGCGCGGGCACCATGTGCGTTGGGTCAAGGCGTGAGCTAGCCCTAGGGTTGCCGTGAGCGATTTGAGCTCGATACTGGCGCTGCATGGCGGCACGGGCGGGTGAGGGAGTTCGGCGGAAGCAAGATAGCAAGGGCGTACGCACGCATCGTTTCGATTGAGCGCGCGGATGCTCGATTCGTGTCTCAAGGGCGGCTTTGCCAGCGCGGAAGAGAGGGGAGTAGGGGAGGCGATGGGAGGGTGCTGGTGGGCGGCGCGGCCAAGCTCGTAGCCCGGCCATGGCGCTGAAAGCTGGCGTGAACGGCGCAATGCGCCCTTACCAAGGCGAGGTGGTGACGGTGGGCGGGTGCGCGAGGGAGGAGCAAGGTGAGGCGGAGGTGTTGCGCGCTTCGTCGGCGTCTTGGCGCGTGCTCGGCAGCGAACGAACAGCGGGCGGAGCTGCGGTGTTGCCGGTGAGCGCGGTGGCGGAGAGCGAAGCGAGAGCGGCGAAGCGCTGGCGAAGCGAAAAAATGGAATGCTGAAGCATTCCACTTCGGGCGCGGCAAAGATGCGGCCCACCGGCGGCGGGACCCGCCGCGCCCGCACGCCCCACTTGGCACGGCGCGGCCAGCGACGGCGGCCACGCTGCCCCCACGTCGCCGCTCGGCGTCTCGTGGCCGGCCGGCCACGCCCGGCCTGGCGCGAGCCTTGGGAGGCGGGCGGGGTCGTGGGCGAGCCGAAGGCTTTGGCTGGCGGCTTCTTGGCCGGTGTTTTTCTTTCTTTTTTTTTTGAAAATTTGAATCCAAATCAAACTGAATCAAAAGCATCTTTTTGACAAGTTTAAAGCCATTTTTCAAGAAAGGTGCCCAAAACAAAAGTTGTAGAGAATTTAAAACTGAACAACTTTCATTTAGGGCTCAACTCAAAATTCTGAATAAATTTTGAAATGCAAATTCATTTTGAATTTTAGGGCATAAAAAAGGGATTTTCCAATTTATTTTCTTTTGCTCCAAAATGCACCAAATCTTTTGCAATAAATTTTATTAAAACTTTTCAAATTGCTGGGCAAGTGAATCCAAACTTGATCAAGTTGTTTGCAAGGCAATTAATTAACTAACACTTCAATCAAGCATGAGATTAGTAATTAAAAGCAAGCACATGAAATGAGGATGCACTTTGGAATTAAATGCTTAATGATGATGCTCATGCTATGCCATATGATGATTAGAGTTAGTTGATTATGCCCTAATGCAAGCTTAAACACCGAGGTGTTACAGCCCTACCCCCCTAAAGAAATCTCGTCCCGAGATTTGGGTTTACTAACCGTGGTTTTATGGAATTCGGGATAAACTTCTTTCGGGTAATCCTCGGTTTCCCATGATGCATCTCTATCATCATGGTAGCTCCACACGACCTTGTATGTGCGCACAAGTCGATTCCGGGTAACTCTCTCTTTGCTATCAACAATTCTGACAGGCTCTTCTTTGTATACTAGATCAGTTGTTAACTTCAAATCTTGCTCATCGATTCTTTCTTCAGGGCACACGCAAACACTTCTTCGGTTGAGAGACGTGAAAGATCGGAAAAGACAGAAACTCATAGACTCTGGTAACTCTAACTTGTATGCAACTTCACCTCTTCTTTCAAGAATCTTGTGCGGACCTACATATCTTGGTGCAAGCTTTCTTTTTTGGCTCCAAACCTCTGTGTCCCCTTTTTTTTAGGTGAAACTCTAAGATAGACATAGTCACCAACTTCGAATGTCGAGGGTCTTCTTCTATTGTCGGCATAACTCTTCGTCGGGATCAAGCGACTTTCATGTGCTCTTGGATAATCCGAACTTTCTCTTCACTTCGGGAACAAAGTCAATACCATAGTATCTTCTTTCTCCCGCTTCGACCCAGTTCAATGGAGTTCTACACTTCACGCCATACAAAGCTTCAAATGGTGCCATCTTGATACTCTCTTGATAGCTATTGTTGTAGGAAAACTCAGCCAAAGGTAGCCAAGATTCCCACGAACCCTTAGCCGATAGCACACACGCTCTCAACATATCTTCAAGAACTTGATTAAGCCTTTCGGTCGACCAAGTTTGAGGATGATAAGCGATCTTTGTGTAGCAACTTCGGTACCCATTCCTTCATGCAAACGTTCCCGAAAATGAGCGGTGAACTGCGATCCACGATCAGATACAATGGTCTTAGGAACTCCATGCAAGCGAACAATCTCAGAGAGGTAGAGATCAGCATAATGAGGCGGTCTGTAAGTGGTCTTGACAGGTAAGAAGTGAGCTGACTTTGTTAACCGATCGATGATCACCCAGATCGAATCATTCCCTTTTTGTGTGGTTGGCAAACCCCGTGATGAAATCCATACTAATATCATCCCACTTCCAAGCGAGAACCGGCAACGGATTCGATAAACCCGCCGGCTTCATGTGAATAGCCTTGACACGACAACAAGTATCGCATCGAGCCACATAGGTCTGCTATCTCTTTCTTCATCTTGGTCCACCAATATCGGGGTCTCAGATCATGATACATCTTGTTGCTTCCAGGGTGAATGGATAGCTTGGAAAGATGAGCTTCATCCATCATCCTATTCTTGAGTTCTCGATCCTTCGGTACGACAAGACGATCGTCGAACCAAAGCACACCATCGTCATCCAAGCGAAAGTGCGGAATTGGTGCATTCTTCATTCTCTTTTTGAGGTGATAAATACCAGGATCGGCCTTTTGACCTTCAATGATCTGTTGGTCAAGGGAACATCGGACTTGGATATCATGCAAAACTGCAGGATGCATCAGATCGAACTTCTCTTCTATTAGTGGCTGCACAACATGATGATGTGACTTACGACTCAGAGCATCGGCAACTACATTGGCTTTCCCCGGGTGATAGTGCACTGTCAAGTCATAGTCCTTGATCAACTCTAACCATCTTCGCTGCCTCATGTTAAGTTCGGGTTGGGTAAAGATGTACTTGAGACTCTTGTGATCAGTGTATATGTGGCACACATTTCCCAACAGATAGTGCCTCCAGATCTTTAAGGCATGCACAACTGCAGCTAACTCAAGATCATGCGTGGGATAGTTGACTTCATGCTTTCTCAACTGACGTGAAGCATAAGCAATCACTCGGCCTTCTTGCATCAGCACACAACCTAAACCCGGTCTTGATGCATCACAAGTACACATCAAATGGCTTCTCGATATCGGGGCCGTGCCAAGACAGGGAAGCGGGGTTAGCAACTCGCGAGGGGTGCGGAAAGCTGCCTCACATGCCTCTGTCCCGCACAAACTTATGCTCTTTACAGAAGCGAGACTTGTCATTGGCTTGGCAATCTTAGAGAAATCGAATGAAACGCGGCGATAATACCCCCTGCCATTCCAAGAAAACTCCGAACTTCATGCACGCGTGG
The DNA here is from genome assembly GCA_015844335.1 of Chrysopogon serrulatus. Classification (NCBI taxonomy): domain Eukaryota; kingdom Viridiplantae; phylum Streptophyta; class Magnoliopsida; order Poales; family Poaceae; genus Chrysopogon; species Chrysopogon serrulatus. The sequence continues at coordinate 138,408 of JADLZL010000771.1, read as the reverse complement.
GTGGTTGCCAATCCATGACCTCTTGTACCTTTGACGGGTTGACTGATATGCCATTTTCAGAAATGATATGGCCAAGGAAGGCAACTTCCTTAAGCCAAAACTCACATTTGCTAAACTTGGCATACAATTTATGCTCTCTTAGTCTGGTAAGTGCAACTCTCAAATGCTGGGCGTGTTCTTCCTCATTTGCGAGTAGATCGAAATGTCATCCGAAATACGATCACGAACTTATCCAACTCAGGCATAAAGACTGAATTCATAAGATACATAAAGTATGCAGGAGCATTTGTTAAGCCGAAGGACATAACAAGATACTCGTACAACCCGTATCTAGTAACGAAAGCGGTCTTATGTATATCTTCGGGACGAATCCTGATCTGATGATACCCTGATCTCAAGTCAATCTTGGAAAACACTTTAGCTTTAGACAACTGATCAAACAAGATATCAATTCTCGGCAAAGGATACTTGTTCTTGATGGTGACAGCATTGAGTGGCCGATAATCAACACATAGCCTGAGAGAGTGATCTTTCTTCTTCACAAACAAGGCTGGACAACCCCATTCAGAAGTACTTGGCCTGATAAAACCCAACTTCTTCAACTCATACAACTGTTTCTTCAATTCTGCTAACTCATTGGGAGGCATACGATACGGTCTCTTACAGATTGGAGCCGTACCGTGCACTAGATCAATAGCAAACTCGATATCTCTTTTTTTGAGGTAACCCGGGCAAATCTTCGGGAAAGACATCAGGGAAACTCACATACTACTGGAATCTCGGCTAGAGAAGAAGCTCGAATAGCATAGGTCAACTTGGTCATGTTCGCAACTCGAGGCAATAACACTTGGAAAGTGTCTTGGCCCCGCAGGATCCGTGAGGGTAATTGTTCTATTCCCGTATCAATCACAACTTGTTTATCTTTCATCCAATCCATTCCCAAGATCACATCCATAGTTAACCCGGGTAAAACTACCAAATTAACTCTATATGCTTTATCTCCAATTTCAAAAATTGCATGTTTGAAGCATCGATTAGATAGGACATCGGCACCGGCCGAGCCGATGCGGTACCCATAATCTAATTGCTTAAGTTCTAACTCATGTGATCGTGCATATGATTGACTCATAAATGAATGCGATGATCCGTAATCAAATAAAACAACCGGGGATGCTTATTGACAAGGAACGCACTGCAGTGATCGGTTCTCCATCGGGAATCTCATTAATAGAGGTGTGATGAGCACGGGCTTGATAGGTCGTCCGCTTCTTCTGCATGCGGGCAATACTTGGCGAAGTGGCCAGGTTGATTGCGGTTGAAACACGGGCCCCTCACAACAGGGGAGCATTAGCGGCCAGGGACCGCCCGGTCCTAGCTTGAGAGCTTGAGGTGCGGCGGGCGATAGCCCTTCCGATTCTTTGGAGGTGGTGGAGCATTCCTCTTTGGAGCAGGTGCACGGAACCTTGAGTTCTGAGCTGGAGGGCGATACTGCGGGCGGTTATGCATTGGAGGTCGGAACTGGGAAGATCCTCCCTCGAAGCTTCTCTTGCGATTCTTGGAAGCGAAGATGCAGATTGTTATTATTCTCTTGAGTCAAGCGATCCGATGAACTCATTGAATGTAGCCCTCGAACCGATACCCATGGTTTTAGCCATCTTTGTATTGAGACCTCTTTTGAAACTTTCTATCTTCTTCTCTTCGGTGTCCACATATGCCGGAGCATAACGGGACAGATTGTTGAACTCTTGCAGATATTCGGTCATGCTCTTATTGCCTTGAGTGAGCTTCATAAATTCGAGATACCTTCATAGCCATCAAACCCGGTGGAACATAAGTACTGCGGAAGATCTGAGTGAACTGCGCCCGGTGATGGGAGCATTCGGCGGAAAAAAGTGGTGCGTTGGTGGGACCACCAAATTCCAGTAGCCCCCTGCAGTTGATGTGCCCCATACTCAACCTTCGGTGACTTCGGTCATACGAACAAAAGCGAAACTTGTCTTCCATCGTGTTGATCCACTCGAGAGCCTCGAGCGGTTCCTTGGCTTGCAAGAACTTAGGTGGATCCGTATCCAAGAAGTCCTTGAAAGTGCTATACTTGGTTGGCGGGGCGGTCACGGTGGCCCCCAAGGACCGGTGTTCGCGGCAATGTCACGCACACGGCCTCCATGTTGCTTGCCGACGCCAAGGAACTGTTGAAACAGATTGCTCACGGTCAATGGTGGAGGAGGTGGCGGTGGCGAGGTTACCCTCGGCGTTCCGTTGCCTCCATTGCCATTTCCACCATTTCCATTGCCTCCATTGCCCTCGGCCGAACCATCTCCAACCAGAGAGAGCCACTAGCGGTGCGGCGAGTATCAACCATCCGCATATTTCAGCATCAAGTAATTATTAGGTGATGCTACAACATTGTAAGCGAATGTAATAATCATGCCAATGAATTATTGGAAGAAAATGAATTCATTCATCAATACACGCATAAAGATTCATTTCCACAATCCATAACATCACTAATCATATTCTTGAACAAAGCGTCATCCGAGGCATACAACATCCAAAATTGCCCGGCATACATACACTTTGGACTTTAGGCGTTCAAGTAGCACCACAACTCGGGACATCCAACACACACATGAGTCACATCTCATAATGTTACATGCCAACAACATCAAAAGAACTAAAGCGTAACTACGACTAGCGATGGAACTACTAGCCTACTGGTGCTCACTACCAACGCCGGACTCGGCGTCGAGAACAACGTCGTCGTCGGGTGCGGGCGCAGTGCGGTGTGGAAGGTCGGCGTCCTCCCTCGCCTCCATCGGGGTTGATAACTCCCGGCTCCATCTCGGCTGCTCCAGGGACCATGGTGACCATGAACCTGGTTGTACAGACGTGGTAGTCCTCGTGCAACCGGGTCAATGTACCGCTTTCATGGTCAAAGAGCCGCCCCCCACCGTGGTGAGCATCGTTCCGGCTTCATTCCTCTCGGTGACCAACGGGCCATCATCCTGTCGGCATTCCTCTCGTCTTTGCTCGTGGCGTGCCACACGTGCACGCAAGGTAGCGATCTCCCTGTTGGCAGCTCTCTCACGGACCTCAGTGTCATTCCTGGTAGCGGTGAGAAGATCTATCTGGAGCCTCAGATCTCTGACATGATCCGAGTGCCTCTTCTTCTCTTCCTTCCCCTTCTTCCACAGATCTGTTCCCGATCCACCGAGCTTGTACATCGTGGCTTCGGTAGCATCATATGCTTGCATCAAGGCAAACATAGTGCTCATGGCTGCGTTGTCACTACCATCAATCTCATCCACTCCCGGCCAACGTGCTCGGCTAGGGGGATGCTCCCCAAACGGTGTCCACGGGGTCATCCTTGGGAAAAGTCCCCGCCAAAGCCCTGTGCTAGGCTCGGGGAAAACGCTCCATGATCCGACGAAGGACACGGAAAGCAGCCCTGCCCCCATCCTCGAGCGGTGACCGCAGTGGCGCGAACACGCCACCCGTACCACTCGGAATCCGGGTGGAGTGGAGGAACGGTGATCTCCACGGCGACCAAGTCGTCACCACGAGGCGGCTCCTCAGTGACCCAGGAGTATACGGGTCGCCGCTCCTCCGTATATCTGCGTGAGCGAGCACTCTCCAAAGGAGCGTGGGCATGCCAAACTCCTCTAGGAAGTGACTCTCCCGGATCACCGTGCGTGGTGCAAGCTGTCCCACGTGGCACACGCCCTCCAAAGGACTTGCGAGCTGCCCGCTTGGTGCGAGCCATCCGTCGAAATTTATCCCGGTGAGACAAGTTATTAATTATCCAATTTTAATCGGCAAAGCAATTAATTACGTAGAAGAGGAAGGTAAATGTCATGACATGAGATGAACAAACATGATGTATGCACGTATCTTACGTTCTCACAAACCTAGCAAAAATAATTCTAACGGATATACGGTGGCATACAACGTTCTCTCATAGCGTATAACTAGTCGTTCTACACGAAGCGCTGTTATGTACCTGCAGAAAATCCATAGCAGCCCATCCCAACAGTATGAATAAATGCATTGCAGAAAGTAAAGATTAAGCACTCACACGCACGTGCATTCCCGAATACACGCACATGTAGTACAACTACCCGATCCTCGTCCAAAGACGGCATCGTCGATTAATAGACGGCACAACCCACAATTAAACACCTTGGTAAGTACATGGTTTTGACATGTACATACTTCCGGTATCACACTAGCACTCCCCTAGATTGCCGGTTGGACAACCATGCTCTCACAACTCCCACTTACCGAGGCGTAGAGGCATTTTGAACCATACATTACCACTCAAGCGAATGGCACCCATACAATTACCTTGCTGCATGGGCAACAGTGAAAATAAAATATGATGCAAGCCCCCAAGTTAGTACTTAATTAGCCACCTAGAGTCCTTATTTGGGCATAAAGGATATGACCACTGGCACACTCTTAGTTTTGCAAACGAATTTTCTCGAAAGACTTATAGATCTATAAGTTGAAATCCAGTTTTGAAAACAAATTCTTTTGTTTTAAATAGACATGTGAACAATGTCGCTAAACCTTGCTCGATGCCACCGTAATGTAACCGACCAATTTATAAAAGCATAAGTGAAAAATCACTCGCTAAGCAAGCAATTGTCACACTTAAGCCGTTATAAACCCGGTAGTCCGGAAATCTCGAAGGATTTCAAACCAAACATCGTCAACCAAGATCGTACGGGTTTAGCGTCACCATTCGCATGTTACAACATTTCACAAATAGTTAACAACATCAGAGTGCGGAAAATAAAGTTATTACAAACCGAGTCTTCAAATTCAAATAGCGGAAATAAAGTAGTTTTAGAAGCTCAACCCAACTCACACATTTCAGATAAATAAAGTGCCAGGCCACAGTCTATCCATCAAAAGCAGTTGGGGAGAATATTAAGAGTAACCTTGCCCAAGGCCTTCTAGTCCACTGGGAAAAGACAGGTCTCGCAATACCCGTGGTAGGTATGCCCGTCTGCACAAACAACAAGCGGGAAAAACCCTGAGTACGAGAATGTACTCAGCTAGACTTACCCGACTGACTCAAAAGAAAAAGACTCCAAGGAGGTATGATAGGCTTTGTCGGGAGGTAGCTCGACTCATTTTGCATAAAAGCAGTAGTAACATTTAAAGTGATAGCTCAGCTTAATCATCCCTATTTATGCTAGGTGAGCAGCTATACTATTCATCAATGTAGCATATTAATCATGATTAAGCAAGCAAGTAGTATCCATAATCATATACATCAGCTTAACCCATCATCATCATTAACCACATTCCATAATCATTACTACGATGGTGCAGCTCAAGTCAAGTGTTCACTGTCCAGGAACGATGGCGATTCGAATCGATTACTACTGAGCTCAGGGGGTATTCCTCATGCAAACCACACTCACCCGCTAAAGTGAGCTACAGTCACCATGGCACGTATCCGGAAGACAAGCACGCGGACTCGCATGGAACCACCGTGCAGGGGGGACCGCCCGACTGCCTTAGCCACCATGCTTTGGACCTCGGACTTACTCTTCGCGCCCCGTGGTCCCCATCCATCTCCAATACGGTGCGAACGGTCGAGAACCGCCCCGGATAGTGTTGGGCTTCATGCGGTCGGAACGACTTATCCGGCCCGCTAAACATGAGGCATGCGTTCAACATGACTTGCGGTACAACAACGATACGGTCCTTAATCGACACAGACGGAACCACTATGGTCCAACAACCCCACAAGACTCCGTCCGGTCTCCAATTATCAACCATAGCCATTATCCGGATGATATCAACGTAAGCTTTTCCATCAATCATAGGTAACCACCTATCTCGCGGATGACAAAATCACCCGACTTCTACCGTCTAAGCAAGCTAAGCATATTACTCGCCCTAGACTAGCGGGGTGTATCAAGGTAGGATAATCAATGGTAAAGCAAGGATATAATGCGGCAACGGTGTCACACAACTCCTATACTTAATGCAACAATCATAAAGCATAATTAGACTTTGTTAGAAAGCATAGGTAAGTAAATGCTCCGTGCTTGCCTTGCACAAAATCGACGCTTGCGGTGGTCCGGGCACTCGAAGCTCCTCCTCTTCTCCTTCCTCTTGCGGCACTTCGTGCTGCGGTTCCTCCTGGACGATTCTCCTCGATTTCCGAAAAAGGGAGGTCCTCTTTGCGAACCCAGTATGGTGCGATGCACGTGCATAAGTATCATGAATGCACAACGTATGATGATCATGGATGAAGATGATTAATAAATTATTTGACAGAGTAGGTGCATATCTCCTCTCTACTACAACTTAACTCATTTACGGAGTATGTGCAAATCTCTTCTCTAAACACTTAGAGAAGTGCATCAAGAAAAGAGTGGTGTGGCTCGGCACACACACATACTCACAATACATAAATAAGAGAAGTACTACTACTCATAACCAGATATCACATTTCAGTTGTGGTACTTCAATGCATGACCGGCAAGTATAACTTAATTGAAAAAGCACAAGAATTGATACAAAAGCCATTAAATCATTTAGTTCAATTACTTATCATTTCATGTGAATAAATAGGCTTGAACTGTGACCTCTGTCTAGACAGTTCAGAAAAAATCTACAAAAATTACAGGAGCTACACTATGCTATAACAGAGCCATGATAAAATTTTCATCTCATTTTACCAAGTACAACAGACTACACAAAAAGATGAAGCTACTGGCCAGAAAAGCACATTTAACAACTTTGCACTATGAAAAGTGTTAAACAACAGATTTCATATTTTTATCTATACCTACTTAGCATAAGAACAGTCACCAAAAATTACCAGGGCCTAATTCCTTATAATTTATTTATTAAAAATCATACAAGAATCAGCCCAGAAATTAAATTAAATCATATTCCAATATTTTTGTACAGTAACTGCATGCCATATATTTTTTCTCCGAAACTATATCACATAACAAGTCTAGCAAAACAGGAATTACATTTTTCTGAGCAATATTTTATTTATTGTGCATTTACTCAGTTTTCAGCTATTTCAAGAATTAAATAAATCTACACAGAAAATGTTCACCAAAAATACATCTCATAATTTTACCTGATAGATCTACTCAATAGAAGACTAACAAAACAAGGATCATCAAATTTGGAGTTCATTTGCACCAGCTACAAATTTGAAAACATTTAAATCATTTTAAAATCAATAAAAGGAAAAAGAGGAACCCCGCCGGGTCCATGGGCTCGGTCCAGTGGACCGCGTGCCGCTGCCAGGCGGGCCAGGGGTCAACCCGGCCCCACCCGTCAGCCGGCCAAAGCGAGCCGGCCGTCGGCCGGCCGGTGCTCGCCGGCGGTGGCGGGCTATTGCCGGCGTCGAGGGCATCGGCGTGCTCCTCTCGGCGAGCCGCACCCCGTGGCGGGTGCAGGTTGCGCGAGTGGCGGCCGGAGTCGGCCGGCGACGAGCGGCGGCGTCTTGCCGGCCCTGCATGGAAGGAGGCGCGGTGGGCCGTCCCCGGCGCCGGTGGGCTCCGGTGAGGCGCGCACCATGCGCGCGGTCAAGGCGGAGCTAGCCCTAGGGCTTGCCGTGAGCGATTTGAGCTCGATGCTCTCGGCCGCGTGCATGGCGGCGCACGGCGGAGGGGAGCTCCGGCGAGCAGTGCGCAGCGGCGGCTACGCACGCATTGTTTCGATTGAGCGCGCGGATGCTCGATTCGGTGTCTGGCGGCTTCGGTGCGCGCGTAGGGAGCGGAAGAGAGGGAGTAGGGAGGCGACGGCGCGGTGGCGCGCGAGCTCGCAGAGCTCCGGCCATGGCGCGGCTGCGGTGAACGGCGCAATGCGCCCTTACCAGTGCGAGGTGGTGACGGTGGGCGGTGCGCGAGGGAGGAGCAAGGTGAGGGAGGTGTTGCGCTCGTCGGCGCGTGCCGGGCGCGTACTCGACGGCGACGAAACGGCGCGGGCGGAGCCGCGGTGTTGCCGGTGAGCGGCGAGGGCGAGCGAAGAGGAGAGCGAGCGCGGCGAAGCGGCGCGAAAAATGGAATGCTGAAGCATTCCACCCGGCGCAGGCAAAGTGATGCGGCCGCGGCGGCGGACCCGCACGCCCGGGCACGCCGGCCACTTGGCACGGCGGCGGCGCGGCGCGCGGCCACGCGTGCCACAGCGTCGTCCGCGGCGTCGTGGCCGGTCGGCCACGCCCGGCCCTTGGCCTGCGGCGGAGGCGCGGGGGCGGTGGGCGGCTGGGCCGCTTTCGCTGGCGGCTTCTTGCGTGGTGTTTTTCTTTTTTTTTTTTTTTGAAAATTTGAATCCAAATCAAACTGAATCAAAAGCATCTTTTTGACAAGTTTAAAGCCATTTTCAAGAAAGGTGCCCAAAACAAAAGTTGTAGAGAATTTAAAACTGAACAACTTTCATTTAGGGCTCAACTCAAAATTCTGAATAAATTTTGAAATGCAAATTCATTTTGAATTTTAGGGCATAAAAGGGATTTTCCAATTTATTTTCTTTTGCTCCAAAATGCACCAAATCTTTTGCAATAAATTTTATTAAAACTTTTCAAATTGCTGGGCAAGTGAATCCAAACTTGATCAAGTTGTTTGCAAGGCAATTAATTAACTAACACTTCAATCAAGCATGAGATTAGTAATTAAAAGCAAGCACATGAAATGAGGATGCACTTTGGAATTAAATGCTTAATGATGATGCTCATGCTATGCCATATGATGATTAGAGTTAGTTGATTATGCCCTAATGCAAGCTTAAACACCGAGGTGTTACACCCTCCACCTCTCTCTCTCGATGGGGCGGCGGCGGGGCCCATGGGCGGCGGCTCGCCCGGCCCCGGCGGCCGGCGGTGCCAGCGCGCCCGCGCCGGTTCCCTTCTCTCCCTCCGGCGCCCTCGTGCGGGGAAGCGTGCCAGCGCCCGCGCCCGCGTCCGGCGGACCTCCTCCCCCCCGCGTCGGCCGTCCCTTGCCTGCTCCTCTCCCTTCTCCCTCTCCCGCGAGCTCGGCGCGTGCGGGCGGCGCGGCGAGGTTCTCCCTCCCCCGCCGGCCCGTGAGCCCTTCCGCCTGAGGCGGCCGAGCTTACTCGGTGGGCCCTCGTCGTCGTCCGCGTGCTGCTGCTACTCCTCTCTCTTCTCTCGGCGCTCGGCGGCGGCGCGCGGCCGTCTGGTCTCGGCGGGCGGGCGCGCGGGCCGGCGGGCAACAGGCGGGCCTCGCGCCCACGTCGGCTGTCCCGGGGCGACCGCTACGACACCGAGAATGGCGGCGGCGATCGCATCCGCGCCCGCGTGGATGATATCGGACGCCGCCGCTGCGGGAGATTTTACGAAAGCGGCTTCGGGATGGGGATACCGTATCCCAGTGCGGATGGTCTAAAGGCATCTATATTCTCTACAGACTTACTGGACCCACAATGATATTGACGTTACATGTATGTTCCCCAATATAGTACATGGAACCGAATATTGCATCAGTTTATACGTTTTACATGTTGTATATTTCCCAATACATGGTTTCTATTACATGTTATATGTTTCCCAATACATGGAATCGAATATTGCATCCATAAACGGACCTACAGGCAGAAAAAAAAAAACAATGGCCTCTGTCCTAGCACACAGCAGCTTTGCCATGTATGTGAGATAGCATTGGTAATTTATTTTTCAATTGCATGGTAGCAGGCTTCACCAATCAGAACCGCACCTTCATGGATTCACCCCCACAGTTTAAAGAACCAGGTTCTACAGCTGCATTATTGGTAGAGGACTAGCCAAGGAACCACCATTTTTTTTCCTTTTTCAAAATTAAGGAACCACCATTGGAGAGGCTCTGAAGCTGTCCTGCGTACAAAGTAGCAAATTATAACTAAAGCGTTTTTAGTACAAAATAAAGTATATTTAGGGTTTATTTGGATGAGCTGTGGGTACTTATTAGCTGGCTAATGGCTAGAGCTCATCTTTTTATTTGAAAGAAAATGGAAATTCATTACATAATGTATGACTGTAGAGCAGCACAAGAAAGAACAAAGATTGTTTGTCCTAGAGAAGTTCATCAAAAGAAAACAGCTGATATGTTTGGTCTGAGCATGCGTTTACAATAATAAAGTATCAAGTAGTCTTCACCATAGCAATCCCCGTTTGGTCTGAGCATGCGTTTAAATACCAAATCTCATGTAGAGTTCATCATGGCAACCCCCCATGTAGGTATCATCTTCGCTTTCAGCATCATCATCCTCACTCTCAGAGGCCATTTCACTTTCACTGCTCTCCTCATCTTTATATTGTTCAAGCTCATTAAGCTTTTTCCACACAAAATCTAAGGCAAATTGTCGAATCTTCATGGAGGTACTAATGGACTTATCAGAACCACGCTTCAAGTTCTCAATCAACCACTGAGCCTCCTTTCTGATACCCAGAAGGGCAGCAGCAATATGAACAGACCACTTCCAACTGGAAATAAAAAGTTGAGCAGCAACAACCCGGATGTCATGGCTCAAGTCGTACTCATCATCGGTAAAAATACGGCGCCCACACTTCATCCATTCAGAAGTCAACTCGGCCTCCTTAGCAATACACTTAGCAGCATCAATGCCAAATGGATGTTCTATTTCACCATTTTCTTTAATCACAATATCCATATAGCGAACAACGAATCTACTCACTGTGGAACCATTACTACAGGCGTTTACACTGCCCCACAAGGACCTCATGCTGTTCTCCTTCTCCAAACACATGGTAGCAGTATCAATAAGGGATGGAACAGGAGCAGGATCTCTATGAGAGGATATTTGAAGGGGGGAAAAATGTTAACGTGCTGAACGGTAGAGGGAAATTAAACAACAAACCAAAGAAAAAGATGGCCAAATAACGAATCATTAGTTACCAGGGCAATTTGAAAGATCCAGCGGCGGTGGGGAAGAACCACCTCTGTGCGTCGTCGCCTCAAAATCGGAGACTTGGGCGACTTGTCCTGTACCGCCTGATGCGCCTTGGATGGTATCGGCAACGAATCGCTTGTCCGACATTGACGAAGATTCGACCTTGCTCGAGGAGGCTAGGGTTTGGCAAGTGCGACGCGGGCTGAGAGGGGAATGACCACGCTCAAGTTTACTGATATTCCCCATGAGCGCCGAGCCCCAGATCCGGCGTCCCCTATTCCCAATTCGCAGTCGCACAGGATGGGTATGGGAGCGAAAGAAGCGGAACGGGCGAATGAAAGAGAGAGGGAGCGGAGGAAGGAGAGGACGACGACGACGGCGCGACGGCATCACCATGGACGCCGACCGGTCGAATGCGTGTGCGTAGCCTAGGCCTCTGAGGAGAAACGGCGTCGACTCTGGAACCGAGGGCGCAAGAAACTGCGATTTCTCCGTTGGGAGGAAACTACCAGTGATTTCGATAGATGGGGCCCGCGATGGTTGCTCGCCGCGCACGTCCGCCGGCCGTCGCGCCCATGCCCGCGCCACTGCGCCCTCACCTGCGCTAGCTGCTGCGCCTCCAACTGCACGTCAGCAACCGGCTCGCCTGCGCCGCCGCACATGCCTGCCCGCGGCACTGCGCGCGCCTCGCCTCGCCTGCACGGGCCGCGGCGTGCCTGCCCGCACGCCAGCAACCAGCTTGCTCGTTCCTCTGTGCGCTCGCCTACGCCGGCCGCGACCGCACCCGCCCGCATGGATGGCGGCAACCGGCTGGCCCGCGCCCGCTGTCCGCGAGCCTGCGCTACCGCGCGCACACCGGCTGGCTGCTGTTCGCGAGCTCGCTCGCTGGCCACCGCACGCACTTGCCCTCCCTGCCCTCCGCGCCGGATGCGTCGCTGTGCCTCGGGACTCAGGCCAGGTGGAGATGCCGTCCTCCATGGCTAGCCTGTGGCGTCGGCCGCGCGCACGCCATTACTACGCCGCTACGAAGAAAAACCACGCCCGCACGCGGCACGCCGTCCCTATGCGCCACCACACCTCCACCCGCGCCTCAAACGGCGCACACGGTCGGTCAGCTAGCTGAGCTGCTGGAACTGCCTCGCTCCCTCGCCGAGCACTCAAAAGCTGAATAGAAGATGAAGAAACCGGGAGAAATGAAACGATGGTACTCAAAGCAAAGGTACTATCAAGGTTAAAACTTTGAAGCACATGAATCTGCATCAGACCTTCAGAGTTGTACTCAGTCACTCATTGCAAGCACAAGCCATTGTATGGAGAGAACCAGTGTGCTGATGTCAAGTTGTCAATTCAGACACCTGACCAGAGGGAACAGTGACAAAAGCCTTTCTGTGACTTGAAGGAATGTGTTCAAGTTATATAGAAAATATTAACACAGGAGAATACACACTTATTCATTCATTTTAATTAAGATTGAGGTGGATACAACAACCCTTCTCAGTTCTTATCCACAATGCAGAATGCAACCAGACTTGAGCGATCTACACCTCACTTTTCCACAGACGCTAATAAGAATCCAGCTGAGTATTCTGATTAATTTGGAGGTCCCAATTGAGCATGTGTCATACTACGACGCTAGCACAGCGATGGTTTAGCAAATCCCCAACTCTCCGATGTACTACTATTCCTGCCTCCTGCTATACATTGCGCCCCACCTCGCTCGCCCAACCAGACTCCCAGAGGTATCGCCGCCGTCGTGAAGGGGAGGGAGTGGAATCAGAGCACGGACGGGGTAGGTTCGGACCTGGATTTCAGCAGCGAGCCGTCGGGCGGCATGTGCGCCCTTGCCCTGCACTCTCCGTCTTTCCGAGCTGGGCAACGGCGAGCGGTACTGGCCTCTCCCCGGTCCCCGCGACGCAGCTTTCTCCTGTCATCGCCTCCTCCGCGCCCGTGCTGTCTCTCTCCGCTCCGCGGCGGCAACGACGGGCAGACCGCCGAGGCAGGGGCCCGACGGCGGCGGAACGACACAGGGGCAACGGCTAATTTTGCGTGGGGTTTTCTTTGGGATGTTTGATTGTGGGATTCTAAATCCGGTTTCTTGATTAAAATATAATCTCTGATGTTCTTGAATTTTGAATATGTATGATAAAATTTTATATTTCCTCTATTCTAAATTATAAGTCGCTTTAATTTTTTTACATATATCTTACTATATATTTAGATATAATAATATATTTAGATACATAGCAAAATAGATAAACTAAAAAAATTAAAACAACTTATTATAATTTGAAACGGATAGTATTTTAATCTATTTGGATGGAATTGAGATTGAGATTTTTATCTAATTATAAAAAAAAAAAACCTAGAAACTAAACAGGGTCTTTGACATCACACTTCGGTGGTGTTTAGATTGAAGCTGAAGAAATTTTTTAATCTATCTAGACATCAAAAATAATAGGTATGTTTTATGAAATCCATTTAAATATTATATGTGAATTGAAATCGACACTTTTTTTGTCGGTTGGAAACTTCATGACGAACCATAAACCTTGAATTGAACCCAAAAATACTGAAAATGCATGGTTGTAAATAGAGCCCTTGATTTTAAGGTTTCACAAACTTCGAATCAGATAATTTTCATTTTGATTTGGAAAAAATTCAGCTGAAAAGAGTATAGAACATAAAGAAGTTTAAACAGGATGATATCATAAAATATATGGAAAAGGATCAACCTCACGTGAGAAGTGATCGAGATGCAAGAGCTCGCCTGGGCTCGCTGCTGTGTGGTTGTGGACTTTTGGTAACATGCATCGGTCCGCGGTTTGTACCAAGGCCCGGCCCATTTTAATCAAGTAATCCTAATTTCATCAGAATCCAGAAAAAAAAAAGGCCTGTTCGGCTGTGCTAATTTTTTATGCGCTGGCTTGTTTCATGGGCTTATAAGCCCAAGCCGTTCGGCTGGCCTTACGAAGCCGTTCGGCTGCCCTAGTACCCAACTCCCGTCGTCGCCGATTCTAAAACAAAAAAAAAACTCCCGTTGTCGCCCCTCCCCTCGCTCGCCCCTCATTTCATTTGGCTCGGCCGCCGTCTTGCTAGGGTTTCCTGCCGAAACGCGACGCCGCCGCACTCCGGTCCTGCCCGCACTTCCCCACCGGATCCATCCATCTCGTCCCCACTCCGGCACCATGGGAGCTCGGATCCGTGGTCGGACTCGTCCCCCGGCAGATTCTGGCGGGCTGGAGCACCATCACCGGCGACGAGAACCGTCCGGTGCGCCGCGTCGTCCGCGCCGGGTCGCCGTGACCATTCCACTCGTCCCCTTTGCGTCCGGTGTTCGTCTCCGCCTCGTTCCTCCTCGTGTCCACGTCCGTCCAGGTACACTAACCCACCCCCCACCACCCCTCCCCCCCCTCCGCCGCTGCCATGGGGTATTCCCCTTTATGCCATGCAATACCCAAGAACTAGCGGCCAGCATTCCTCCCTTCGCTTTGCGTTCGGCACCTCGCGTCTTGTGTCGTGTGTCCCAAACCGGCCGTTCCCAAACTAGCGGTGGCGGTGGCACGGCGGTGGTGCATGTGCATCCGGAAGGGTGGACGAGCAGCACATCACGGACTGCAGCGTCCGGCTCCCTCGACTTGCCCGTTCTTTGTCGACTCTGGCTGTGGCCGCCAACCATGCGCTGAAGGCATCAAGGCACAAGTCCCCTCAAGATCCATGCACCGGATAAATATTCCGTTTGCTCCTCTAATTTAGAATGAACCACAATCTTAATTGATGAAATTTAGGGGAAGTAGTATGCGTCTATGTAGTTTCTGTAATTTAAACAAATTTATTTGTCCATGCTACTGTGTCCTACTTTGTTCAGTATCATGATGAAATTCTAGAAATAATTGTTGTTACATCTGCCTATAAATTGCGATGTACATGTAAAAGGTAAACGAAGTGTGCTAGCACTAGCATATTTGTATTTTAAAAAAGAAAGTTAGCACTTGCATATTTACATTGTACTACTTCTGTACAAATTTATTTGGATATATAAATATTAATACAATTTTTACTACAAATTTAATCAATATTGAGCTTAATTGACCAGTACAAATACCATAATTTACGTTCTTTCGTGGAGTGGGGGAGTAATTAAGGCTGGATAACGAGCCAGTCGGCTCGGCTCGGCTCGCTTACGGCTCGTTAAGATAACGAGCTAGCTCGGCTCGGCTCGTTATCTCAACGAGCTAGAAAGCTAGCTCGGCTCGGCTCGTTAAAAGCTCGAGCTGGCTCGTTAACCTCGTGAGCCAGGTATAAAAATATACAAAAATATAATATTTGTATTTATCTAAAGCTTGAGAATAGTAATAATACTAAAATAACATATCCAATAATCTTAAATCGAACAAAAATTAATATGTGCTAGCATATTTATAAGTATAATAATATATTGTACAAATTAGATCCATCATATATATAAATATAGCATATATACTGGTTTCGGCTAAACTCGTTAGGCTAGCGAGCTAGCTCGACTCGGCTCGTTATCCTAACGAGCTAAAACTTTGGCTCGGCTCGGCTCGTTATCCTAACGAGCCGAGCCGAGCCGAGCCGAGTCAGTCATGAGCCGAGCGAGCTAATGAGCTTCGAGTTTTGCGTCCAGCCTTAGGAGTAATATTTTTCACATGGAATACTCTGCCGCAAGATCCTAGCTTCGCCACTGCTCTTCCCCCTGCAGATCTGATCCATGTTGTTCGTCATTCCATAGGCACCACCAGATCCCCGACGCGACTAACTGCTGGCCCTTACGTTCGTCTGCTGCACCAGCGCTTCCCCTGGTTCGTGCAGTTAAGTACCGTCCCGCCGTCCCTTTGCGGTCCAATATGCCCCCCTCGCACTGCCACTTGATGTCTCCACTTTTTGTATCTTGCAGGTGACAGCTCCACTCTTCTTCTTCGCGGACCCCGTATGCAATCTGGATTTATCGTCGTCCTCGTCGTCCTGCAATCAACCTCTACCCAGGCGCACCTGTGAGACCCGCAAACGGAAAAGGATGAGCCAATCCGAGGCATGTGCCAAACCCGCCCCCCCTATTCCTTCACTGAATGGTTGCTTATGATTGTGTATTGATTCTAGTTTTGCTGTAGTCGTTTGCTTGGACTGCATGTGCTTGTGTTTCTACGGCTTATATATGCTCTGTTTAAGTGCCAGTCAACCCATTGTACAGCATAACAGGTGTTGTCATTGTACTGCTTATATGCTCTAGGCAAATAAGGTGTCCAAAATATCCTTATTAGGCAACATCTATCATATTCAAATAGATACATTGAATTAGAACTTTATAACTCTAGGCAAATAAATAAATTAGAGAAAAACTAATCTATCATCAAACATGTAGTCGTTTTCCTTTTCCCGCACGCACCTGCATATGCCCGTCATCCAATACGTTGTACGTATGGCCACAGAATTCCTCCGGCAGAGCGCACTGGACACCGACGCACTTGCGTATCTTTCTCGATCTGGTTATCCGCGAGAAAGATCTCAAGAACTGGAACGCCAAAGGCCTAACCAGACTCGAGTGGCAACACATCTACCCTGCCTTCAAGGAAGCGAGCGGGGTTTGAATTATGACCACAAGCAGCTACAGAACAAACTAAACACCTTGAGGACCCACTACTTCAAGTATCGCGAGAACCAAAACAAGAGTGGACTTGGCCGTGACCCCATAACTGGTGCTGTTGCAGCTGAACCCTCTTATTGGGAGGACACCAATCAGGTTTGTATTTCTAGCACTCCATGCATTATTATCAGCGATGCATGTCCTTACCATATGCTCTCCAACTAACATTGGGTCCATGTTTACATTCCAGCCTCTAGGTGCAGCCATCGATGACGACGACGCTGATCCTCGGAAGGCACCGCCTTGCCTTGACCAACTGATACTGCTGTATGGGCACACACCATAGGACAGGGGTTCGTTGAAGGTGGTGGGTGGACATCGTGAGTCCACACCCAGTTATACTACTAAGGACTCACCCCAATATGTCTCCACCGGTACCTACGGTCACATCAGTGGTGGTCAGTCATCCAAGAGGCCCAGGGAAGAAGATCCGTACAGCGATCCTAGGAACGAGCTGAACGAAATGGTCCGTGATATCTCAATAACTGTCAAGTTCTTGAAAGAGTCGCCCAAGAAGACTAGTGAAGAGGAACGGATGAAGCGTGTCTGCCAAATTTTAGAAAAAGATGGTATCCCTGAGGACTCTGACCTCCATGCACAGGCCCTAATTCTGTGCAGGAATCTGATGGACTGGGGGTCATTCACCACCTTGAAGACCAGAGAGGGCCGCCTGCGATGGCTCCGAATAAGTTGGGCAGACAGGGTGAATAGGAAGAAGTAGACCATTTCGTCATGTGTTGTTTGTCCACACGGGGACACCTGTTATGACCGCTTTTGAATCGTGTTTCAAATTGCATGTCCGTTGTCGTATTTGGTCATATCTTGTTTGTTGAGTCCTGGTTTGTATGACGGATAATTTGTTTGGTTCGTGTTGGTCGTTGTAATAATGTTCCCCGGTTTGTTGAACACTTGATATGTTTACTTCTGTTCGAACTTGTTGAACCAATAATTGACTTGTCCCCTTGTTGGACGTTGTTATATTTTGCATGTACTTTTGGAAGCAATAATTGACTATCCTCCTCAATTGTTAATTGACCGATATGCTTGTTTCTAGGTTCGTCATCGACCCTTACCGAGCACCACTCCTCTGCAACCTTGCACGGGCTACAAGACGTCTACAAGCCCACTTGTCGGCATCACCGACCGATAACGCAAGGTAACACCTAGGTGTATGTTCAATTGCAATGTATGTAAGTTCCAATAGATGGTACGTATAATGTTGACATGTCTATTCTTGACTTGTATATTATTGTCTTATATATAGTGGTTAATGCTTTGAATAATTTGTGACCTCATCGAATTCACTTGTTCGTTGTACTAATCTGTAGTTAGCAAAGAGATAGTAAAGTTGGCTTTGAATGAGAAAGTGCTGGCTGCTATCAATTTGTCTCTGGAAATTTTTTTTAATGTTCATGGTCCCGTCATGGGTGGGTCTCCTTTCTTTCTTTTTGTGCCTTTTCTCGACCACGAAGGTGTATTTTCCAATCCGTTGTACCTGTTCCGGCAAGATACTGAACACCTTTCTGGACATGATACGATGCCTAATGATTTAAGCGTTGTCAAACCATTTGGTCGTGTAACTGTTCGGGCACAATTTTACTAGTTAACCTAGTTCGATGAGAAGCATTGGATGCGCTTTTTTAATGTTCATGCTTCTTTTTTTGAGTTTCTACTAGTGCCATCATGCTTCTGGTGGAACTCTTGCTTTTTTCATTTTATTTTCTTTGAACTGAATGATATAGGTCAAGTTATTTGAATATTTTTTTTTCTGAGACCGAGAACTTAGTTAATGATAATTATTATCTCATGTGGTCTTTAATGATTAAGGAAATGATGGGCTTTTGATATCTGCATGGAACTGCTGATAATCTGTACATATACTAGTCGAGAACCCCGCTAGCTTTTCTGGCTAGCAAGCTCAATCGCATGAAGCACGGGAATATAGTACTAACGAAGGATCACTTTGATTCATAGGAAAAAAAAATGTCGGTTAATGAAGGCCATTTCTATATACATATATCAAGGATAGTGAGCCCTTTTTTCACCGGACTCAGTGTTATGGCACACAAAATCCTTTAAAAAAATAAATAATCGCACACAAAGATGCATGAAGAAGGCATTCAGCCTGTCTTTTGTAGCATACCACCGACCCAACATACGCTTATGTTAGAATGAAGATAAAAAGATTAGCCTACCATCTACCTTATTTGCTTTGAAAAGTTTCTATACATTCTTGGCAAATGACACATCATATAATATATGTCACAAAGAATAACAAATCTTAGAATTTTGAATCATGAATTATTTCAACCAAGGCTCCAACAGTCTTTTCAAGTACATAAAATGCAAACATGATGTCATGCTTTGCGCTCTTTCCTTCTTGAGGAAAATGTGCTAAATACAAACAATGAAGGCATGGACCACTTCTGTAAGACATTACACAAAATCATTTAGTTATTAATTCCTTTAGTACATATTGTGAAACCGGTAGCCAATAAAATTGATTTTGTTACAACATTTGAGGTGTAGCTAACTGAAACCATGTGCGTGGATGGGGTGTCTTGACGAAAGTGACAACAAATGACACTCGACTGTGGAGCGAGCAACGCGCCGCGTGCGTGGAAGAGGAAAGCCATTTGCAAGCTATCATTGGTTGGTGCGGCTGGCCAAGTTGGCGATTTCATGAACACACCACCACGCCCTCTTAGAATACCTGCTTTGAAGCCCCCAAGCTTCTTTGGAGCGCAATGGATTGATCAGAATTTGAAGAACCCAAGGGCCTGCTACATCAATTTCCGTATGTACCTGCTGCTTTTCTTAGGTTGCATGACATATTAGTGCAAAGACCATGGCTGCGCGAGGTACGCAGCCGAGACATGGGACCCTAGAAGCTTTAGGATTGTTTGTGTGGTCATTAGCTACCAAAGGGGCAACCAGACAAATCAGTTCTAGGTTTGAAAGGGCGTTGGACACAGTCAGTAGGGAAGATGCATCATGTAGCCGATTGTATGGAAAGCTTTGCCAACTCGATTCTTGTTCCAAAGGATCGCGAGTACCCCACGCGTGCCCGATGCTTTTGCCCCATACAAACCCTACTTCGATGGCTGCATTGGGGCTTTAGATGGCACGCATGTGAAGGTTTCGTGTGCAAGGAGTCCAAGCGGAACTATTATAACAGAAAAACTCTCTTTGTCTATTAATGTCCTAGCCATAGGGGACATGCATGGGCGCTTCACATTTGTAGAAGCCGGCGGTGCGGTGCTTGTCATGATATGCGTGTACTACGGGGAGTGCAAGCGGGCGGAGACTTTCCCACATCCCCCGGAAAGGTACTACTGACAACTCAAATGTATTTATCCATGGTTCATTGCATGCATAAATTTCGTACAACAAGTACTTATGTAATGAAAACTAGTATTTTGTGTAGGCCGTTATTATCTTGTGGACTCTGGATATACGCTGGAGACTGGATACTTGGCACCGTTTAGGGGTGTACGGTACCATCTAGATGAATTTAGGGATGTCCGGTTTGAGGATTTATCAAATAGAGGAGAAATTTAATAAGGTGCATTCAAGGCTTCGCAATATCATTGAAAGGGCATTTGGGGTGCTTAAATCGAGGTGGCATATCTTTGGACGGGCTCCCCGTATTGTGAGACAGAGATTACCAAGTGCAGCTAATACTAGCATGCTTTGCCCCGCACAACTATTTGTGGGAGTGGAATCATGCAAGCGAAGCCACTCTGTGGTACCCCTGTCTCGACCGGGTGCATGCTAATGCAAAATCGATGAGGGAAATGAGGGACTGGATCACATATGGACTGTCTTTGGGACATTTTCACAAGGTATGGTATATTATGGTAGGACATTGCCGTATGTGGAGTTGGAAATATGGTTGTATTGAACGTTACTAACATGATGACACTTCGTGTGATTGCAGGGCTGAAGCCACCCCCATGGGGGTTGTAGCACCACGGAGCTTTTGCACAGATGAGAAGGTGAGGTCGTAGACTGAGTTGTACTGTGATGCATATGGTTCACTAGTAGTGTTGATTTTGTGGTTGTTGTTGTTGTCAAAGCATCTCGTGAGTGCAGGGTTGCTTACGACTTTGATAGGATGAAGGTAGTAATTGTGCGAGGCCATGTGACAAATTTGTATAGGTAAGTTGTCAATTGTAGAGTAGAATGGCTAGTCAAACTGACAATCTACGCGTGTAAGTGGAATGCAGTGGAGGGGAATGTACCCACGTGCATTAGTTAGAGTTGGAAAACATGGTGGTTGGAATGACTACAGATTTTGTAATATACTCTCCACTCTGAATGTTCAGGTGGTATGTAGTAGGCACGACCGTATATTATGAAATGAGTTGAAGCACCGGAGTAATTATTCTGGCTTCTAATGAATTATTATGTAGTATTCAATTCAGGCTGAATGTACTTCAATTGAACTACCAGTATTGGTGCTTGCCACAGTCCGTTATTGTGTAATGAGGTGGGATTCACCGGGTCCAGTTAATTGTGTGGGAGTGTAATTACAACCGTGCAATGGTCTTTTTCTCGTGATGGATATGTATGGTTTGTGTAAGGCGATGTGGTGTATGGTTTCGGGAAGGCGGATGTGGTTGATATGTAAGTACCTTAGAACTGTACAATTGGCTAACCGGGTACAGTGCCCTCGTAATTTTGTTTCTGTGCGTAGCTGATTTTTTGGGTGTATGATTGCCAATGAACCTGTGCTATTTATCTGTTCAATGGAGTTAGCAGTTGGCGCCAATTCTGATGGCTATTGGCGCCATAGTTTGATTGTAAATGTTTGATTTGAAAATTGCGGCAGCCAGCCAAAACCAGACGGCTTCTGCTGAAAGCGCTTGGCTTATTTTGTAATTGTAGAAAAAGCCACCCAAGTTTTAAAGTATCACAAATTTAACGGCTCCAAAAAGAATCAAGCAAAGTCACTTTGACAACATGTTAGGCCTGGCCCATTTGGAACAAGCAAGTAAACTTTTCATCAATCAAAAAAGAAAAAATATCAAGCAAGTCATGTCGCGGTTTCGGTGTGGCGGCGTAAATAAAGGCCGAATGCATGATGGTTACTCTACTCTCCCAAAGAAGATTGACCATTTGTGAAACCCGTAGGTGGATCCAAGTTTAAGTCTTCGATTTAGAACATGTGCTTGTATTTTCTAAATTTATTTTAGAAAAAACTATGTTATTCATTAGTGGTAGATGATGAAGACATCTAAAATGATTTCATTAATCTTAAGATCTAAGCACTAAATGACATCTTAACACACTTGTTAGTTCCACTGCTTGTATTGACACCTCAATCACCAAAAATCATAAAAAGTATGACATAGGGGCCATATTCCTTATAGGAACAACATATATGGAGGTGTTTGGAGCTACTCCGCTCCATGTTTTTCAGCTCTGCTCTATGCTTTTTAGCCAAACGATTTCAGCTCCACGCATGCAGCTCCAGAAAAAAGGATGGAGTTGTGAAAGCACCTAAAGGGGAGCTCCATGAACTCCAGGTTTTTGTGGAGCTGCTCCATAACAGAGTTCGTGAAGTAGAGTTCATGGAGCAGTCCCAAACACCCCAATAAGGTACATTTGGCGATAGAAGTACAAGGAGTTCATGAGCCTAGATGAAACTCCATGTCGAACTTAAAGATTGGTTGCGCATCATTCACTCCTTGTAATATTACCTGGTTAAGATATACTAGGAGATCACGCGCGGCTTCTCCGCCCCAGTAGTTGAGAGCCGCTACCGGGTTCTGTTGATGGATTGGGCTGCTATGCGATAGGTTGTTTCAGTTAAAATCTGTAATGGGCCAAAAGTTTTGTACGGCGGGCCATTTGGTTTTTTTCTGGGTGGGCATAATTGGGCCGTGTGTTTTTTGCTCTTTTCCATACTATGCTTATACTACATAAAATGTCTATGCAATTCCCATTGTTTATGCCAAGCAAGTATCATAATAGATGATAGAGCAACATGTCTGATAAATCCTCAGGAAAGAGTGATATTTCATTACAGAGCTGGCGGAATGTTCACGGCAACATGACCTAACATATAGCATATATACAAGAAGTTACAAAAACGAATAACTGGGCGTCCAGATCGCAAAAGCTGAAACTTTCTCATGCCTGGATGGTATATGGAGTGGCATGGCAGAGATAAGAACTTAGTTTCCATGTTGTAGGTCATAGCCTAAGCACATATAGTACGATTCATTCTGATTTCCTAGTTCATGGTCTGAGTACATGCATTACTATAATCATGAGCAAAAGGCATGGTGAACCAGCTGCAGTGGGCTTGCGACATAGCCTGTTCAGTCTCCCAGGCGGAGGCGTTTCCTGGTACAAATGCATATTTGGCTTAGTGATCTGTGCATTGTAAGTATGGCTGATGCAATCACAATGCTGCCGTCACTGTGACTATGATAACGTGACGTATAGTATAACATGTGAGATGTTGATGGAGACTATGATTTTACCTAGCTAATTTTGTAGTGTCTGCATCACTCATTTCAGTTGTATCTCCTTTTTCCTCTGCCTGCATTCTTCCTCTCACAGTGGCTATAATGCATACAATTGTGAAATTAGTCATGAAATAAAATATTAATTTGCTCTCTTGTGTGCCTATGACAGCAAAGAAGGCACATGGGACGAATTTGTGAAACCTGAGGTGGCGGTGTGGTTTCTGTTGTTGCTGACACAGTTGCATCTATGGGAGTAGCAGGCAAGTCCTACATCATGTGTCATTTTTGCAGATATAAGGCTCTTGTAGTTTCTGTAGTTATAATGAGAACGTAATGTGTATATGCACACTGGTCTGTACCTTTGTAGCAATCGTTTTATGTGTAGAATGACTTGCTATAGGAGGGGTGCCGTCACTGTCTTCTGCTGTGGGTGCCTTGCATAAATAGGAGCAAGGCGTAGATAACATGTTATATAAAAAGGTGTCTGGCAATGCAAGCAATGAAGTCTGTATGCGTGTATAACATAGATAGATGTATACCATGACTGCTGCAGGGGATGTTTCCTATGTTGGAGGGCTTGTAGTTGGGATTGGTTTGGTTTCGGGTACCTGCGCTGGCTGGGACTATGACTCACCAATCTGTGTTCCTTGCTGTGCTGCTAGAACACCATGGCAAATAATTAGAAATAAAATTTATATATATGGTTGGAAAATGGAAATATAGTATACCGAGTAGAAGGAGGCTTGTATAACATGTATACCTGATGTAGAACTGGTTGGTTGATGACTCCTAGGATTGTGTCAACTTGGTATGAAATGTCTTGTCTTTGAAGAGACCGAGGCGACATGCTTATACGTAGTTCAAACTGTCGGCCATATAAGCTGGTGATCCTAGTTGGAAGGAAAGCTGACTGATTTCCATGAGCTGAAATGAGCATATCTACTGGGACACCAATAAGTTCTTCAGCAATTGGACCAAAGAAGACCAGTTGTATGGAGGCAGGCTCCTCTTCATCAGCGAGCTCAACAGGGGTCTCTTGCTAACATGCCAATGTTGTATCTACAGATAGCAATGTATATTATTACGTATAGTAACGATGTCAAGAAATTTCTAAATGCGGTTTACTTGGGGCCACCACCATTTCCTGTGCACTTGTAGGTCCTGCACTTGTACGCACCATCTACCATCTCTGTTTTTTTATTGCACATTTTGCATGCTAGATACCACCATGATTGATCAGGCAGCACATTTAGGAGCTTGGCATTGATGATGTATCTTTTTTACTACAAACAGAAGAGAAGGGTTTGTGAGACCTTTTTTGGACGATGGGAATAAGTAACAACTGCATTGCCTATTGATTTTGTCGGTGTCTGTCTTACGTAAATAGTATGTGCATTTGTGAACTTGGCAAGCTCCTGAATTGTGATCTGTTCTAGTGATGCCTGGACTGTAGTGGGACCATACCACGTTGTTGGCGCAGTTCTACCAACACAGCTGAAAGTGGCATGTACAGATTATTACAAATTTGTTGGACTGCTCATGGGGCAAGTGAAGCGAAGGTCTATGTTTCTAGCAATCTGCCTATGGAAATCTAAGCAGTGTAATGAACAGATCTTGAAGAGTAGCAGTGGTAACATGTATTGCACAGAGCATAATAATGGCTATATCTTTGGGGCTAGGATTGCATTTGATGTCAGTATATGAAATTAGAATATGCAAACAGGGAGGCTATGTTTAGAACCTGTTATGAAGAGTCATTGCCTCAGAAATTTCAAGATTGGCATACCATCGACAAAGAGTGGACCCTTGAAGAGATAGCCTTTCTGGTTACATAAATAGGTCAGGTGTTGCCAACTATAGGGATGCAGTAAATCTCTGATGGAGAAGGATATAGTACCATCAAATCGGCGACAGGTCACCGCGAGAAAAAGTAGAACCACCGGTCCTTGCCTTGACATCTCTATGTGTTTGTCAGCTTCGAATTCATGAGCGTGATTACTCCATAGAGCAACCATTGCAGTCTCACTACATCGAAATGGATCAATTTTGTAAATGAAGCAACACTGAAGACATTATAGGATGCAGATTGCATGATAAGGTCAGGAAGACATGGCTGTGCATACCCGGTTTCATTAATGATATCGACATTTCTGAGTGGCCTGGTCCCTTTTGGTGTGTTTGCAACTTCACATGTGAGCATCATTTGAAAATACCGATAGCATCTGCACACATAGTTGAAACCTAAGACTACTATTTAACCATCTATGTGTGGTAAAATAAATAAGGATGGAACAAAATCTTTTAAAAAGGAGACAATGAAAGTGCATACCTAAGCAGTACTTGATTTTATTCAATCTAGTGTTGAGCACCTCGAATGTAGCACATGGCATATAGAAATACAGATGGAGTGAACACAGGAATTTTTTTTAATGACTGGTTAATGGTGTGTGCCTCATATGTGCCCTGCTGACATATAACTGGCTTGTCACCTTGTCATCTGGTCGTTGCCCTATAATTATTGTAGTCAATCTCAATCACGGTTGATTATCTCTGCCAGCAGCACAGAAGGTACTGGCTGAGAAACCATTTGAGCTCAAACGTGGGGCATCAGTATATTCCATGAAAACATGACAAAAGGTAAGTAGTGGAAGCATGCGACAACAGTTAATTAATTAGCACAAGCACGGACCAAAATGTAATTGGCAAATGCTGGAACAAATTCAGAACCAAAATGTAAGAGCAATATATCTAGATATATCCTGACTGCTATCCAAAGGAAGAGGTGAATGGCACATTTAGAGGGCAACAGGGTCTTAAGGATGTTGCACGCTGAAGACCGACAGAGCCTTGATATCATACCAATCCTTTTTGCTGAACGAATGGACGCTGGACGGCAAGAGAGGCACACGAAGAGAACAGGTCAGGCACAGGCAGAGGAAGCCAAGAATGGAGACTGAAACCCAAGGGACACGAACCTGGACGGCGTCGATGTACTCGAAGGCAGCAGTGAGGTAGACATTGGGGAGCACCAGGCCTAGCCAGAGACGAAGATGGAGAGTGAGCGGTGGCACACGGGTGGCGGCGTGGCTCCGTTCGGCGGCATGGCATCTCATCGCTGGAAGCGACACGACATGCGGCTCAGTTGCCGGCATGGCAGCAGGGGTGGACGGAGGCGCGCGCCTGCATCGGGCGGCGGCGTGAGGTGACCGGATAGAGAGGCGCATTGCACACGAGGAGGTGAGCCGCGAAGCGAGAGATTCAGAGAGACGATGCGGGCGGCGAGGATGAGCTCCTGACTCGCCGAAGCTTCTCGGGCGTGAGGGGGGCGCGCGGAGGAAGAGGATGCGGTGGGGGCCAGCCGAGAGGCGCGGTGGCGGTGCCCGACGTTACATGCGGCGGCGGCGGCGCCCCACCCTCGGATGGCCGGGAAGGAGCGGATTCTGCGGAGGGGAGGAAGTGGGGGAGGTAGGGGCGTGGCCGTGGAGGCGGCCCGAGTCGGCGGCGGCGACGCACCGCGCCCACACGTTGCCGTGGCGGCGAGGCAGGGGGGCTGCGGGAGGGATGCGGGGGGAGGAAGGGAGGCGGCGCGGGCGGGGGGCGGCCGGCGCCACATGGCGCGGCGGCGTCGGGGCGAGTCAATAGAAGAGAGAGAGGGGGAAATACGTGAAAGCAGTGTCGCGGGTGGGCGGGAGGCCGTGAATCCTTTCCACGATAAGGATGTACATATTTGCAATACAGGTACAAGGTGTGGTGATGGGGGTCTAGCCCTAGCGATCCCAGATTAGATCCGCCCCCGTGTACGCTTAATTACGCCTCTTGGCATGAGGCGTACATGAATCTCATCGGTCACCTATAGATGCCACATTATTAGCCAAAAGCACCACTAAATTAACGAGTGCGGTGGTTGTCAAACATGCCGAATATTGGGATGATCGACTTACATTAGCAAGCACTCGGGCGTTAAAATCAGACTTTACGTGATATTCGATCGGCGGTTAAAAATAATGGGTCTGTCTCCGGTGGCGGTGGTGATTGTTTGTTTATCCATCGGTCCAACGTTTACGTTCACTGTTTTGTTAGAAGTGACCGATAGTTTGCTTAATCATCGACACCGGCCCTAGACTACAAGATGACACCTAACAGGGCCCATGGGCTTTCTTTGGCTATATTTCATTTGTACTATTTATGTTACGTAAGAGTCTGAATTTTACATGGGCTCACAACTATCGTGTGCTATTGCTAGGTCATTTGTGGGTCTGTTGTTGGGTCGTTGCAGACTTCTAAATTTTTTAGCGGGCTAAAAAATAGTATTGTACAGCCATAAATTTAGACGACTAGAATGAAAAAGGAAGGAGGGAGATGGAAAACCCAGGCGGGACATCACACGCATCTTAGCCGCCAAAATAACAAACTCGGCTATAGAAAAGGAAATCCCGGATCGACGGAAGAAAACAAAAAAGAACACCGATGGAGGAAGAAGTCCGTAAAAAGCAAGAGGAGGGAAAGGATGGAAGAACACCGGAGAAACAACCAACCTGGCGCAAAAACATCGGATCGTGAGATTTCTATTCTCACTTTATTTTGCTCATCTCAACTTCATAGAGCACCGATCCATGTCTCGTGCTTATTGCTTCGTGCCCCAATGTCCTCTAGATCCGCAAAGATACTATACCTTTCTATTGTAAAACACTAAATATGTAAAAAAAAAAAAAAGGAAAATAACTACTATCCCTTTATAGAACATGTAGAAACGAAATCAGATTCATTCACAAAAATAATACAACGAGAAGTCAAACAACTCCTATTTGTGAAAATCTTGCGAGAACACGCACAAAATGAGGGACCCTACCGGCGGGGAAGCTAGCGAGAGAGTCTGTACATGTGCAGGAAATGAGGTGCAAGAGAACTTTGGTATGTGCTTCTCATAGATGTATACTACATCTTGATCAACTAATCATTCCTTGTAATTCTGGTTTGTTTGTCTCATTATTCATTATACAAACAATCTCATTAGTCATTATACAAACATATACATATGCACATCATTTTTGGAAAAAAAGATTGCACATGCACAACTTGGTCACACTAATCATAACTAGGTATCCTCATTATTACCGCACAAAAAAAAATGTATGTAAAAGCTGGGAAACAAACAAAATAACATTTGTCGTAACACTAACACACAATAAACAAAGCAAAGGTTGTAACGGTGATGCCTGATGGATTGTACCATTCACCGTACATGTGTTTATCAAAAATTAATAAGCAAATGTTAGGTGAGTTTTTTTTTAGAAATTACTGAGCAAATTGACATGCAAGTTTATTTAGAAAATTACTCGGTTTATTGTTTAGTCTGCAGTGGCAAACAAGCGGTTTGATCTTTCTTCAATAAACGCTATATTTGCTAGCTTCACATATAGTTTTTTGTCCCTCAAAATTTGTGACTTTCCCTAGCTAGTAGTGACCGTGGCTGCCTATATTTGTTTTCTTTGCCGGACCAAAGCTATAACTAAAATATGATTGCAAACAAGACTTGTGGCTGCCAAAATATTGCTAGGTAGTAGAATTGTTGAGCAAGTTTTGTAACCAAATATAAGGGTTGATACTAGTCCTACCTATGCTGTATTTGTAACAAAGGCTACCTTGCACGTAGAGAAACACCAGGCGAAAAATCATATTTTAGCTACGAAACCCTATGCATGTCTAGCACTGCTGCACCGGGATAATGAAAACTGCTAAAATGATGAAGCCTATCGACTTAGAAAACAACTTTGATGTGATCCCTCTTTTAAGTGCGGGGAGACTAGTGATAATACATTCATCGGGACAAAAAAAATGAAACAAGATCAAGTGCAAACGGAAGGTGTGATAAGCTACCCACAGATAATTCCAGCTAGAGGATACACATCACTGATCTTAGAACAAATAAGAAATTCACAAGAAGGACCAACATACACAAATTATGTTGAGGTATGATTTATAGTTCATTCCAATTTGAAATTTTAATGCATGTCAACACCAAAAAAATGGTGTGCCTATTAGAAGGTTCCTTGGTTACTTATGCAGTTATATTTTAATTTATGAAGGCATTTGATGCTTCAAAACTTCAAGAACACATTTCCAGCTATGGGAAGGAGAATGATAATACTGAGGTAAGAAGTTGCAAAAAAGAAACCTACTGTTCTACATATATTTGAGATATTTTGCCTTGTGTCATATGAAATGCTTATGGAGATATTATATCACCTTATGAAAATAGGAGAGAAGGCAAGGACAGGAGGAAATGTCAAATTCACAATATGAGATTCAGAATTGGCAGTCATTTCTTTGCCAAGGAGAACCTAGTAACGATATGGATTTCATGGAGATGTATGAGGTATAGTTACACCTAATTTAAAATAGTTGTCAACAAACAAAAAAACCTTAAGCATTCAATCATTTCTTTAATGTGTCAACACAGGCTCCGGTTGCTTCATTTATGCATATGGTGGAAGCTCCGGAAGATTTTGATCACATTTTTGAGGTAAGAAAAAACACGTGACAAATAGAAATGAAAAATAAAAAAAAGATCCGACAAATTCTAAGGAAGTACTCACATGATTGCCTTCTTATGAAGCGAGAATAGTATGCATGTCACAACAAGCGGATGTGACGAATACCCATCGACAATGAATGGATGGCATACACGAAAGAGCATCCAATCGATATATCTATGTGTCCTCGTCAAGACCAAGGCCCAAATAGTGATGACACGCACACAAGACAGAGCAGAAGCGACTTAAAGTTTCTTGAACGTTTGTATGAAGAAGCAATAATGAAGAAACCTCGAGTCAACTCCTTATGCAACAAATGGTGGCACATGTTGTTTTATTACGTAAAATGCGCATCAAGGAGGACAAATGTAATGATGAAATAACTCTAGATCAAGAAACACACATATCAATTGCTAATGAAGCCATTGAAGCTCCTATGAACTATGCGATTCGGACTTGGGACAATCAATTGCTAATGAAGCCAATGAAGCTCCCCGTTAACTTGGGACGATCAATTGCTAATGAAACCATCGAAGCTCCTATGAACTATGTAGTAAATGATTCAAACTTGGAACAAACCAAAGGACGTACATCACCGAAGAAGACATAGAAATGTTCAAGCATAATGAGAGCGTAGAGGCGGCTATTACACTCGGTCAAGAGGGGAAAAGCCAAAGATGTTCCAAGAATAGATATGCGGTTTGAATCATCGGACGAGGCATACAAATTCTACAACAACTATGCTTTGATTGTTGGATTCTCAATTGTAATGGCTCACAACTACCACTCAAGAGACAAGAAAATGATGGGCCAAGTGACCCGGAATGACTTTCAAATGCCAAATAAAGAGGAACCGATAAACAACAAGAGCGTAAATCAAGTGGGCGGCAAAAGCCCGGTGTACAAGTCAAGCACAACATCTAGAAAAAGGAAAAATAACAAATATGAACACAGATGAGGCCGCACCAACTCCAATTTGCAAGAAAAAAGAGATGCAAGGTGATTGATAAGACAAACCGCCCAAATGAAATGGTTATCACATTGAGAAATAATGTATGGGTTGTTACTAGACTCAATCTTGAGCACAACCACAACCTTCTAAGTCCAGAACTTTCAAAACTACTGCGATCTCATAGGCATTTCACGGAAGAGGAAAAAGCTATGATAAGAACATTCGTTACAGTGAATGTTCCGAATAGAAAGATCCTAGCATTTTTATCATTCTTGAGGGGTGGAATGCAGTTCACAAATATAGTGAAGACCGATATCGGCAATTACGTAACAAGGATGCTAAGAGAATGTGGAGAGAGTGATATCTCACAAGTGATACGATTTTTGAGAATGAAACAAAATGAAGACCCACTATTCTTCTTTGCATTTGACACGTGGAGAAGACAACAAAGTGAGGAACTTATTCGGGCTTATGGTAACAAAAGAGAGCTATCTATGAAGAATATGGAGATGTAATTAGTTTTGACACCACTTATGCAACAAATAGATACAACCTAAAGTTTGCACCATTTGTTGGAATAAATGGGCATGGCGATAACATGCTATTTGTTTTGGCTGTACTTAGTGACGAGACAATACCAACATTTAGATGGCTCTTTAGAACATTTCTTATTTGCATGGGTGGAAGAGCACCAAAATCAATAATAACGGATCAAGATGCTTGCAATGAGATCAAGAATCGCATTGGAATTGCCGTAAACAGTTCACGAGAACCGTTTATTCCACATTGTATCAAAGGCGTAGATGTTTCGGTACCGCATTGTCAAAGAATGAGGACTTTGCACGTGACTTCTATGACATTATATACAATTCATTGACAATTGATGAGTTTGAGACACTATGGAACAACATGCTTTGGAAACACAAAAAGTACAACATCTAAAGTTTCGAAAGTCATGTATGAGAACGTACATAGATTTGTCCCAAAGTACTTCAAACACAACTTTTTTCCCCTTCATATGTTCAACATCTAGAAGTGAGGGTACTAATGCAATATTTAAGGACAATGTTGGACCAACATCTAGCTTGATTATGTTCATGAAAGAGTATGATAGAATC
Source organism: Chrysopogon serrulatus (assembly GCA_015844335.1). Taxonomy (NCBI): domain Eukaryota; kingdom Viridiplantae; phylum Streptophyta; class Magnoliopsida; order Poales; family Poaceae; genus Chrysopogon; species Chrysopogon serrulatus. The sequence continues at coordinate 106,774 of JADLZL010000771.1, read as the reverse complement.
ATGAACAATATGGATGAAAAAAAGGAAATCTAAGGGACAAGAACAAAGCACGGGAAAAGGCAATCCTTTACTCAACATATACATTTGAAAGGCAGGCCGAGATTACTACAACACCCGGATATTCTATAGGTTCCAAATGGCTACTCAAAACAACAGAAAAGTATGTGGCGTAAGAACATGACAAGGATAAGGTATATATGATATATAAATCTCCGTAACATTGTGAAAAGGAGGTTAGACCACGAAAATACACGGTACTAGTTGATCCGCCACAAGAAAACTATGTCTCCGCATATGTGCTCGATTCGAAAAGGATGGCATACTATGTGCACACATCCTAAGAACCCTCATCCAGCTTGAACAAGCACACTTTGCCCGAGAAGTATTTCATAAATAGGTGGAGACCAATGGAGAAAAAACAAGTCGAGAACATGAATACAATGATTCCAACAGATCCGGTAGAAGCGAAGAATATATTAAGATACAACTTATCGTCAAGAAAGTTCATGTACATTGCTTCGAGGCATCCTTGCAACTTGACGTAACTAATTGCTTGCTATCGAGCTTGATAGAGCCCAATCTGAGGTGAGGAAAATACCAATCGAAAATGAAAATGTAAGTATGAATGATCAAAGTAGAGGAAACAATAAAGATGATGGAAGCATAACAATAAATATCACGTCAACATCGGCGAAGTTTCACCACAAACAGTTATCCTTCAATGTAATACAACTGCTCAACATAATACGAGCCGAGACAAACAACGACAAAGAGACAGGGGGAAAGCCAATGCCCATGAACCCGCATATTCGGGGCAAAGAAGATGGATACACTAAAGAACCCCGATGTGGTTCCGAGCGCAGGAAGGCCTAAAAACATCCAAAAAAAGCAAACGGTTGGCTCCATGCTTGAGCAAAGTGAGGACAAAGAAACAAATAACATGTAGTAACGTGGCTCTCATGAACACAAACAGGGGCAACATGTATGTACCCAACGAAGGATATGCCAACAACAAAAAAAGAAAAAACAAGGAAGGAAGTCAAATACGGTAAGATGCGGGGACAATAACAAAAATAATCATATGCTTTTATTTATGCTTTTATGTTGAGTATGAAATTGATAATTTAATTCAAATTTGAAACAGAAGTGTGGGGGCATAACAAAGAAGAACAAGTGAAGCTACAAGACATCGATACCAACTAGTGAGGGCATGAGAAGGCATTCAACATTACATGATTAGTGAAAAATGTTATTGATCAAATATCATAAATTATTCAAGAAATTTATCTATTTTAGTAGATGAAATTTTATTTCCTATCGTTTGTTATGAACAACTATTAAATTTGCTCTTAAGTTGGTGCAATATGATGATGCATAAGATTAAAAAATGAGAATGCTCTGTTTAGTTGAAAATTTAAGTGCATTGTATTTTGCAAAAAAACCGATACAGAGGGGCGTTCCTCTACATTTTCAAAATGACGACCACACAAACATGCGAGAAAAATACACAAAAGACAAATACAGAGGACAGTTCCTCTATGCATTGAAACTAAACTAACAAAGTACTCAAATACAACAAATGCACACACACGACCAAGGAAAGTCGATCATTCAAAGCCCCACCTTCAACCCATAGCGCTTAGCCCACCATACAAGGCCAACACAAAGATAGCAAAATGAATAGGGAGCAAAGACTAGCTAACAACATCTTACTTGAATGACCTGAATTGAGGCCTAGGCTTCAAGAAGATCACCTTGGCAATGTTGATCAGGTAGTTCTGCACAGTCACATACAGAAGGAGTATCAGTTACTCAAACAAGTAAGATGGAGAGACAGGCAAATAACAATGGTGTCCAAAAAAGAATTAATTGTTCAAATAGTGTCCCAGTAAACATTTCTAAGCACAAAAATATCTAAGTAAAATCATCTGAACTAACCTTACAAGTTTCTTTTGCCGTATCTGCCAAGACTGAGAGGAGTATATAGTTGACCATCTCCAATAACAACAATTGGTACAGGTGGTTAGAATAGGAGAATAACATGCATATGGGTCATGACCCAAAAAAAACATCAAAAAAAGAGAAAATCTGAAACAAAAAATGGAAAAATGAAGAGCAAGAGAACTTTATTCGAAAAGCAACAGAAAACAATATGAGTTTTTGGAATTAAACAATTAACAAGAACCTAATTAAAAGGCTTTGTGTGACTTTTACATATATAGCATAATTATAGCAGCACCATTATGGGCTTTTAAAAGCCATCATTCCATCTGGATTTGATGGTGATACAATACAGAGTTTTAACCACCGATTGGTGATCACAAACAAGATTCTTTGCAACATCATCTCTCCATCATAAACCCAAACAGATAACAAAATAAACCACTCTCCAATGGAAAATCACTATGGTATGCTAATAACAAAGCTACAACTAATATAAACTTAAAGGTCGACAGCTTGCTGAATTCCTCAACGCCAACTGGAAAAAGTAAAGGAATACTATTAAAAATACAGAGATGGATTAAAAAGAAAATTCAAAAGAAAAGTTGTGCAAAAGAGTTCTAACCATTGTTTTGTGATCACAAACAAGATTCTTCGCATCATTACATAAGTTGTGCTTGCTAAATATCATACTATTGACCAAGAGCATTCTAAGTTCTTGAATATTGCTTGACGAAAATTGAACAACCATATTAATGCAAGGGTCCCAAAGCTCCAAAAACTTCATCACGAAGATGCCATCATCAAATTTACTAGGAACAAAATTCCTATCTTGTTGAGGGACAGCAGCATAATGAACAACAAACTCGTGAAAATTCCAATCACAGTGGATGAACTCATCCCATGCTCTCAAGAAATTAGGAATCTACATAAAAAACAAAATTATAGCTACACTTACAATATACATCATGTGCAGAAAAAAATGAGATAAACTTACAAGAATGTCTCTAACTTCCTTCCGATATAAACTGTCCTCATCAAAGAATGAATCAAGGAAAACAAAGTATCCATCCCAGTAGAGCAACAACGAACACAAACCAATGTGTGTCATGAAATATTGGAAAAAAATAGCTGCACGAGAAAATAAAAAATAGTCATAAAACTTTTTAAAATAGGACATTTTAAATGGAGAAACTGAAAAAAGATGAAGAAAAAAAAATAAGCATTGACCCACAAAATCGATGACTTGAAGTTAAAGCTTCCATTGGCAAGCTTAAAGCATCTCTCACGCTTGTCATGTAGGTAGCTTTTGTTGCCTTCGTGCTTTGATGGTTCATAAGATAATCCTATAACATAATGACAAAAGGATAACAAAATTGCAATTACAAAAATTTCAATCAGGGAAAATATGAGAAAAGCTAACAGTAATCAAGTGTATTATGGATAAAAAAGTAATCAAGTGTATTATGGATAAAAAAAGGGAAGAAGGAAAAGCAACATGAATGGACTTACACCAACAAAGTGAGAAGAAGAAATGTTTTCGTGACTCGCTTGGGTGCTTGTCTTTAAATAGCTTTCTACAAAATGCATTGACCACATGATTATGCACATATGTTTTTTCGCTACGCCTCATAGAAGATCCAAACTCCTCAAAAGTGACACGAACATTGTCATAATTGATGACTTGGTCTCCGAGATTTAAAAAAAGAAAAGTTAGAATAAAACTATGAATTGAAAAAATATATATCTATCTACAGATTTAGGAAACTATAGATTACAAACTAGAAAAATAAAAAATAAAAAATAAGAATAATCACCGGCACGGAATTGAGAGTAAAAGAAGACACATTCATAAACCTGTCTCTCGTGTACAGGAACAAAGAAATTTTGCATTGCGCACATTGACTTGAAAATCCCTAAAATAAGAATTAGGCTGAACAATACGCCTACGACGACGAGATTTTACAATTTTACCCTTTGATGAGCTGCCAAGATTAAATCCAATCCTTTGACATTTATGAAAACAGGATACATCATTAACATCATAAATCTTGTCAACCTCTTGTGCCATTCTATTACAAATTGTCAATGAATTGCCTCTCTCCAAAATAATGACAACATCGATTCATTACCACGATGACTAGAAACATGAATAGGAGGTGAATCCTGTGAACTCTACAAATGAATAAGATAAATAAAAGGACAATTAACACTGAATCATTGACAAAATTTGGTATAAAATGTTCCAATAATATAGAAGGGATACATACAATGACAACTACATGGCCAGTAGTATCAAGTGCAGCATGAGGGACAACGGCGGGGGGGTGCAATCACGATTCTCATGAGAACATGGGGGTGTTCTATCATAAACAGGGACCTTTGTCGTTGTTCGAGAATCACGTATGTTTGAACGAGTCAAATTCTAAAGAAACAATGAGTAAAGACATCAATTAACAATTTCTAGACCAACAATTAGTCGGAAAAATAAGTCGGCGAATAAAAAAAGAAGTCGACCTCATTGTGAGAAGCCACATGAGTAGAGCCATCAACTTCATCTAAAAGATTAAATGGTGGAACATAAAAATCCCACATATTAACTTTTTCAGCAACAGAAATAGATGGATTGGGCAAACCAAGTCCTGGTTGAGCATATTCAGAAGCATCCAATTTCGGTCCTCTATAAGAAACATTGACCTAGTAATAAAAACATAGTTAATAGAGAGTTATTTATTAAAAAAGATAGCAGAAGACAAAATATAGGTACTTACATATGGTGGTTCAAGATCTCTAGACTTATGACTAGAGATATCTTCACGCACCATAGAACTAAAACTAGCACTCTTGGTTGCTGAAAAAAAATGTTGCAAGAACATGAAAATCAGGTGTACAATATTCAAATAGGAGGATGAATAATATTTTTACTACTCGCACAAGTATCATTACCTGCAAATCACACTATCATCTCCAACATCAATTGAATTACCTGCACTCGTAAGATTTTGGCATATATCTCTCATCTTTGTAGCTATTTTGCTTCTATTCTTTTTCCTCAAAATAGCCTACATGCAAAACAAATAGGAAAAAATATTTGTCAACAAAACCATTATGGAAAAATGGGGAGTAGAGAAGCCAATTGAGAAATACCTCTGATCCTCCTCAAATGCAGGTTGGTTTGCAAGCTGAACAGCGACAAAGATGACCGACGTGAACGAGTACGCCCAAATGACAAAGAGAACCAATAGTTGAGGTAATAGGACCGGAAACCCTTTTTTTCTCTTTAAACAAAGAACCACCTAGAATGGAAAAATAATAGAAAAAAAAAAAAACAAGTGGTTAGAAAAAAAAAAAAAAAATATATGATAGATTGTAGAAGTAATAATAGACTAATTACCTTGAGACAAATGAACTGAATCGATATAGTGGGGAGATGAGGATGAAATTATCTCTCAGATCGTTGATGCTGTCTTTAACAGAACTAGAATACCCTTCACAAGGCGATAATAACAAAGTGTCACAACTAGAGGTGTCCTTTTGATTTTCAAGAACTGGTACAATTCTCTTGCCACCCCTCAGAACGCCTTAGGGACAACTGCAACACTCTCATTTCGACATCCTCGGCGCAAACAGTGCATGACCAGTGCACTATCATTAGCTACATGCACACCATTATTACCAAAGCAGCTATTTCATCATCAAATTTCTGATCACCACTTTTTAAAACAGATGCATCAACCAATGTTCTCATCACTATCATTATGAGCATGATGTGTATGCCCATCAATTTTAGTAATATGACCTTCACTTTCGTGTGTACGTGACTTAGCAAAGAAGAGCTTCAATTTCTTTTACAACCTGCAGGAGCAACAACAAATGAACCATCCCGGCTACGAGGAATCTCACTTGTCCGAGTGCGGTGACTAAAATAACTTAACAAATCCAAAATAGCACTTTGAACATGTACAGAACCAATTCATTGGAAGAAGTCGCATGCTTTAGGTATAATGCAAGAACATCATCCAATGACTACAAAAATAGATGAGTAAGAAGATAGCTTAAAACAAGATATGAAACGCTAGGAAAAAATTTAGTATATTAATAATTAAAGAACATATAAAAACATGAACAATGACCAAAGAAGAAAAAAAGAAAGAAAGGTGCAAATTCACAATATAAATACAATACCCTGATGCAAAGAAATGAGCATCTAAATACTAACCTGGGGAGATAAGGGTGGTGTAACAGATTCAGCCAAGGTCTTCTTGAAGTAGGATCCATCAATATTGCAGGAGGGAGGAGTTCTTGCAGAATTCCTCTTAGCATAGCACGTACATTTAAATTGTAAGACCTAGAGATACAGAAACAAAAAAATTTTAGATCATGTCACCACAATAATTTTAGGACAGGAAGGTTAGTAGAAACAAAATTACCTGATGTTTGCCATACAATTGTCCTTCAACACAATCAGAAGCAGAGTAATCCTTGATCATGTCACCTTTCCATACTTTAACGCGAGGAAAAATGGACGGTAGTGGTTCTTTTCCGAAATCAAGAAAGTCAAGATACACAACCTGTATAGAACAGTAAACACACAAAAAATTAGTGGAACAAATTAAAAGACTGAATACAAATAAAATTCAAAAAAAAAAAAGAACCACTCACACATATCGATACAAGCACCCCCCGAGAAAAATAGATGGATGTGCTGCTTTCTTCTTCAAGAAGTTATATTTCTTGATGTCATTCAACAACCAAAAATGAACAAAACTGCACCAATCCCACTCCTTAGCAGCCTTGACATCAATCAAAGGTTGCGTATACTTGGTACTAGGGCAATTGTTTGAATTAGGACATAAGAAAGTAACCATTGCCACAATCAAAAAATTGCGGACAAAATCATCATCAGATAAAGCATCATTCAAAAGATTATCAGCACAAGTCGTAGTGGATGGCAAAGAATTAAAACCCATGACACTAAGAAAATCATGCTTCACACTACCGGACTTTGCATATGCAATTGTTTTGCCTCCCATTGGGATGCCTAAAACATCGTGGAACCAGCTGGGGCTCGAGGAATACACATGTTGTTGACAACAATTTCAGATTTCTTAACATCAACGTGATCTCCCAACCCACCGGCAAATGGAAGTGGTATCTCACAATTATCAAAATTGAGCAATGACTCAAATCCATATGCCTGGATAAGAAGCTTTTTTTACGGGGACGAAGTTTGCCAATAACCTCGAAAAAGGAAGATGCATCCATTCTAGTAATAGTCTCCTTGATAGAAGTGCCAATACCAAGACCATCACGTGGAATAGTTGAGCTTCTAGCATTAGGGCCGATGGAACCTGACAATATCTGCCTTAATCCATTGCAAGCCTAAAAAAATTATTATAGTTAAATGTTCCCATTATTCAAAAAAAATAATTGCTACCTTGGGGAATAGAAAAAAAATATATCAAAGATCATCATGAGATGAAAAAGGAGTAATTGTAATTATTATTTAAGAAACACACTTACAAGCTTTTTAATGATTCCAAACAAAGCTTCATCATCAAGTTGTAAAATAGCATCTGCATTGGATCGAAAACTTGATCCATTCATCTCGATCACTCATTGAACGTCATTAATAGACATATCATCCGAATCTTCGAAAACTAAATGTTCATCTGTGTCAACATGGCTACTTCGACGCATCATTGACATGATTAAGATAAGAAAAGAGAACCTAAAAAAGACGTAAAATGTTAAGCCAAGTGAGAACGCAAATCACGACTTGCAAAAAAAAAAAAAAAAGATTGGATAGAGAATGATATGAATATTGTAATGTCTGTTTAAAATATATTTTAGTTCATAGCTATGAGGTTATTCTAAAGGTTAGGAAATGGCTGCTACTTGCAACCAACTAAAATGCATGGAAACACATGCGAGCAAAAAAATACAGATAAGTCTTAAACAATAGATAGCAGTTGGCTCATCTAGATGATGCCACAAGAAAACAAAAGAAATACTAATCGACTGAATACATCCATGCACAATTAAACATATTGAATCTATAAAAAAACAGTAAGTGGCAGTTGCCAGCGCTGTAGAAACTGTCATTAAACAGAAAACCATTAACAAACACAGGCATTCCAATGGAAAAAATGAAGCTGTCTAAACTCGAGTTTTTCAGAATTTTTCATAAGTTCAATAGAAACTAAACTGAACAATATTCGCTAGAAGTATGTTCAGAAACTTTCAGACCATAGAAGCAACATGTTCAGATAACTAGATCATACAGGTCACATATATAGAACACATACAAAAAAAAATTCAGAAAACTAGAAGCATTTTTTTGGAAGAAAGGCCTGATTGGAAGCATTCAGATAACTCACATGTTCAAAAAGTGAAACAACATAGAGTTTCAGTTAACACTTCATGTCAGACTACTCTACTGCTTAAAAGGGCATGAGCTTAGTCTTGCATATAAGGCTACTCTACTGCAAGCTTTAGACGTGTTGATTGATGTAAAATGCTCTGTTGAACACTACAACAACTGATTACATATGTGGCAATGAACTTGGTAACAAGCTGTCAGTGCCAGGTCACTCTTCATCAGGACTACAAGACTGGACTCTCAAACGTCTCTTAATAGACATAAAAACTTTGTTGCTGCAACTCTCTTAATAGACATAAAAACTTTGTTGTTGCAGCAGCTCAAACAGCTAGGTTCACACACAGAACTGAATTTCATTACACAGCAATAGATGACAAAAAATCTATATTCAGTGAGTAGTACCTGGCATGGCACCACGGGCCTGGCCGAGAACAAACAATGTCTAGTCCAGTGGCAGACAAAACAAAGGTTGCCAAATCTCGTAGTACAAACTGTCAAACAACTCCACCTCTCATCACATGATCTATTTGAGAAGCAAGCAATGTAAAACAAGTAGGGGGTACCAACATGCAAAACAGCAAAAAATGCAATATTTTTGCATATCCATACATGCAAGCTCGAACTGAAGCAGATGCCTAATGTGTCAAGCTCCCCATCCATAAAATCTAGCTCCTCATGTCATGCTCACCTCTCTCATAAGACTACAAATAGATCCCCATCCCCTCTCTCATAAGACTACAAATAGATCCGGAAATACTACAAATCAAATCCTGGAAGAAAAGTTCCTGATTGAATCGAGTTACAGAAACATCTAGCCCACCTGAAGCTTCACCTTCCATCGGTTGGCACCAGACACAACTGACAGTCCACACTTTGAAGCCAAATACCTTAGATTCAGAGTTAGGGGAGAGCACCCATGCACAGCCAGCAGGAAAAGCAATGAATCGAGCCACCAGACCACCGTTCCAGAAGAGGCAGAGGCATGCTCACCGGCCGGACTCGCACCGTCGCACGTCCGTGGCTCGCCTGGATCTACTGCAGCTCCGTTCCTCACCTCGTCAGATAAGAAAAGAGAAACAGGAGAAAGGGACAGATGACACCCAAGCGACCCCCCCACCCCCCACACCACCGCTTCAGGAGATAGGCAGAGGCAGCTCACCGGCCAAACTCGCAGGTTGCCGCAGCTCGCCTCACTTGCATCTCGTCTCCATTCCTCAACTCAGAGAAGTGGCGAGGGACAGAGAGGAAGAGACGGGAAAAGGGACGGACGACACCCTAAGACAGAGCAGTCGAGACTAGAAGAGTATAGTCACCAACAGCCATCCACCTCAAATCCAACGGCCCACAAAGATGACTGACAACAAAACAGAATCTCAGGCGACTGCAAAGAAGCAAATCTGAAAATATATTTGTTGTTTCTTAATAATCGCAAAATCTCTATATTTCACTTGATGATAAAACCGCGCGGCATAGTCTGTGAGTAGCTGGCCTCTTCCCACCATGTCCGGCTTGGCGGCCGGCGGCAGGGAGTGTCGTTGTCGTGCGTCCTGTGCCCTGCGCGCCGCCGTCGTCCTAGCTACGCCTTCTCCTTCCTATCCAGGGTGAGTGGCATGCGAGAAAGGCACAGTAGCAGCTAGCCATACAGTAGGGAGCAACAGGCGGCGCTTCCATTTCCAAGCGCAAGGCGCCAATGCTGTCTAGCACCAGTAGCTACCATGCATAGCAGCAGCAGCTACGTGCCGACCGGTCGGCATATGCCATGCGAAACGCGGGCGGGGCCTGCAGCCAGGGCCATCCCTGCTTGGCGTGCATGGCCTTGGGATGCTAGCCGCCTTGTCAGGCTCCGCTCCGGCGGCATCATGATCGATCGATCGAAACGGCCGGCGACCGAATTGGCCACGCCTAGGATCGGAGGTCGGAGCAGGAGCACTACAGTGCTAGCAGCGCGCAGGCGGCTGCTGTTGGTGGTACTGGTACGCATGCATCGGAGTCGGCGCCTGCCCGGTCGGCCGGCCGGCGTATGCTGCCTTTGTCCCGGCGTGGCGTGGCGTGGCCCGGGTGCGAGGCCGGCCGCGACAGGAGACGAACGAACGAGAGAGCAGGCGGCCAGCAGCATGCCATTGCCATGCGATGCGACTGGCCGGGCCGGGGCGCGTCGTCGTCGTCAAAGGCTGCAAGGCCGTCATGTTTCTGCCCGGCGGCCGGCGGGCTCGCTGGTCTGGTCCCCCTGCATCTGCATGCATGCTCGGTCGCGGTCGCTGGTCCGGGGTGCATGCCCATGACAACAACGCATCAGCTCCAGTCGGCCCCGGCCCGTCCGTCTTCCGATCGTCGCCTGTGCATGCATGGGGTCAGTCAAGCAAGAAGGACACAGACACAGCTACTCACGCGCCATCCGTAGGATCGATCGGTGTCTAGATAGGTGCGTGTTTGCCGCCGCCTCGGTTGCAGCACCACCTTCACAGCTCATTATCCATGCTCATCTCGTCTCCGTGCAGGGTAGCGCTCGACCCAGCAGGGCAGCTGTTAACTTGCATCTCCAACAACTCCTTAAATTTAACTCCTCAAATCTTGAGTTATAGCAAGTTGCTATTTTGTTTGGCAAGTGAAAAAATGATATGTCTCCAACAACTCCCTATTCTCATTTGGTAAAATTGAAAAATATAGACCCACAAGCCGTACTGGGCCGTCCCTTCACGTTCGTTTCACTTCAATCAGGAACTAGAAGCAGGAGCGAGTGGACCAGTGTAAACTTAGGTGATGCCTGGCTAGTGTCTGCCATGTGGGTCCCTTTTGGGTGATGTAGTGCCCCGTCCTTATGACATGGAGTCGGGGAGTGGGCATTGGATTCCTGTGCCCCGTCCTTATCCTCTTTTTTTTTTAACCGGCGTCCTTATCATCTTGACTGAAGCGGACAGCGGAAGAGAGAGAGTAGAGGGAAAAGAAAGAAGGAAAGGGAGACAGAGAGGAGGGAGAAGACGGAGCTTGGGGGGTCAGTCGGCGGCGGCGGCGGTGCAAGGCGAAGGTGGCGGCTCCGGCTCCGGCAGGTTGGCGAGGGGCGGTCCTCCTGTTCAGCGTTCAGGAGAAAGGAAAGCAGTGAGTGAGAGCGGCCCTGCAGCAACCTTCACCTTCGTCGACGCGGCTGGCCAGCGTGCGTGGACATGGGCGGGGTGCGGGCCGCCGTTCACGGGCGTCGTCTCGGCTATCCCCGGCGGTGGAGCGTGCAGGGGTCTGAGCCGCAGTGGCGACTCCGGCAGGTCGGCGTGGAGGCGGGCGTCAGCGCGGCGGCGGCAGCCACCCCAGCGCGGCGGGGGTGCCGCTCCTGCGCGGACGTCAGGCGCTGGGTGAGCTGGCGCTGCACGGCGATGCGCGAGCGGCACGGGCGGGTGCGAGGGCGCCCGTGGTCCGGCTCAGCTCGCAGCTCGCCACCTCGGCGGCGCAGGGCCAGGCGCGGCGTTGCGGCGGCGCAGGTGTGCCGGGCTTTGGCGCGCTGGGAGCGGCTGAAAACGCTAAGGGGGGCCCCAGCCACGCTGAAATCGCCGCGATAGCTGGCCGCTCCCACCGCCAGCGGAAGTATACGCGTGCGGGAGGGATGAATAGCAAGTTGGAAAAGATAGGAAGTGAGAATAGGGAGTAGCTGGAGAAGAAAATTTGTGCTTTTAGCCAATTTATAAGAATAGCAAGTGAGAATAGGGAGTTGTTGGAGATGCTCAATTGATTCCGAAAGAACAAGCAATTCACAACAGTATCTACAGCATGCGCTTATTAGAAATCCGAACCAAAGTACCACCAATAATTCTCGGGACGGAGACAGAGAGAACCTGCCCCACATCATGGCAGCCATGTTTGGATCTCAAAAAAAAAAACAGCTATTTGGGTTAGCTTAGCAGTGGCAGCCATAAGTCTTTGCTTCTGTTATTTCCCTCCTCCTGCTCGTCATTTAGTGTGTGGCGAGTGTGGCAAGTGTGGTGCAGATTCTAAACGTCACCAAATCCGTGGCTGCCACACCGAGCATGGATGCGGTGTGGTTACCACGTTGACTGTGAACCAAGCAGTTCTTACTCCTTCATTCTTCCCCCAAGCAGAATAAAAGTTTCGATCATCGACAAACTTTTTGCATGGCTCGTAAAGAATTTCAAACTTTTAAATGGAAAAATACTTAGCGGGTTGCTTGCAGTGGGCCAGATTCTAGTTTTATGTAGCCCATTGTAACCGTGTGTACTCTAACGTACTCCCACTCTAACGTACTCCCTCCGTCCCGCTTTAGAAGTCATTGTAGGAGAGCATTCAGCTGTTTACATTCACAACATAGTACAATGCATTTGGACACACAACCTGGTGGAGTGCATCAAATCATCGCTACACCTGGTAACAAGCCTCGACGTCTAGCTTTACAGGATAGTGGAAGTATGAATCGATGGTCTGTTCTGCTGGACTTATAAGCCAGCTAATAAGATGAAACGGCTGATTTTGACCGATTTGCTACAAAAGAAAAAATACTGTTTGAATAAATGATAAACTGATAAGATGGACTGACTGGAAAAAAAATACTGTTTTTTTCCTGGTACTATACTCACATACTAGTCGCATGTGTCATGATGCGTTCTACAGATTGAAGAAACTCCTGACATCGAACTTGCAGTGAACGAATGACGACCTTGTATGTCGTCCTCCGGTGAATCGACCTGTCCGGCAAGGTACAAATCACGCACTTCATGACGAAGTACAATCAACGCCGAGGTGGCAACGTTGGATGGAGTACTGTGGCAAGTAGGAGTAGTTGATCATCATCCATCGCTCCTGAGTGCTACTCCGATCCTAGCTAGTACTGGAACAGTAGCTAGCTATATTAGCTGCAATAATTAGAAGAAGAAAGAAAACGCCAGGTCGCCACCTAAGCTAATGGAGAGGACATGCAGTGGAAGCAAAGCCGCTAGAGCAGGTACGAGTCCTGTACTACATGATCATTTTGTTTGATCGGACGGCGCACAATTGGAAAAAAAAAAAAAAAAAAAAAAAAAACACCATGCATGCAGGTGGGGTTTGTGTGACCAGTCGTAGCGTAGCTAGGATTCCTTGGCTGGAACTGCAAAGAAAGTTACAGGTCGTAGCAGAGAGCTCGGCGGCCCGGCCCGGTGGTGGTGTCCGGCGTGGCGTGGCGGTGGCGCCCGCAGCCTGGAACTGGATGCATGGAATCCACGCACTGTCCATGCTGCGCCCTGCGTACTGAACTCGTCAGTCTTCTGTCACCATCCGTACCCCATCACCAGTCTTTCTCAATCTCTGTCTGTGTCTGTGTTTAATTGCCACTAGCATGCACGCGCGTATATATAACACCACCCTTGGGCCGGCCGGCGTCCCAGCTCAAACAGCTGCCGCAAGCACACTACTACTCCTTACGTAGTATACTCCACTCCATCGTCGTCGTCGATCACCATCCGATCCTGCCCTGAGAGCAAGCATCATCAATTTCTTCAATCTCCAGCTAGCCTCGATCCAATGGCGGGCCAAGTAATGGAAGCTCATCATCAGGCGGCGCGGCTGCAGCCTCCCTCCATGGCGCCGTTCGCGCCGCTGCCGCACAACACCTGCAAGCACGACGTCCACCACCACCACCAAAACGCCACGACCGCCACGGTGCCCACCGCCACTTTCGGCAGCGTCACCAACAATAACAACACCGGCACCACGGCTGCGTCGACCGACATGGCCGCCGCCTACCTCCAGCAGCTGCAGGACGCGGCGGAGGCGGCCAAGAGCAACGGCAATGGCGGGAGCGCGGCGGCGGCGCGCGGGGGAGCAGTGCCCGCGGTGCGCGTCGCACGACACCAAGTTCTGCTACTACAACAACTACAACACGTCGCAGCCGCGCCACTTCTGCCGCGCCTGCCGCCGCTACTGGACGCTCGGCGGCTCCCTCCGCAACGTCCCCATCGGCGGCTCCACGCGCAAGCGCCCGCGCCTGCACGCGCACCACCACCAGCAGCAGCATGCCAGGCGCGCTCCGGCGGCGCACGTCTTCGGCCTCGGCCTCGGCGCCGGAGCAGCGCCGCCGATGATGCCTCCCCTGCAGCCCTCTTCATCGTCGTCGCCGTCGCAGGGACAGGGCGTCGGCCTCCTCAGCTCGCTGTTCGCGCTCGGCGCCGCGGGCCCGCTGCTCGAAGGCCGCGGCACAGGGTCGTCGTCGTCGTCGTCGTTCGACTTCGACCTCGGGCTCGGGCTCCCCACCGGGCCCTTACACCTGGGCGTTAGCGCCGTCGAGGCGGCGGGCATGCAGATGCAAGGCCTCGGGCTCGGGCTCAGGGGGGGAGGTGGCTCCGTACCCGGGTCGTCGTCCTTCCTCTGGCCTGCCGGGCTGCTGGTGGACAACGACAGCGTGGACACGTGGAAGATGCCACCAGGCGCCGGCGCGGGCGGTTCAATGTGGCCGGAGTTCTCTTCTCCGGCGGTGGCGGCGCCACAAACCGGCGGGCTGCTGCATGGTGGGGCCCACCTGATGTGAGATCGACGGACGGCCATGTCGGTGTAATGTGTCCTACAGTGTAAGATCTAGCTCTACTAGGCATGCCGCCCGGGCCGGCTTTGCAGGATTATTGCATTGCATAGCGTACGCGTAGTGGTAGGTCTTTTCCCCGCATTGTATTACTACGTAGTATCGTATGTGTCGTGTAATGTGTCCTGTATTACTGGACAGGACACATGCACACGAGACAGGACACATTACACATTTGATTCTACAGGCTGTCCTCCAAGTTTGCAGTTTTGATCTCCCTTACATACAGTAGAGTAGTACAAAAGTTGTACGTAATGGTCTAGCTGCAGGTTCGTCACGTGGCTGTACTCGTTGATTGGGCTGCCAATTTCTGCTCCTGTCTCGTGTGCATGTGAATGCTATTAAGCTTATATTTTACATGTGATTTAAATTTGAGATCGAATTAATTTGCAAGAGTAGCACAGCCTAGCTAGCTTAGAACTAGTCAAGAATCTCGTACACAAGGACGGATCTTGGTTGTTGAGTAGGATGGGCTGAAGATGTTGAACACACCTACGTCCGAAGGTTGTGTGTTTAGTTCGTGGAGTTACCCTATATTATATAGAGTGATACATCATGAGTTCATTCTTTGAATTTTGGTAGAATCAACTTATTTCTTATACTTCCTCTATCCTTGAAAGAAGTGGTTTTTAGAAATCATGCCAGTCAATTTTTTTTAAATTTAACTAACTTTATAAAAATAGTAATAACATATGACATAAAATGAGCATATTATGAAAATATGCAAATCTATCGATACTAATTTGATAACATAAATATTAATGTTTATTTCTAGAAATTCGATCAAAGTTTAAAATTTTTAACTTAGGATAACTCTAGAAATTATTTTTTTTCAGAAATGAGAGAATGATGTGGGAATAGATAATTTTATTGTATTCCACAAACCAAATACAAAAAGTGAGAAGAGGATGAACCACCATGTTCCTCGAACCCAACACACCCTTAATCGTCACTTGGGTCAGGTAACGGTCCTTTCTTGTCAATTCCAACCTTTGCCTCGGTTGCGGCCCAAGAAGGCCCAGGCGTTCTCCACTTCGTCGAGTCGATCGGATCGGTCACGGCACAAGCGCCACGTTTGAACCTCTCCTCCTCCTCCCTCTTGAGAACCTCTTGCTTCGCTCGGCGCCGGGGGGGCGGCTGCTGTGTCTGTCGGTGGCGCGGGGAGCGGCCCGGACCGGAGGCGGCGCAGGGTGCGGCGGCAAGATCCAGCCGCATCCAGAGGCGGCGCGGGGAGCGGCGGCAAGATCCAGCCCGATCCGGCGGTGGCGCGGGGCTCGGCGACGAGTTCCGGACGAGGCGGGGCCCAACGTCAGCTGGAGGTTCTACTCTATGTACTCTTTGCTTTCTTCTTATTCTGCCAACTCCGGTAGTGGTAGGCAATCGCAATATCCAGACTACCAGAGTAAATTTGTCTATAATATACAAAAGCGGTGTGTTCTCCATGGAAACATGGTTCCCCCTGTGTAAAAAAATGTACATACTAGCTTTTATGTAGCACGCTTCCCCCTGTGTAAAAAAACGTACATACTAGCTTTTATGTAGCACGCTATTAGTTCTGGATAAATTTCTTACTATCGCAGTTTCCATTGTTTTGTATTTGGACCTAGCTTTGTTTTGGTTTTGCTGTCTATTTAATGTGTTACCATGATTAAAGACTGGTTACATATTTTTACTCCAATCCCTAGATGAAGCCTGGGTAGTGAGGCCCCATGCTTGTAAAAAGCCATACCAATTTTTTGTTCATCTTGAGACTCAAGTAAGATGAATGCGAGGCTACTTGAGCTGCTGATGCTTGTTGCTATGCAATTTCTTTCACGTTTCATGTTTGTGATGATATCCACTGATGCAGTGTTTCTTCTCTTTCAAGCAGATTCTTGATATCACATATCAGAGCTATTGGGGTTTCACATCTTTTATTTCTTTGAGTTTGAGGTAAATAGAGTCTACATTATGAATGATACTATTGTGGCTGAGGTTGCCGTCCACAGAGTTTCACCTAAGCTCCTATCTCTTTCTCATGGTTTACCAAACAAGTTTGAAGAAGATGATCATGTTCATCCAGCCCTGCCAGATCTGCCACAAGAGATCCTGATAGATATATTTTCCCTTCTGGAGATACCTGACCTTGTGCGTGCAGGCTCTGTTTGCTCCTCCTGGAACTCGGCATACACCAGAATAATTAGCATTGGGCTGTATAGACGTCTGCAGACACCGTGCCTCATTTACACCTCTGAATCTGCTGGTGAGAGTGTTGCTTGCCTCTACAGCCTTGCAGAAAAAAGGACCTACAGATTAACTCTTCCAGAGCCACCTGTCCACAGAAGGCATCTAATTGGGTCCTCACATGGGTGGTTGATTACTGTTGATGGGCAGTCTGAGATGCACCTTGTCAATCCAATCACAAGTGAACAGATTGCTCTACCATCCGTGATCACCATCGACCAGGTTACACCCATTTTTGATGATACGGGTGCAATCTGTAAGTATCGATACTCACAACACACTGCACGGTCGCGAGCCGGAGACACCGTAACACTTGCCTCTGATAAGTTGTGGGATCACCTACACCATAAGGCACTTGTATTTTTTCACGATAATACATCTACAGGAGCAGGAGGCTATCTCGTGGTGTTAATCCATAGTCCATATGGGCAGCTTTCATTTGCTAGGTCAGGGGATGAGAAGTGGACCTGGCTGCCACCACACACACATATTCAGGACTGCATCTACAAGGATGGTCTGTTATATGCAGTGACAGTATTAGGTGAAATTGTTGCCTTCAATCTCAGTGGGACCATGGTCACTACAAACATAATTATGGACAGAACACAGGATTCTCATGGGACAGAGGGGGTTTACATTGTTCAGGCTCCATGGGGTGATCTGCTGCAAGTTCGCAGACCAGAAGTCTGGGTACATGAAGAGCTGGATGGGAGCGCAGGCCTTGCAATGTCTCGAAACAATACTGTGAGGATGGAAATAAATAAAGTTTGCGCTGCAGAAAAAAGACTAGTCGAAATAAAAAGCTTGGATGGCCTTGTGTTGTTTCTTGGGCATAACCAATCACTGTGTTCCCGTGCTGAGGATTATCCACAGTTGAAACCAAATCATGTTTATTTCACAGATGATGCTAGGTCCGTGTCTGCCAAAAAGAGGTGGCGCTGCCGCCTGGTTATTGGAGTCCTTAACTACGAAACTAAGATCGTGGAAGAAATCGTATTCCCTCGGCCTTGGTCGAAGTGCTATTCTCCATTGCTGATCATACCAAACCTGAGCAAGATGGAGTCGTCAGCCTTGCACGGCTAGACACAACATCCCTATAATTTTAGTAGTATTAGGGCCTGTTTTGAAGAAAGATTGCTTTGGGAATCTTTATGATTTGATTTGATTGTAATTTGTAATGTCCCAAGGTCCTGGATCTCGACATTCCTAGGCCCTTAGCGTGCAACTCTTTCGTCCGAACAATTTTTTGGCCAGATATACTTTTGTAATGTGATAACTGGCCGGGATCATATCACAGCAACAAAGAGCGATGGCTATTTATTTAATTGCTTGCTGCATAAACCCGTGGTAGTGCATTCTGTAATGCTGTTTAGTGAATATAAACTGTGTCTCATTTGAGCTACTTGCCATGGTTATTACCAAGTCATGGTTTTACCACGTTCAATACTGTGGTTCTGAGTTCTGACTACATGCCATCTGATTGTGTTCAGTGTTCCCTTACATATCTGTTCATTACAAGACTGGATGGAAAGTTGGTAGTACTATATGTTAGCAGAATGCATGCATATATGACGTGGATATCTGTTCACTGTTCTAAAATGATTGTCATGGCAGATAATAAAAAGCTCCTTTCAAAATCCCAGCTGCATTCTTCGTACAATCCACCTTCACCGACACATTTTCATGATCCCTATGTGCAGGTTTGTCACCAGAATGAATTGTCTCTTACTGTATGACCCACACCGATTTTTTTTTTTTTTTTCATCTCAATCAAGCGTTGTGCTTCACAAGCGTCTATCTAAAACAAATATATATGTTATCACTTATCAGACCATTCCTTTAGAATTCAGCATAATGATTCTTGGAAGTAAATATACTTCTCTAGAAAATACTATTGATAGTGTCACTAATATCATCTCCTAAATATAAGGTTCGTCATCTGTATACACAATCTGGCACTCTCCTCTCTATGCCCGCGCGTTGTTCTACGCTAGGCTGAACCGCTGAAGCCTGAAGGTAATGGTACTCTGACGAATTCACTTTGAAATTCGGATTACATGTAAGATACAAGCTTAACATTCACATGCACAAGAGACACGACACGAGCAGATCGAACTGGCAGCCCAGAAACCTGTACCTGCTAGACCATTCTACGTACCCTGTATAGGAGGAGGAGACAACAAATTGCAAACTAGAAGGAACAGACCCTTTGTACTAGCGTAGTACTAAACACAGAAGAGGGAAAGAAGAGAACCTCACAAGACACGACACAGTACACTAATGGACAATGCGGGGCCCATAGGAGTAGTACGAAGGAAGCACCGAGCACGCCGTCTCACAACAGGTGGCCCCCGCCATGCAGCATCCCGCCGGTTTGTGGCGCCGCCGCCGCCGGAGAAGAGAAGTCCGTCCACATTGAGCCCGCATCGGCGCCTGGATGCATCTTCCACGTTTCCACGCTGCCGTTGTCCACCAGCAGCCCTGCGGGCCAGAGGAAGGACGACGACCCGGTTGCGGAGCCAGCGTCCCCCCAGATCCCGAGCCCGAGGCCTTGCATTTGCATGCCCGCCGCCTCGACGGCGCCCGCGCCCAGGTGTAATGGCCCGAGCCCGAGGTCGAAGTCGAACGAACACGACGACGACCCTGCGCCGCGGCCCTCGAGCAGCGGCCCCGCGGCGCCGAGCGCGAACAGCGAGCCGAGGAGGCCGCCGCCCTGTCCCTGTCCCTGCGACGGCGACGAAGAGGGTAGGGGAGGCATCATCGGCGGTGGCGCCGCGCCGAGTCCGAGGCCGGCGAAGACGTGCGCCGCCGGAGCGCGCCTGGCGTGCTGGTGGTGGAGCGCCTGCAGGCGCGGGCGCTTGCGCGTGGACCCACCGATGGGGACGTTGCGGAGTGAGCCGCCGAGCGTCCAGTAGCGTCGGCAGGCGCGGCAGAAGTGGCGCGGCTGGGAAGTGTTGTAGTTGTTGTAGTAGCAGAACTTGGTGTCGTGCGACGCGCACCGCGGGCACTGCTCCCCGCGCGCCGCCGCCGCGCTCCCGCCGCCGTTGCCGTTGCTCTTGGCCGCCTCCGCGGCGTCCTGCAGCTGCTGGAGGTAGGCGGCCATGTCGGCCGACGCATCCGTGGTGCCGGTGTTGTTATTGTTGGTGACGCTGCCGGAAGTGGCGGTGGCCATCGTGGCGGCCGTGGCGTTGAGGTGGTGGTGGACGTCGTGCTTGAAGGTGTTGTGAGGCAGCGGCGCGAACGGCGCCATGGTAGGCTGCAGCCGTCGCGCCGCCTGAGCTCCCATTAGTACTTGGCCTTCCATTGGATCGATGCTGCCTGAGATGATGCTCTCTGGAGAGGACCGGTTAGATGGTGACGATGACCTCTATGTACTGTACGTAGTTGGGGCGCCGGCCGGCCAAAGGGTGGTATATATACGCGCGTGCAGCCGTGCATGCTGACAAACGCAGACGACGCCGGCAGAGATTGAGAAAGACCGATTGGTACGGATAGTGACACAAGGCTGACGAGTTCAGTACGCAGGGCGCATAAAGAGAAGAAATTTGGATTCATATGTTGGAGTACACATTTACAGTGTGCTAGATTGGTAGTATTCCCTTCCTTACAGAAAACATGTAACTATAGGTTACATATAACTACGAGTTGCATGCCAAATAAAAGTAGTCTACAATTAACCAAGTTTATAGTTAATAGTATTCATATTTACGGTTTTAAATTAATTTATTATAAAAATACATTTTGTAATTAGTTTTTGACATTATAAAAGTATAGTTTTTTTTATCTATAATTAGATAAACTTGTATTAAAATATGCTACTGTGTGCTAGAATCGTATGTTTTCTAGAA
The DNA here is from genome assembly GCA_015844335.1 of Chrysopogon serrulatus. Classification (NCBI taxonomy): domain Eukaryota; kingdom Viridiplantae; phylum Streptophyta; class Magnoliopsida; order Poales; family Poaceae; genus Chrysopogon; species Chrysopogon serrulatus. Next base: position 85,827 of record JADLZL010000771.1, on the reverse strand, counting down.
ATGAGGGGTATTTATTATAAAACTAAAATGGAATCCCACTGACAGCAGCCCGGTGAGTCTTTTCTCCTATGTTGTTATAAAAGTTTGAGATTCCATATACAGGTCATTAGTACTTGGCCTGCCATTGGATCGATGCCACCTGAGATGATGCTCTCTGGAGAGGACCGGATAGATGGTGACGATGATCTCTATGTACTCCTACTGTACGTAGTGTACTTCTTGCTGCTGTGGGGCGCCGGCCGGCCAAAGGGTGGCATATATACGCGCGTGCAGCCGTGCATGCTGACAAACGCAGACGACGCCGACAGAGATTGAGAAAGACCGATTGGTACGGATAGTGACACAAGGCTGACGAGTTCAGTACGCAGGGCGCATAAAGAGAAGAAATTTGGATTCATATGTTGGAGTACACATTTACAGTGTGCTAGATTGGTAGTATTCCCTTCCTTACAAAAACATGTAACTATAGGTTACTTATAACTACGGGTTGCATGCCAAATAAAATTGTCTGCAATTAACCAAGTTTATAGTGAATAGTCTTCATATTTACGGTTTTAAATTAATTTATTATAAAAATACATTTTGTAATTAGTTTTTGACATTATAAAAGTATAATTTTTATCTATAATTAGATAAACTTGTATTAAAATATGCTACTGTGTGCTACTAGAATCATATGTTTTCTAGAAATGAGGGAGTATTTATTATAAAACTAAAATGGAATCCCACTGACAGCAGCCCGGTGAGTCTTTTCTCCTATGTTGTTATAAAAGTTTGAGATTCCATATACAGGTCATTAAAAAGGTTAGCCACTTAGCCTAACTTCTTCAATTACATTTGGCGAAAGTTCAGCTAGACACCGATCTCGATCCTACGGATGGCGTAGATGTGTGTGTCCTTCTTCCTTGACTGACTGACCCCATGCAGATGCAGGGAAGGCGGGCGGGGCCGGGCGGGCCGACTGGAGCTGATGCGTTGTTGTCAAGGGCATGCACCCCGGACCAGCGACCACGACCGATCGAGCATAAGACAGGGCGGGACCCGCATGCATGCAGATGCAGATGCAGGGGGGCCAGAGCAGAGGAGACCAGACCAGCGAGCTCGCCGGCCGCCGGGCACAAAACATGACGGCCTTGCAGCCTTTGACGACGAAGCGCCCCAGTCGCATCTCGCATGGCAATGGCCGCCTGGTCGCTCGTTCGTTCGTCTCCTCTCTCCTGTCGCTGGCGGCCTCCGATCCCGGGCCACGCCACGCCGGGACAAAGCCAGCATAGTACGCCGGCCGGCCGGCCAGCAGGAGGCGCCGACTCCGATGCGTATATACCACCACCAACAGGCAACAGCAGCAGCCTGCTGCTAGCACTGTAGTAGTGCTCGACCTCCGATCCCTAGGCGTGGCCAAAATTCGGTCGCCGTCTCGATCGATCATGATGCCGCCGGAGCGGAGCCTGACAAGGCAGGCGGCTAGCATCCCAAGGCCATGCACGCCAAGGGATGGCGGCCCTGGCCCCGCGTTTCGCATGGCATGCCGACCGGTCGGCACGTAGCTAGCTGCTGCTGCTATGGTAGCTACTGGTGCTGGACAGCATTGGCGCCTTGCGCTTGGAAATGGAACCGCCTGTTGTATGTTGTTCCATATGCGCGCCCGTCCCGCGGGCACGCTACTGTAGCTACTAGTACTAGTATGCCTTTCTCGCATGGCAGAGGCAGACCCAGACTCACCCCCGAGAACGCGTAGGAGGAGGACGGCGGTGTCGGTGGAAGGAGCGCTAGCTGTGCGCTCTGGTGGCGACGTGCGTGCCCGTAGGCGCGCGGAGGCGATCGCACGGCAGCTAGCGCTCTGCACGCCGACGCCGGCCTCGTCCGGATGCACTCCAAGGGCTGCTTCGATCGTCGTCAGGGTCGTAAGCGAGATGCATGCACGCGCACGACGCGTCCGTGGCTCCGTTGAATTGAATCGCCCCCCAAAACGCGTCTGCTTCTCTTGGTCTGTGGGTTTTGCAGGCCGGTGTGCGACGCGTCGGTCCTGTCCTGCTGGTGTCGGCGCCGGCCGGACAACACGGCGGAGCGGGACGACCCCGTGAAGGTCATCGATCGACAGCGCCCAGGCCACGCCGTGGGCAGCGCCCAGGCCACGCCGTCTGCCCCGGCGTCGCCTCCTGCGCTGACATCGTCGCCTACGCCGCCCGGGACAGCGTCGTGCTGGTATATATAAAGTACAGTACGTAAACTCAAGAATCATTCGCGAGATGTGCACAGTGACGCACGTATGACCGCGGGCCGTGGCATGCATGGACGGACGCACAGAGCGGGGCGATGCCCGGTACGACGGGCCGGGAGGGCGGCGGGACGGCACGGCACGGTGTCGCTGGCGTCGGAGGTGGCCGACAACCTACGCCCTCTCGTGGTGCCTATGGAGCCGCGCACGCCCTACGCCCTCGACACGCTGTATCTACTACTGAGGCGTGCTCCGCAACCGCGGCCTCTTCGTCTCCGATCGACCAGGCGGTGCTGTCCAGCCCGCCCACCGCCGCGCGCGCAGGTCAGGCAGCGCGCCTACGGCGGGTACCCCTGGGGCCCTGGAAGGTTCAAGTTCGCCGCTGCCATGGGCCAAGATGGGGCAGATCCAAGTGCTCACCGGCGGCATCGGCCGGCGAGATCAGGAGGGCCAAGTGCAGCGTTGTCAATCAACTGAAAAAAAAAAGAGGCACTATTCCTTCATCTGAATTACAGCATCCTATTTCCGAACAAACAGTAAAACTGATCGTGCAACTAACAACTGTTAATAAAGGACAGAGTAGTATTCCTGTTTCAGACCTGATATGCTGTTCTCTTATTCTGAACAAGTGACTGGGGCACCTGGGGGGGTGGAGGGAAAAAAAAGACTGGAGCACGCCTATGAATGAACACAACTTCCAGCTTGTATTACTGACACTTTAGAATTCAGATAAATCGCCAAGTGTACCTATGGTTACATCTCATCTACTGAACTGTCAATGTTCACTGTGATCCCTTATTCTTCTTGTTCCTTTCTACATGCATGTAGATCGTATGTTTCCAGACATTGTTCCAGTAATTTCGTTAATGGAATGCGCAAGTCATGTCTTCAAATTTCACAAGATGAAGAAACTGAAACACTTGGAGAGCTACTCCAGCCCCGGGAGTACGTATTAGTGGATCCGGATCTTTCGATCACCAATGACGTCAAACTAGAATACACGAAGTACAAGTGCATCATCAATCGAAGCAACACAAAATTTGTTCAGTACAGTCAGCAGGTTGCGTACATATGGATGGACACACCAGCCCTGGGACCGGGAGAGGCGCTAGCAAACGAGATTATTATTCACCGAAAATGCATCCAGATTCATTGAATCCAACCAGAAACGTATCACCTCATCACTGGCTCCAGCCGCATTCTCGCACAGGCGCAAGGTACATCGCGTTGCGTTGTGGCGAAGACACGCAGCTCATCACAGCATCACACAATCCTCCCCACAGAGCAAGAGCAACGTGGTCGCCATGGGCGGCCTCACCATGGGACCAGGCCTTCGTGCAGGCCCCCGAGCACCGCCCCAAGCCCACCGTCACCGAGGCCACCGGCATCCCGCCCATCGACCTCTCGCCTCTCACCGCCGGCGGCGGCGGCGACGTGGACGCGCTGGCCGCCGAGGTGGGCGCGGCGAGCCGGGACTGGGGCTTCTTCGTGGTGGTGGGCCACGGCGTGCCCGCCGAGACCGTGGCGCGCGCGGCGGAGGCGCAGCGCGCCTTCTTCGCGCTGCCGCCGGAGCGGAAGGCCGCGGTGCGGAGGACCGAGGCGGAGCCGCTCGGGTACTACGAGTCGGAGCACACCAAGAACGTCAGGGACTGGAAGGAGGTGTTCGACGTCGTCGCGCGCGAGCCGCCGGCGCCCACGGTCGCCGGCGAGGTCGTGTACGCGAACAAGTGGCCCCAGGACCTGCCAGGGTTCAGGTGATTAATCCATTTGCGACCCTGACGACCTTTGGATTTGGCTGTATATGACTGTATGAGTTCTCTCCTGATCAAAATTTCCTCTTTTAGTCATTACTAGCAAATATGCCCATGCGTTGCAACAGGAATATACCTGTGCGTGTGTGTTGCAATGGATGAGAAATTTTGATTTTTTTTTAAAAAAAATCAATCATCATATAAATCACTTTAATTAATTAAAATACAATCATAAATTAATGAGTTGATTTTAATGTAAAAAGGTTATAGTTTCTAATCAAGACTCATCGTAGATGCATGACACAAAACTTTATAGGCTAGTATTAATTAAACTTGTAGCATTATTATAATATCATTATTCAACTAATGCATTATTTGAGACAAACACTGAAAGGAATCATGAACCTGAGTAGTATTGTACAACCATGACCCCAAATTCTAGTAGATAAAGCTGCCAGCATGCCTACAAGTTTTAAAAAAGTAGGATTATAGTGCTGGCCGTGAATCCTTGAAGGATTCGGTGCTTGCTTTTGCCAAATCGGATTAGAAGAGAAGTACCTACGGAGTGTGGATACATGTAAGTGGCAGAAAAAATATTACGGCAAAAATTTAGAAGAGTTCTATTTTGATTTGGATTAGGATTTCTATAGAGATTGGATTCCTAGTTATCTAGGTTTTCTCATCAACATACCTTAGTCATATATTAAAAAAAAAAATTGGAGAGTTGTTGTAGAAATACAAACAGAGACAATCTCTGCATCCAGAGTTAGTTAGAGAGGCCATAAAAAATGGTACCAAAAAAAAAAGAGAGAAATTTTGCCTCTTAATAATTATAATTAAGGTAATATAATAGAATATATCTTCTTTCTATTTCTATTTTAGTTATGATTCTTACTTCGCTTACTTAGGATCAAAAGAACCTATTTGGATTAGAATTCGTAGCTACTCAGGTGTCTAAGACATACACGAGTCATTAAATAGGAGAGTAAGACATACACGAGTTATTAAATAGGAGAGTTGTAGACATACTAAAAACAGTTTCCACATTAGGTATAGATTCCTAACTGTATAGGCTTGTGTCTATTATATGTCAGAGTTGTATAGATATTTTTCATATTCACGACAAGTTAGTTAAGGAGAGGTGGACGAAAAAAAAAAATAGATGGACGAAAAAGATAGGCTGAAATTTTGCCTCTTTATTATTAGGTAATAGATGTGATGAAACGACAATTGAGACAATTCGTTTTGTTTTCTACTAATTATTACTAAAAAAGAGATGTGAAACGATCGAGAATTGTTTGCACGCGTGCAGAGAGGCGGTGGAGGAGTACACAAACGCTCTTGAAAAGCTGGCCTTGAAGCTGCTGGAGCTGCTCGCCCGGAGCCTGAACCTGCGGCCGGACCGGCTGCACGGCTTCTTCAAGGAGCAGCACACCTCCTTCTTCCGGCTGAACCGCTACCCTCCGTGCCCGAGCCGGGAGCTGGTGCTCGGCGTGGGGCCGCACAAGGACCCCGGCGCGCTGACGATCCTGTACCAGGACGACGCCGGGCGGGCTCGACATCCGGCGCCGGCCCGACGGCGAGTGGGTCCGCGTGAGGTGCGTCCCCGACTCGTTCGTCATCAACGTCGGCGACACCGTGCAGGTGTGGAGCAACGACCGGTACGAGAGCGCGGAGCACCGCGTGTCGGTGAACCCGGCGAGGGAGCAGTTCTCCATGCCCTTCTTCTTCAACCCGGCGAGCAACGCCGTCGTTGAGCCGCTGGAGGAGCTGGTGAGCGAGGAGGACCCGCCCAGGTACAGCGCCTACAGCTAGGGCGAATTCTTCGGCACCAAGCTCAGCGGCAACTACAAGAGGCTGGACGTCGACAACCTCCAGATCGAGGATTTCAGGAAGAGCTAGCTCCGGAGAGGCTGCTTTAGGTGCTAGAACTAGAAGACGTGCCCCTGCAACTTCTTCCTCTGTAACCAAACTCGTCTTGCCCTTTGTTCTTGGAACAGACACAGATATACCCCCTCTGTCCATAAAAAAATAATGGATTAGTTATGTTTTCATAATAAATTTATAAAACATAAATATAATTACTATTATTATAAACTTGGTTAAATTTAAGCTAATTTGATTGGGACGGATTTTATAGTTGCATTTTTTTTCTTGACAAAGTGAGTAATATTTGCCATATTTGGTCTTCTATCATGGAACGAAAGGATGTAGTATGTGTAGTAATAAAGTGGATCCCACGCAGTGGTCTCATACGTCCAATCGCTTGCTTAAGGGATAATTCATCTTTAATGGTTGTTGAACTTATATTGATCAAAAAGCAACTTCACTTACAGACAAAGTTAAGGTGCATACTCTCTTCTCTCCCAAAAGCGTTGGACTTCTCTTTGGCTAATAAAGATCCAACACAAACGTGATATATGTGCTCTTATATGCTAAGTTTGTGGTGAGTGATTGTCGAAGATGATCGGCTTTGGTTGAGTTTGTCGATTAATAACCAACACGTGTGTGTGCTACTTGTCTCTTGGCTGTGTTGGTGTGCAGATATAGAGCACAGAGATGGTCGATAAACATAGAGAAGGTCTAGTAGAGACGTGCCATGCCGATGGAATAGGAGCGTTGAAGGACGGACATGAGGTTTCAACCGAGGGACCAAGATGGCCGGAAAAGCTAGAAGATTGACCATGGTGATTGACACTTGGCGACATCAACAAGCAAGAGTACATGCGGAAGGGTTGACCATATTGACCAAGTGAAGACAATGGTTGACAAGTCAAGCGAAGACGCTGGAGATTGGTGATCGAACGATCGACACGCAGGTTGTTGATTTGAGCCTCAAAACCATTGACATGACGGTTTCTCAGGTTTGGACTCAAAACCCGGTTCGAGTTCTTGCGGGAACGGGCCGGAGGAGGCACGTGGCGTTATCACGAAGCCTGCATCGAGGCGAAGTATAATCGTAAGAGCCCGTGGCCACTGGATCAACAAATCTCAAGTTGGACCATTATGTCCTAGAGTCAAGTGGTTCAGCTAAGATATCTAAGAATGTGTTGGTAATATGTAATAGCTTTGTAAATAAGATAGAGGCAGCCCACAACCGGCTTCCCATTTAGTTTTGCTGTATCTAGTTTTCATTCTCTGCAGTAGCCAGCTGTAGTTTGCAGCTAAGAGAGATTCGCAATACGAGAGATTGAAATCTTCGTCAGTGCAACTTGGCAAAGAGCCGAACCTCGTTCAAGAATGGAATAATGGAATAAAGCAATCTTTCCTCTGAACTTCAAGTTCATCTAGTTCTCTTGCTATTTTTCTTTTCCCTGAACTTTCGAGCTGTCTTTTTTTTTATTTTCATGCGTCACTTTTGGCTGCGCTTTTGCTGTGGATTTTTAGGGTAAACTAGTGCTAGGATATGTGAGGAAGGTTCCTATCATAAATTTCTTGAATCCTCTCACAAGCACCTTGAATCGTTGATTGTCCCCAAAATTCCATTTCTCTAGGGTATTTTCAGTTGATCTGATCTTTGGATTTTTTAAGGGGCTTTCTTTTGAGATGGATCCTACATGTTGTGAGCCTGTTGAAAATCTCAGTTCGATCGGTTCTTGTTTGATCGCTCTTCGGTCTATTTTCTGCGTTCACGAACTGTTATTTTCGGGTTTCCTGTGTTACTCGATCTGGACAGGCCGGTGTTTTCCTTTCTGCACCTTCGGCCTTCGGGCTTCGGCGGACCAGAACTACAGCTCCTGTTTTTTGAGAGCCACATGGTCGGCCTCCAGCAGCAGAGTGCGCTTCTCTGTTTGCGGAACGAGCCTAGAAGGAAACTCCTGTCCAGCAGCAAGTGCAAAGCTGTTTTGTTTTTTTCCAGATCTTGTGTTGTCTCTTTCAGCTACGGGAAGCAATCATTGTTTGCTCACCAAATTAATTTTAGTCCAATTCAAAAAAAGCAATAATTTTAGTCATGTGCAAGTGATTTTTTGTGCTTCCAACAATGTTGCTCGTTGCTGGTTTTCTTGGCAGCTCAAAATTCTTTATCTCTGTTAATTTAATTTCTTCCGCGCTGCTTTGCTCCACTTCGGCTGAGAAATCCTTAATTATTTCTAAGATCAAACTATCACTCTAACAATTAGAAGAGAGGTCGTTGATTTGATTTTTTAATTGGCTCCTATTCACCCTCCCCTCCGAAACAAAAAAAATAAAGCTACTTGTTTAGAGATCTAGCAAAATAATCACTACCGACTTACTCCCTCCATCCCAAAATATATGACGTTTTTTATTTTCAGATACCATATTTGACCATTCATCTTATTCAATTTTTTTTTTACAAATACTAAAATAAATGAGTCATTATTAAAATATATTGAATAAAAAATAAAATATAATGAAATAAATAATATTTATATGAAAATTTTGAATAAGGTAATGGTCAAATATGAGATCCAAAAATAAAAACATCATCTTTTTAGAAACAGAGGGAGTATATGTACTTCATGTGGTGCTCATGTACTTCATGTGGTGCTCAAGATAAAATACTCGCTACTCTTTTGCACCATGTTGTCTTGTTTCCTCAAGGCAAAAGTTTTGCCCTGTTACATTGAATCTTTGGATATCAATTAGAAGTATTAAATATGGCAACGTATCAAGTGCAAACCAACCTTTTCGTGAAAATCCATGCAAACCATGACAAAAATATTTTCTAAATTCACCAAAAAAAATCACACATGTAGATAATGTGATGATACACAACTTTGCAAAATATCTTGTCTAAACTCGATTTCTTTTTGCGAGATATAAAAATAATAATTTTTTAACAAATCATGTGGACAGACTTTTCTGGCTTGCAATTTATTATTTTTATATTTCATAAACGAAGTCGAGTTTGGACAAGATATTTTACAAGGTTGTGTATCATTATATCATCTACATGTGTGATTTTTTTGTGAATTTAGATGTCTGTTTTACCGTGGTTTGCATGAGTTTTTACGGAAAGTTGGTTTACACTAGATACGTTCCCATTAAATATAGGCTAATTACAAAACTAATTAAGTAATGATGCTAATTTACGAGATGAATCTATTAAGTCTAATTAGTCCATAATTTGACAATGTAGTGCTACAGTAAACATTTGGTACTGATGAATTAATTAGCCTTAATAATTTGAATCGTTAATTACTCTACTCCTATGCAATTAGTTTTATAATTAGCTCATGTTTAGTCCTTCTAGTTAGTATCTAATATCTGATGTGATATGGGCTAAACTTTAGCCCTAGATCTTGTTGATGTGGAAGTTATTGAACATCTCATCAATATCGCGGGATTTGATACAAGAAATTATTAGAAATTTAGAAATTTTATATTTAACTTGATCTAGAAAAACAATAGTACATTCGTGACGAGATATATATGCATGTGTGAACCATACTACTCGCAACAGTAGAAACCATGACAAACATACTGATCATAAACATTATAAATATCTCAACTAGTGCCAAAGGCACCTGTGACTTCATCTAGGGATGGCAATGATGCGGGTCAAGGCCTGGTGGAGCGCCCACACCCAACCTAAAACCCAAAACTCAGACCCGACCTAAACTCGAACTATCTTTCAGGTGTAAACCCCACCCAAGCCCCACTCGAGCTTGAACCCGACGGGTCCCCGAAAACCCGATTGGACAAGGTAAACATGTAACATTAAAATTTGCTCACTAAAAAATGCACAAAAAAGCGTACATTCTCAAAAAAAAAAAAAAAAAAGTCCCTCTAAAAAATTCGACTAAACTCACATGCTCCCTAAAACATTGCTAAAAAGTTGTATTTCTTATTTATATTATATCTTAATACAGTAAGGTTTAGGTTTCTAACTATAGTATTTTGGTCTGGGGTCCCAAATTTCTGGAGACGGCCCTTCACGTGATGATTCGTAGACAACGAGTTCACAGGGTGGCAGAGCCGCAGAGATGCTTCCAAAACTTGTTGATGATGTAGTATTTCTTAAGTTCTAAGTCACTACATATTCACTGATAAAATGGTAGAGTTTTTCTAGTATTTTAAGTAGTAATAAAACACTATCACTAGTCATCGCACGTGAAAATTCTCACTAGAAGGTATTTACTAGAGAAAGTTTATACTAAATTTTGAATACCAAAATGTTAGGAAAAGCCCACCTTATTAGATGAAGTTGCAAATTCTGGTTGTGACTAATCCCTCCTCGGCTCCTTCTTAAAAATGTGTACTACTCCCTCCGTCCGAAAAAAACATGCAGCTATGGGTTGCATGCCATCAAAAGTAGTTCACATTTAACCAAATTTCTAGTGAATATTATTCACATTTATAACTTCAAATTAATTTATTAAAAAGTACATTTTATAATGAATCTAATGGTATTAATTTAATATCATAAATATTAATATTTTTATTTAATTAATCAAACTTAAGGTATTAAACTATGTTACTGTGTTAGAATTGTATGTTTTTCTGGACGGAGGGAGTATTTGTGATGAGTATATACTACTCCGTCCCAAATTAAATGTAGTTTCCGGTTTTCGTGCCACAAGTTTGACTCAATTTGTAGAAAATATGTGCAATATTTATATATCCGAATAATTTTGTTAAAAAACTAGATTCAAAGATCTTTCTGATGATACTAATTATGATACTAATTGATAATATTTATTATTTATAAAAATTACCGGCATTTGTTTCTCGGGAAGCGAAAGCGACAGTTATTTTGGGACGGAGGGAGTAGTATAAAAGAAGCTTTGTTTCTTATTTGTCGTTGTCAACCGTGCATAGCACCTCAAGATTGTAAAGATTCATATAGTTGGGAAGTCATATACTAGCCTTACAGTGGATCCCAATCCTTGAATCACCCATGACGTCACAAATGCTACTAGAACACACCAAGAACTGAACCATCAATCAAAACAACAAAAAGTTTGTTCAGTACAGTCATCAGCTTGTGTACATGGACATCAACCCCGGGTGAAGCGCTAGCAAACAAGATTCACCCAAAATCCATCCAGATTCATTGAACCCAACCAGCCCAAACATCCCATTTAACCACCTCATCAGGGGTCCCAGTCTCACTCACTCATTCCGACTCCAAGACACGCACGCAGGTCATCTCACATTCACAGCCTCACAACCTCCCACACAGAGCACCTGCACCGTACGTGATCCGGTGATCGCCATGGGCGGCCTCACCATGGAGCAGGCCTTCGTGCAGGCCCCCCCGAGCACCGCCCCAAGCCGACCATGACCGAGGCCACCGGCATCCCGCTGATCGACCTCTCGCCTCTCATCACCGGGCGGCGACGTGGACGCGCTGGCCACCGAGGTGGGCGCGGCGAGCCGGGACTGGGGCTTCTTCGTGGTGGTGGGCCACGGCGTGCCCGCGGAGACCGTGGCGCGCGCGACGACGAGGCGCAGCGCGCTTTCTTCGCGCTGCCGCCGGAGCGGAAGGCCGCCTGTAAGTGCGGAGGAGCGAGGCGGAGCCGCTAGGGTACTACGAGTCGGAGCACACCAAGAACGTCAGGGACTGGAAGGAGGTGTTCGACCTCGTCCCGCGCGAGCCGCCGCCGCCGGCCGCCGCCGTGGCCGACGGCGAGCTCGTGTTCGAGAACAAGTGGCCCCAGGATCTGCCGGGCTTCAGGTGACGAAACTTACTGTCTTTTGATGATATTTGCATCTAATAACGATTGAACATGCTGAATTGAAGGGAAATTTAATTTTTTTGCACGCAAAGAGGCGCTGGAGGAGTACGCGAAGGCGATGGAGGAGCTGGCGTTCAAGCTGCTGGAGCTGATCGCTGCGGAGCCTGAAGCTGCGGCCCAACCGGCTCCACAGCTTCTTCAACAAGGACCAGACGACGTTCATCCGGCTGAACCACTACCCTCCGTGCCCGAGCCCGGACCTGGCGCTCGGCGTGGGGGCGGCACAAGGACGCCGGGCGCCCGACGATCCTGTACCAGGACGACGTGGGCGGGCTCGGCGTCCCGGCGGCGCCGGACGGTGAGTGGGTGCGCGTCAGGCCCGTGCCCAACTCGTTCATCATCAACGTCGGCGACCTCATCCAGGTACGTACCCAACTGATGAACATAATATATACTAATATTCGCCGTTGCATGCAGTGTATATGTGTAGCATTATTTTCAGATCTCATTCCGTGCGTGTGCCATTTCAGGTGTGGAGCAACGACAGGTACGAGAGCGCGGAGCACCGGGTGTCGGTGAACTCGGCGAGGGAGCGGTTCTCCATGCCCTACTTCTTCAACCCGGCGAGCTACACCATGGTGGAGCCGCTGGAGGAGCTGGTGAGTGAGGACGACCCGCCCAAGTACGATCCCTACAACTGGGGCGAATTCTTCAGCACCAGGAAGAACAGCAACTTCAAGAAGCTCAACGTCGAGAACATCCAGATCGCGCATTTCAGGAAGACCCTTGTCCTCGCCTAGCTAGCGAGGACTGGGATCCATGCATGTCATTGCCTATTTGCCATGCCCATCGAGTGTCTTCAGATTCAGAGAGCACGCCATGCATGTCGTCGCTTGGTGCTAGAAGAAGTGTAGAACAAGTAACAATAATGTGCGTGTTGTGTGTAAGCATGGATGTGATGTGAATATGTGTGGTATGTTTGGGGATAACGGGCTTGTGTTCGTCTGGTTTATTTGCTAAATCCAACCGAGTTGCATTATTGGTTGATCTTCCTTGGATTTCAACCAAGCCCTCATTCAGACTGAAAGTTTTTTCAATATCAATCATGAACTACCAAGACTTAAAAGATTCGTCTCGTGATTTAGAACCAAACTATACAATTAGTTAATTTTTTTTTACTTACATTTAATGCTCTATGCATGCGGTTAAAAATTAATGTGATGGAAAGACAGTGAAAAAGATCTGAAATTTGGAAGGGAAGAGAACAAGGGCCAAATATCATGCCCATGAACAAATTTGCAGTACGTAGACACGAACAAATATCATGATATTAATCACATTGCAATATCATTTTCTGCAGCACATGATCTCACATTTACCACAACTTGTCCTGCAATATGCCAAATTGTGTATAGAAAGTTAGCTATCATTCCATTGGCACACCTAGAGCTTTTATATCATCAGTATCATCTAAGTCCCGTTTAATTCCCTCGTCGGTATATATACTCTTTAGTTAGTCATATTAGAAAGCATCTTTGAATGTACATGATCAAGTGGCTCATCAAGGCTCCCTCGACGCCGGTGGCTTTATTAGTAACCCTAGAATCCAGCTACGCTCGATGCCACGATGTACAAACAGGTGCTCCACAGTTGTCATAGTTACTTCGCAAAAATAAAAGGTTGTCATAGTTACTGCAGAAACATATATATGCTTAGGAGAGAGAAGATGGTTCGTACAAGAAAGAAAAGGGTGAGAGAGGAATAAAAGCGACACATGGTAAAGAAGAAAAGTAAGTTGGAGATCACTAGTACAAAAATACATTGGTGGTTTTCATTGTGTAAATAGTAGTGTCAATGTCTTCTAGACCACTTTATTTGTATCGAAACAACTAGCAATGTTAGCCTCCACGTAGCACAAACTTACTTGTGATTGAAAAAGAGTTCTTTAGGAATTAGTCATATATAACTAGTTTAATCCCTCTAATATCCTCACATCCATGGTCTAATATCAATTTCTTAAATTTATTAATTATTTTCCTTTTTGTAGTACATTCCTGGAAATATTTGGTGTTTCCATCCCCTCTCTGCAACATATGGCTTGTGCTCTTTGATGCATAGGTACCTATGGCATTCTAATTTCTCCAACTTGTATCCCAATTTTACTTATGTGCTCATTTGTGTAACACACATCTTATAGTTTAGATTCCAAAAATTGGGATCAATTTTAGGCGACCCAAAATCGTGGCCAGAGTTAGGGTGCGAGGGTTACCGATTGGGCTTAGAAACTGATCAGGGGCAGGCATGTAGGCCCAACGGTGGTGGTGGATCGAGGGTGTGGTGGCAAGGCGGCGAGAGCCGGTGGACATCTGGACGGCAAGAAATGGGGCGGAAAGTGAGAGGCAGTGGACATCGGTGCTAGTTTGATATTTAGGGCAACTGGGGCTGTGGAGGCTGGTCCATTAGTGGTACAAAGGCCTGGGCCGGTTCAGCCCATTCCCATCTTGATTGGCAAGTGGCAACGCTGCAACAATGCGCAAGGCGATCTCAAGGAGCTGAGCTAGGTGTTGTTCATATGGCAGACGACGATAATATAAAGTGACCCAACCTAACGCAGGCACCAAATCTCCTTCTCACGACGACGTTGACCCGTAACCATCCCTGCACACCTCAGCTGCTCAGCACCTGCCATGGACGACGCTTGAGCACCGGCTCGTGTCGCCCTTGGCCCAGGCCACCGGCTTCCCGGTCATCGACCTGTCACCGCTAGCTGGCGCGCCGCCATCGCCGGGCGCCGTGGACGCGCTGGCGGCCGAGGTGGGCGCGGCGTGCCGGGACTGGGGCTTCTTCCTGGCGGTCGGACACGGCGTGCCAGACGCGACGGTGGCGCGCGCGGCGGCCGCGCGCGGGCGTTCTTCGCGCTGCCGCCGGAGCGCAAGGCGGCCGTGCGGCGCACCGAGCAGGCGCCGCTCGGGTACTACGACGCCGAGCACACCAAGAACGTCCGGGACTGGAAGGAGGTGTTCGACATCTTCCCGCACGAGCTGCCGCCGCCGCCGGCCGGGGCGGCCCACGACGATGATCTGGTGTTCGTGAACAAGTGGCCAGACGACGGCGACCTGCCGGGGTTCCGGTAGCCCATCTCTCTCGCCCCCAGCTGACGGTAGGTGACTCTGTCTCCACCCAGCACCACCACCGTTGACTTCCGTCTGTTTCGCACGCAACGCAGGGCGGCGCTGGAGGAGTACGCGGCGGCGATGGAGGCGCTGGCCTTCCAGCTGCTGGAGCTGATCGCCCGGAGCCTGCACCTGAGACCCGACCGGCTGCGCGGCTTCTTCGGCGACGGGCAGACGACGACGTACATGCGGCTGAACCGGTACCCTCCGTGCCCTCGGCCGGACCTCGCCCTCGGCCTCGGCCGCCACAAGGACAGCGGCGCGCTGACCATCCTGCTCCAGGACGGCGACGTCGGCGGGCTCGACGTCCGCAGGCGACCCGACGGCGGCGCGTGGGCGCGCGTGGAGTGGCTCGTTCGTCGTCAACGTCGGCGACGTCGTTCAGGTGTGGACCAACGACAGGTACGAGAGCGTGGAGCACCGGGCGTCGGTGAACTCGGAGAAGGAGAGGTTCTCCATCCCCTACTTCTTCAACCCCGCCATGGCCACTCTGGTGGAGCCGCTGGAGGAGATGGTGAGCGAGGAGAACCCGTCAAGGTACGAGGCCTTCAGCTGGGGCGAGTTCTTCAGGACCAGGAGGAGGAGCAACTTCAGGAAGCTGGACGTCGACAACATCCAGATCGCGGATCTCAGGAAGGACAGATAAAGGATAGCCATAATGGAATGATGAGTGACATAATTTGGAATGGAGGGATTACATAGAATTGCTATACGAATCGAGAAAAAAAAAATTCGGCTGTTTTGAATTTGTTTTGGAATAATATGCCAAACACAACTTTTAGACGATGTAGATGACGCCGTAAATATTGGGACACCGAGCAGAGGATAGACGCTTAGAAGAAGACGATCACCATAACTGGTATAGGAGGAATGCCTGGAAGAAGACGGTGTATATGCAACAGTCGTGCACTTCCCAAAAAATCTGGTTGCCTAGTACACCTGAGCAGGTGTCAAAAACGCAGGCAAATGGTTCTAGTTGTCCGCCTTGTCCCCTCCTGTGCGTGCAGAATATTGGATCGGGGATGGCCGGGAACAACTCGATAGAGAAGACAGAACGTGTCTCGCAACAGGCTTCTGCTTCTTTGTATGGACCTCATGTATAATAAATAATCGTTCCTTGCATAATATTTTTCACCTTGTAGAAAGGTTGTTTGCGTTGACTTGATAATCATGTTTGCTATTTTGGCAATTTTGATTTTGAACAAATATATTTGTCTGTGTTTTCGAATCTATTTTGAATCAATCTTCTTTGGCAAAAGAATAAGTAATAGTTCCAAAGTTGATATGCCATGGAGATGCAATGAAAACTCCACAAACATCGCCATTTGGCCGCCTTTTATGCCACTCCAAAAGTTGGGATAAAAAATCAGTCGGAAACCATATGGACTCGGACCATGTTATGTTTCATTTGAAACATTGGTTCTCTATAATCTCCTCTTGAAAGAAAGATGAAACAGGGATTCCTTCATATTTTCATGAGCATACTGCATGCATCGCGTTGAGGGACATGGCCATACGTGATTCATTGGTAGACACTGAGTATTTCACAGGGGGCATAGCTGCTTCTAGTATATTTGATGATGTATTTCTTAAGTTCTACGTCACCACGCATTAATCCTTCATGTGCTCCTAAGCTGCGAGGAGTTTAAGAAAAGAGCTATTACACAATAGGTATTTGTACAATAAAAGGGGGGCTTCAAGAAAACCCCTCCCGCAAGGGACCATAAAAGGCATGTAAAAATGCGTATTGCTTGTGATGAGTATATAAATAAAAATAAAAGAAGCTTTGTTTCTTCTTTATCGTTGCCAAACTTGTTTAAGAGCATCTCCAACAGCTCTTCTTTCTCATCTCATATCCCTATAAATCTGTCATATTGGAGAAGACAAGCTAATTTTTGTGCTCCAGCTAAAGGGAAAGTTGTATCTCTCTCAATACACTAGGACCCACCTCAACTGTCACCTCCCTCCTCCATCTCGCCTCTCTCTCCTCCATCTAGCCATGTGATCTCTTTGTGGGGCCCATATATTGGGTGGCATTATTGGTAATCTATCGTGGCATCTCCCTCCAATAATTCAAAAAGTATTATTGGACTACCCCAATACTAGTTTATTGGGGGAGTTTTACTTGGGAAACTAGTGAGATGCTCTAACACCACAAGATTGTAAAGATTCATACAGTCGAGCAGTCATATATAGCCTTACAGTGGATCCCAATCCTTGAATCACCCATGACGTCACACATACTCCTAGAAACATACCAAGTGTCCAAGTAAAACTGCATCATGAATCAAAATAACACAAAGTATGTTCAGTGTCAGCTTCTGTACATGGACACATCAGCCCCGGGAGAAGCGCTAGGAAGCAAAGATTCACCCAAAATCCATCCAGATTCATGGAATCCAACCAGCCCAAACATCCTATATAAGCACCTCATCATGTCCCCCCGTCTCATCTCACACTAACATCCTCACAACCTCCACACAGAAGAGCACCGTACGTGATCGCCATGGGCGGCCTCACCATGGACCATGCCTTCGTGCAGGCCCCTGAGCACCGCCCCAAGCCCACCGTCACTGAAGCCACCGGCATCCCGCTCATCGACCTCTCGCCTCTCATCATCGGCGGCGACGTGGACGCGCTTCGCCGCAGAGGTGGGCGCGGGCGAGCCGGACTGGGGCTTCTTTGTGGTCGTAGGCCACGACGCGCCCGCGCAGAGACCGTGGGCGCGCGACGGAGGCGCAGCGCGCCTTCTTCGCGCCGCCGCCGGGCACAAGGCCGCCGTGCGGCCGAAGCGAGGCGAGCCGCTCGGGTACTACGAGTCGGAGCACACCAAGAACGTGAGGGACTGGAAGGAGGTGTACGACCTGGTCCCGCGCGAGCCGCCGCCGCTGGCAGCAGCCATGGCCGACGGCGAGCTCCTGTTCAAGAACAAGTGGCCCCAGGATCTGCCGGGCTTCAGGTGATGAAATTAACTTGTATCTTTTTTTCATATCCATATTTTAGCATTTATTAAACATGCTGAAATAAATAAAATTTTGATTTTTTGCAGAGAGGCGCTGGAGGAGTACGCGAAAGCGGTGGAGGAGCTGGCGTTCAAGCTGCTGAAGCTGATCTGCCGGAGCCTGAAGCTGAGGCCCGACCGGCTGCACGGCTTCTTCAAGGACGACCAGACGACGTTCATCGGGCTGAACTACTACCCTCCCTGCCCTAGCCCCGAGCTGGCCCTCGGCGTGGGGCGGCACAAGGACTCCGGCGCCACGACCATCCTGTACCAGGATGACGTCGGGCGGGCTGGGCGTCCGGCGGCGCCCGACGGCGAGTGGGTCCGTGTGGGGCCCGTGCCCGGCTCGTTCATCATCAACGTCGGCGACATCATCCAGGTGTGGAGCAACGGCCAGTGCGAGCGCGAGCACCGCGTGTCGGTGGCCTTGGCGAGGGAGAGGTTCTCCATGGCCTACTTCTTCAACCCGGCGAGCTACACCATGGTGGAGCCGGTGGAGGAGCTGGTGAGCGAGGAGGACCCGCCCAGGTACGACGCCTACAACTGGGGCGAATTCTTCAGCACCAGGAAGAACAGCAACTTCAAGAAGCTCAACGTCGAGAACATCCAGATCGCGCATTTCAGGAAGAGCCTTGTCCTCGCCTAGCCTAGCTAGGACTAGGATCCATGCAATTGCCACGGGCTGTCTGTCTTCAGATTCAGAGCACGCCATGTCGTCGCTTGGTACTATCTAGTAACTAGTCAGTGTAGAACAAATAATGTGTGTTTGGGAATATGTGATGAGTACTTTGGTATGTTTGGGAATAACAGGCTTGTGTTCGTCTGGCTTAATTTAATTTATTTGCAAAATCAAACCGAGTTGCATTGGTTGATCTTGTTGGAATGATCTCAGCTTAGTCGAATGACTGACCGACGAGTCATTAGTGGCTTAAGGACCCACTAACAAGTCCATGACTATTGGATTACAAAGATATAACGTCAAGTATTGATATCGTGATGAGCCACCCTAACAGCCTATCAGTCAAGGTAAGCTCGGTGATCTCGACTAGGATGTAGCCGGCGGCCTCATCGCCATTCGACACCTCGTCTGCTTCACCACCCATTCCCGTCTCTGTCCCCATTACAGGCTTGTTCGGTTGTACCCTAATCCAAAGGGTTGGAGGGGATTGGAGAGGATTTTGACTTGTAAGGGATTAAATTCACCTTAATCTCCTCCAACCCCCTTGGTTTAGGGTGTAACCGAACAGGGTCTACCTGTATTGAGTATAGATTTCTGCCCTTTCCCGTCCTCGTATAGGTAACAAATACCCGATAACAGTGAACATGTAGTATATCAAAGTGTCCAATTCGAAGATGTAAAATCATCGAAAAGGGAAAGAAGCAGGTTTATCCAATCGGTGATCTGTGCAAGGGGTTGGAACCGCCTTGGATTCGCCAGTGAACACTGGTGAGCAGCGAGCACTGAGTGACCAACTAGTTTGTTGTTATGCTGGTATAGTAGGTCCCTCACGGCCACAACTTCAGTAGTGTTGGCAAACGGTGGTTGATATGTGTATTGGTGTGCTGCGTGGAGGGAGCGGTGGTGGAGTAATGGGGTGGGGCTCCTACTGCTAGAGATTGGGGGTGAGCGTTGGGGGAGTTCTTTGTGAACTAGGGTCTTCCTCTTATATGGAATTAAGTGGGCTTCAACCAATATATGTCTATTGAGCCTATTTTGGCCTGTATATACATATATAATAGCACCATAGTGAGTCCCCATTGGGTAACGAGGACAGGTGTATAGAAATGCTGTGGGAGAGATATGATCCCATCCCTGTGATCCCATCTCTGTCTCCTAATAGATTAAATACCCGTTAGGTATTGGGTATCGAGGCTCGTTACCATTCTTAGATAGATATGATTGTATATTAGCATTATAAATACATGATTTGGATATTCGGATATGAATAAGCTATCGACTGTTAAGTACCTTGACTCAGATATGTATACATCTAAACTCCTCTTGACAGATTCAATCTCGAATACAGTCAAAAAATCGTACGGTTTGGACCCCTCGTGCCAACCTATAAATCGAACACAATGGCTTCTTTTCTTTGAAACCAGCAGTTTAGATTATCAACATGGCAATGGGACCTAATCCCTGATTCTTCACGGGAAATTCTTCTATTAAAAGATGAAGATGAGATGAAATTAACCTCTATAGGGATCTCTATACGGTAGAAACTTGTCCCGTGATGTTTAGCACTCCCTCTATCACAAATTATAAGACGTTTGGCTTTTTTGAACCCACCATTTGTCTTATTCAAAAATTTATACAAATATTACTAAATTTAAGTTATTCTTAAAGAATTATCATTAATAAAGCAATCCATAACAAAAGAAGTGATATTTTGCAAAAATTTTTAAATAAGACAAATGGTCAAATTTAGTGTTTAAAATGTCAAACGTCTTATAATTTAGGATGGAGAGAGTAGTTGCTTTGTCCAATCCTATTAGTTCAATTATGATCAAGATCGAACCAAACTAATTGAAACTGAACTTACTTGGTCCTGAGTTCTAAAACTAACGATCGGTCCTCAGTTTTAGATGACGAACGATCGAGTAACCGAGCCGATCGGTTTGGCTTTGCTCTGACCGAATGTCTAGAGTGAACCTTTTGTGCGGAAACAGGTTGGAGACAAAAAAAAAAAAAAAGCAAAGTAAAAGGAAGAACCGCCCCACACCTAATCTCCGAGACGAGACCAAAGACGAGTCGGCAAAAAAAACAGCCTTGCCCGTGTCCGGTGGGCGGGTCAAAGCTCGCAGCTCGCACAAGCACCACCAACCCCAGGGCAGCCGCGCCACCAGCCATGAGCTTAGCAGCCCTCTCAGGGTGGGTATTTATTGGTACAATCGGGTGATCTGTGCCGCATCGCGCCGGGACACGGGAGGCAATGGCGTTTACGACGCTCGGCGGCGGCTGTGGGGCGGCTTCTTCAGTGCGGTTGGCTCCCCAGGTCAGTGGCGGCGATGCTTGCTTTTCCACTTGTGTTCTTACTGCTGGACTCCCCGGCTCGGAGCGGGCCAATCGATCCTAGGGTCGCCCCGCCCGCCGCCGCTCCCCTCCTGCCTTGCCCTCGTTCGCCTCCCTGCCGCCTCGCTCCTGACACCTCTGAGCAGACCCAAATACTTCTTATCCTGTTCGCAGTTTGAGCAAGCTACATTATGTGCCTATATGGACCTGACATTGCGAAGCACTCAAATACTTCTTTTCTGTGCAGAATGGAATCCTTGGATCTAATTCGAAGCCATTCACGGGTATTGTACTTAAGAAACCTCAGCAGGTGAATTAAGTTCTGCATTTTCTTTCGTAATAGTAAGATTCTGAGGTGTATATGAAATGTTATTTAATGAAAAAAAATGGTACTTTGCTTTAGGTTGGACCCCTGCCCCTCCGTGTGAGGGGATCCATTGCTTCTTCGCCGCGGAAGCTTTTCGCCCCTAAGGCAGCAGCCCCTAAATCAGGGGATGCCATGAACATTGTGGTGCTAGGGGCCAGCGGTTATACTGGAGCTGATGTTAGTTGCCCCATCATCCTGATCTCATTTTGTATGAGGATTTTTGTCCTTGGCTCTTTTTGTGCTAATGTTCTTGCTAATGCTTTTGTTAATAGATTGTTTGGTTTTTAGCGACCCACCCTCAGTTCCATATAAAAGTGATGACTGCAGATAGAAAAGCTGGCGAGCAGTTTGCACTTGTATTTCCTCACTCGAGAATGCTGGTGAGAGCTTATCTCCTTTCTTTCTTCTCATCTATGACCTTAGCCTAGTTCTATCAAGAAGCAACTAAACCTCTGGGCTGTACTACATTTCTTTGCACTAAAATTATATCATGACAATTTTATTCATTATTATGTTTGTCAAAATTATAGAATATTGTTGATTTTCTTCTGATTCTCAGGACCTGCCGAGACTCGTTGCAATAAAAGACGCTGACTTTTCAGACGTTGATGCTGTTTTTTGTTGCTTGCCACATGGTACAACCCAGGTTAGTTAATTGCTATTATGTTTTTACCTTAAATTCTTGATACCTTTTATTGAAATTTGTTAACGCAATATTATCTTCTGCTCTGTTGTGCAATGTCTGGAGCACTAGATTCTAATAAAATTTACAATGCGCTGCCTAATCATATATTTTTTTGTCAGGAAATTATCAAAAGCTTACCCCGACACTTAAAGATTGTTGATCTCTCAGCGGTATGCTCTGCGCACACTATATTTACTTCTCTATAAGTACAGTCTCGATTGTTGTTGAAAAATTATTGCTTACAGTACTTCCGACTGCGTGACATCAATGAATACGCTGAGTGGTATGGCCATGCCCACAGGGCACCAGAACTACAGGCCCACAGGGCACCAGAACTACAGGTTTCTTACTACTCACGCTATTTCAAAATGTAGTGCGTATTAGAACTTAAAAAGTCAAACATTTTAAACTTTGACCATCAATTAGTCAAAATGTATGTATTATTCATCAATAGGTTTATATTTCACACGTGTCATGTGTGTTAGTAAGAGAAATCAAAAGTCAAACTATACCATGAGAGACCTTTCAAATACTAATGCACCTTATAAAAGAAATGAATGGAATGGTTTTCTCTTCAGCCTTGCCTAGTAATGAGCACTGCCTTTGCTGTCTTAGCACTTGAGTTTTCATCAACTGTTCTTAATGTCTTTTATGATACTACTTCTAAGTTCTAAGAACCAGGTTTGGCTTCCATAGATTTTTGATGATTCTGTTTATGCCAATATATTTTATTTTCTTACAATTTAATTTTACTTTGGCTTTTTCCTCTTTTCAGGAAGAGGCTATGTATGGTTTGACTGAACTTCATCGAGATGACATAAGAAATGCGCGTCTGGTAGCAAATCCAGGGTGTTATCCTACATCTGTTCAACTTCCGCTCATTCCTTTGGTAAAGGTGAGATTTAATAGAAGTTTCTGACACCCTACACAACCTATTTGGCTATGTTATTATTTGCAAATCTGGATAAATTTTTCCTAAGTTAGGCCGTAGAATTGAATTGATAAAAGCATAATTTTTATCACTATGTAGTATGTGTCAAAATTTCTCAACAATTTATTAGTATATTTTCAACATCTAGTTTTTCTTAACCTTTTTTTTTTTTTTGCTTTGCAGGCAAAATTGATCAAGTTGACCAACATTATTATCGATGCAAAATCTGGGGTTAGTGGTGCAGGTTCGTATTTATTTGAGATAATCGATTCAGTTTCTATTTCTGCTTGAACATGATTTAGTCTCTAATACATGCGTCATCTAGGACGTGGGGCTAAGGAAGCAAATCTCTATACTGAAATCGCTGAGAGTATCCATGCTTATGGGATAACAAGCCATCGGCATGGTATTATTTGTACTCGACTGGCCATATTAATGTTTTGACTATATATCTGCCCTGTTAGTGATAAATATCTTATCTTATTAACAAATTGTGATGATTAATAATGACAGTTCCTGAGATTGAGCAAGGACTTACAGATGCTGCTAAATCAAAAGTTACTATCAGCTTTACTCCACATTTAATTTGTATGGTAAGCACTTAATATACTTATCCTTTTACTTTCTATATTCACTTTTGTAAAATTCGATAATCATTTCCACTGGTATTTTAATAGAAACGTGGGATGCAATCTACTATTTATGTTGAATTGGCATCTGGAGTGACTCCCAAGGATTTGTATGAACACCTGAAGTCTACTTATGAGGTTTTGTTTGCCTAACCGTGTAGGCTAAATTATGACAGCTTAGGAAGGACCACAATTTTTTCACTGAAGTTATCAATCTGTCATGCAATTTTGTACAGTATAGAGAAATATGCTCTTGGTAGCTCAGAGTTCATTCGTCGTTGTATCTTTTCAGGATGAAGAATTTGTCAGGCTGTTACATGGTAGCAGCGCTCCTCACACAAGCCATGTTACTGGATCAAATTACTGCTTCATGAATGTTTTTGAGGATAGAATTCCTGGAAGGGCCATCATCATCTCTGTTGTAAGTGCCTTCAGCCAACTCTATCACATATAAGTACTCCCTCAGTACAGAAAAGAATGCAATTCTGGAACAGTATCACGTTTTAGTATCTTAAGTTTGACCAACTATAGATAAAAAAATTTGTGATATCAAATAAATACCATTAGATTAATTATGAGACATTTTCATAATCAATTTATTTGGAGCCATAAATATGAATATTATTCACTAGATACTTGGTCAAACGTGAACTACTTCAGCAGGCACGCAACCCATAGATGCATTCTTTTCCGGACGGAGGGAGTATATAGTAAAAATAATATCACATACGTAAGATGCACATTGTCCTTACAAGCTATGTTTGAACTTTGCAGATAGATAATCTTGTGAAGGGAGCATCTGGTCAGGCTTTGCAAAATCTTAATCTGATGATGGGACTGCCTGAGAATATGGGGCTGCAACACCCACCTATGTTCCCTTGATCTTTTGTGTCAAGATCTATGATTACATTATTTAGGAGTATGGAAACCAATTTGTCGTTACTGTCCAGAGGCAAGGGGACTCACATTAGAATTCAATCAAGTCGAAGTTAGTATAGCTTCGTCTGTGTTGTTTTAGTTTTATTAAGAGAATAATGATAATGGATAGTATTATGTGAGCAGCTTGGTTCCAATAAGATCATAGGCCTATATACATTTTGCACCCGCAATGTTGTTTGCCATTTTGATCATGAAATCAATATTGAATTTGAACACAGTTTTGAGACATCAGCTTTCCTTGGCATCACTGGATATATTTATGATGTCTCTTTTTATTATGTTCAAGAAAACTTTAGCCCATTACGTTTGTACTTTGAGAAGACTGAAATGTCTCTTAGTATAATTCTCAAATTTTGTCTAATAGCTGCATGGATCCATAGCATTGCTATAGGCCCTTTTTAGAACGGCTTAAGTTTTTAGGAGAAGCTAGCTTTTTGCCACCTTCCCACAATAGCTACTTGTTGGAAATTCTCGAGCCAAAAAAAACTACCCATTTGGTAATGCAGGTAGTTGGTTATAGCATAATTTTTTTTAAGACTATCATCATACTATTGTTTTCATGCAATTCACATTAGGCCCCATGTTTTCTTAAAATCATCTCAATTAAGTTGCAATGGTTTTTTTTTATTTGGGCTAACTGTAGGGTTGAAGGTTGGCCCTTATGACATTTGTCACTTTTGGGTAGTCCTGATAGTGACCGAAAGGAATCTAGGTCCTGATAGCATGGTGAGCATGCTAGGCTGCCATGAAATTGAATCTCCCAGTTCATATATGACAAAAAAGATGCCCTGTGTTTAACCTCAATCTCCCCTTGCTCTTACAACATAAACTGGTGCCATCCTGAGCTACAGAACGTATATTGGGAACTATGTCAGGAGGTAGTTTCCATTCGTCAACTTTTATAGTTTTATTATAATTCTCGTTGTTCTCTTCTTTGATTATCTTGAAACTTGTGACAAGTACAATTCTTACTGCTATTGAGTTTTGGATCAGGTTCAAAGACATCCATAAGCAAATTTACTGTGGCCAAATGTCAAGCGCTACATATATAGCTAGGAGACTACAAGTAGAGGCCAATGTTTATTTCACTATGATTAGCCAGCCCTTGATACCAAAAAGGAACTGTAAAGTGTAAACAAATTGGCATTATAAGCACAAGTAGACTTGCAGCGAGGTAATAATAATAATAATAATATACAGTTGGACTTCTCTCTCTTCTACTTTTAATACAATGATACACAGCTCTCCTGCGTGTTCGAGAAAAAAATAATATATAGTTGGACTTGACCATCATTTGTAGCCCTTAGCTATTGTTTTTGCAAGGCCTTCATTTTTTTAATTGGCATTGAATCTAGTTGAAGAATGCATCTAACGATTTTTTCAGTTAAAATCAGTTGTGTTTGGTCTTCTGACTGCTGATCAAAGATGCTGTATATTGTTTGACTTGAAAAATGCAGTTGACCTTAAGTTATTTATGCTAGCCTTACTTCCATCTCAATATATATTTTTCTATAAGGGTTGACTTCTTGTGTTAACTGATGTATATGATCTATTTTATGCTACTATATAATCTTTGCCTTTTGGAGGTACATGGACATGGCTTCTGTGATGGCAATGCTCAGTTCCTGTATGGTCCAAAACAACAAAACAAAAACAAAAAAAAAATGTTATCTGAAGTCGTATTAGTAACGACAGCATTGTAAGAGCAAACAACATTTATTCTGTTAAGAGTGTAATTTGACCGTAACAGCATTTATAGTTTTATACTGTGTACATAGCTCCTCTTTTGTCCTGAAGTTAATAAAATGGTAGACTATTTATTTTGGAACGAATTTGAAAGAAAATGTTATTGATTTAAGTTACAGTTGGATGCCAAGGGAAAAGGTTAGCATAGTACTGTCTTTTTGGGCTATAGTTGTCATCTATCTTTGTAATAATTTGTGAATACAATTCTTTTTGCGGCCATCCATCTTAGACATTGATGATTGTAACCTTGGGATCTTTATTGTTTCATAGAGGTGTCTGCAGAGATGTGGAGATGTGGTTCTGATGGATTGAAGTGATCTAACCTCAGATATAATGCATCTACACACATCAATTATGCAGCAGCATATACAATTTATCGCCCAATTGCAACAGACAGTCGACAAGCCTATTATGGGTATGTTGTTAACTTCATGAGTTTGTTTTTCTCATATGTGCTTTGTAGGAGAGGAATGTTATTTAAAGCTACTTTCAATGTGTTGTTGAAATATTTGGATCATCTTGTTGATTCTAGTTGGCCACAGATACAAAGCTCTCTTAGATTGCTGCAGTAGCCGACTTCTCTGCAGGTTTTTTTTAATAAAAAAACTGGATCTTCTTCTCTGCAGCATTGCTGCTGTGTAAACATCTGCAGTGAAGACAACTATGAAGTGAAGTTCCTTGTTTAAGATGCAGTATAAATATATGAAGAGCTTTTATCTACAGATCTTTGCCTTTTTTTTGTTTCTCTGTCACATTATTGGTAGTGAAAACTACTTGTTAGAAATCTCGGTTGCTGCTGCCTGAAACTCTAATTAGCTAAAAACTGGCGTAATGCAACAGTTAATTTATTCTAACATTAGACATATAATTAAATAGTTGATATTTGAGTATGCCATTATTTCAAAATTTGTGGAGAATCAGATCAAGGAATAGTATATAAAATCAGATTTGTCATTACCTTTCTTTTCATTGAAAGTGACAGTATTTTAAAAGAAGTGGTGGTATAAAGGGATCACTGTAGGGAGCAAGGGACTCCCTCCTTTATTTCTATTTGATGTTTTAGACTTCAGCATCCCCCTTTCTTTTTTTTACAAAGTGTCCCTGCTTTGTATTGAAAGTGCAAGTTCACAAAAAAGGGTAAGATGGAAAACGAAAGAACAACATTGTTTTGTACATGGCCATCACGTTCAGATAAAAGAACAGAAGATGGACACATGCGCCTATTGAATTTGTTTCTCTTGCAATCACAGTGAATTTGGTTTTCTCCTAAAGCACCCACTTTTAATACTGATGATGGATGAGCAAAAAGACTCTTCCTTGTACCATGTAGCATACAAATAAGGTAGGTGCCAACTTAGGAATATGTAATAATGTCTTTTCAAAATTATTTTGTTTCCAGAAGACAGTTATTGAACTCCACCGATTAAAGTATTCCTAAGTTCACTTTGGCTTTGTCCTAACTCCTAAGTCAAACATATCTAACTTTTGACCATTTTGTTGAAAAAATATTTTAACATCTACGTGTTCCAATAAATGCACTATCAAAATATATTTCATAAGAGAATTTAATGAAACTAATTTGATATTATGGATGTTGATGCATTTTCCTATAAACTTGGTCAAAGTTAGAGAAGTTTTACTTGAACAAAACCAAGGCAAAGTATAATTTGCAACAGAGGGAGTAGCTTTATATCTGCCATAGTCATCTACATCGATAAGTAATCCTACTATCAATTTTTTCAATAATACAACAGCGAAACCATTCCTCCTTGATCCATACATAATTAGCTGAGATTTTGCCCCTTCATGTATATTTTAAGAGCTTCATAAATTAATCTTGAATTCTTGATGCAATTTGGCTTCTCCACTTTTTGGCTATTATTTTTGGCTATTATTTGTCTTCATTTCTTTCTTCTCAATGTGTCAAGATTTCTATATTGTAACATTTGAAGGTGCCATAATCTTTCGTACAACTGGAGCTATAAGAAGTCAATAACAGGGCTTTAAAAACCGTATGTTCTTGTTTTCTTTAATTTTTCTTTGCCAGCATTTAGCTAGATTGTTTATTTTGCCTCTTGATCCTCTGCTTGGAACAAAGAGGCAGGAAGAATAAGTCATTTGTGGGTCACGAAAGGACACTTCAAAGCTACAATCATTTTTTAAACTGCTGTTAGATCTTAGTCATGTGCAGCCCTTATTTTACTATTGATAGGAAGCTCAGAATCAGATTGCCTAATGACTTTGGTTTTTCAGGCATTGCAATATATCATTGTGCAGGGTTATTAGAAGTTCACATGCTCTGTGAATTTTAAGATGTATCATAATCTGAAAAGAAAAGGGAAAGATCTTTTGAAACTGCTGTATTATTGAATCATAATCTGGGAATATATTTGTTTATTTTGCATAGTGTCTAGATCTTTATTGCATTGTTTTTAGCACCCAAGGAAAAATTCAATTTGGTGCAGTTTTATGTCCCAAAGGGTTGCGGTGCGGTTTCATATCTTAGAAGTTCTAAGAATCTATCAAACAGAAATTCCTGCAGTGGGTCAATGGGCAAAAGTATTGGTGTTAATGTGAGAGGAGGTGATGATGATGGCTTCTTGGTTGTATTCCACAGCCCTTAAGGGCAGTATTATATTACAGGAGACACATACAACTGGGAACACAGTAAAGTGACTCTAATACCCTTTAAAATTGGCACTGTGGGAAGCTTAAATGATGTAAAACGGCAAACATGCTGGTGATGTGCCCCCCAACAAAACATACACATCTTGATTTGTGGAGGAACTGGCAGTCCTTTTTGAGCTCCCCTAAAAGATGTTAAGACTTGAGTTCAATCCACCATGTTCGTGCAGGCCTCTCTGTTTCAGTATCAGTTTATCTTATTGGATTTTCTTTCCAGTAATGTTCCAATGATCTCGTAATGCCCCCATCCTGTATTATTGTTAGGATAAACCCATGCTATTCTTGGTTTTCAACATCAGACTCATTTTTCTGTCTTCATAATGCTTGAATGGTGGAGAAATCCCTTCAATCATTGTAAACAGCCTTCAGACACTGCCCACTCCAACCTCTGATTGGTTAACATACAAATCATGATCTTTGATAAGTCACACTATCTTGCCTACCAACTAGCAGTTGACATTTTCAATAACCTTAATGTGCACATCTGTGGACAAAACCTGGAGAGGTTGCTATCACCACAGGTCATTCCCAGCCATGGTGATCCATTCTTTAGTGATTACATTTGAAATTTCTGCAACTCCTTGTCTGTTTCCTCAACCTCGTCATCAGTATAAATCACCTGTAGCAGCCCCACATTTTTTTCTTCACCAAGCATATCAAACTGGATAGGGCCTCACATCACTTCTACTATCTTTCACATCCCATACTGATTAAAATGGAGTCTGGAGGAGTGATAGCAGAGCCAAGCTGGAGTTCGCTTGATGTACATTCACAGGCCGAGGAGTCGGAGATAATGGAACAGCTGCTTGGTACCTTCCCCTCCAATGGTGAGGAAGATCACCAAGAGTTTCCTTGGCCTATAGCTTCCAATTCATTTTATCTCCATTGCAATGCTAGTGCAAGTACATATAGCTCTACGAGTAGCAACGGTTCTGGTAGTCTCAGCCTTATTATGCCATCTGATCATGGGGGCTACTATTCAAGTGACTCCTGTGCACAACTGCACTTAAACATGGTTCAGGATCAAGGTGCAGCACTGTTCATGGATTCCATTCTTAACCCTTCTTACGGTAGCTGTGATTCAAGCATGAATTTGATCGATTCCATTGGTACTTCTGACAAGAGAAAGCACCTGGAACAAGGCAAACTGGATGGCCAAACAATAGTAAGTACTTTTTGCAATTATTTTACAACGAAAAGGCATAATCATTGTTTTTTTAAATGAGTCCCAAATGCAGTGTGGATGCTGATTTGCTGATATTTACAAAATCCAGAGTCGGAAATATGCAAAGAAGTCTGATTCTAAGAGGGCCAAGAAGACCATGCAACAGGAAAATGGAAAAAGCTTGAGTTCCTGCACCTTTGAAAATGACTTGAATGCTTCTCAAGGGCACCTTGTTTCTGATAACCCGGGTAGCAAGGCTCAAGCCGACCGCCGTTCAGCAACAGAGTCCCAGAGCCTCTATGCAAGGGTAATATTCTAACTCACTGTTAAGGAATGATAAGTTTTTAACTGAAAATGGTCAATTACTTATTCTGTTGTTAACTGGATGTAGAAAAGAAGAGAGAGGATCAATGAGAGGCTGAGGATATTGCAGAACCTTGTACCGAATGGAACCAAAGTAAAATTCTGAATAAAGCATCATCTGTATTAGCTATTGATATCAAAAGAAATCGGACAACTCAAACGGCTTTGTGCTGTGTTGCAGGTAGACATCAGCACTATGCTTGAAGAGGCAGTGCAGTATGTGAAGTTCTTGCAGCTTCAAATCAAGGTGAGACCATTCACAGATTAGTTATATTCCATTTTGGAATGGCCCATGGAAATGTGTCACTGAACTTTTTTTTTACTCTGCAGCTCCTCAGCTCTGATGAAATGTGGATGTATGCTCCGATCGCATACAACGGGATGAACATTGGAATTGATATGAACCTCTCTCAGAATCAATAAACTTACTCCTAACAGGATGGAGTTGCAGAATGTTTGGCGTATTCTACTTACAATATGTTTCGGATTCCTAGACTTAAGACAGCTCTTTTTTAAGCCTTCATTACTGACATGTTCCCGGTCTGATCACTAAGCCATTCTGGGTAATTCAAGTTTTTCGATGAAAATGAAGGTCGGAGACCTGTTCTTCAGTTTTGGGGCAACCAGCCTGCAGTTACGGAAGAATTGGCATGTGTGCCCACAAGGATATTATGGCAAAAGATGTAGTTATTGTACACACCGGGCGAGGCTCTGAAACTTGTCAAGACAAGAAAGGGCAACCAGACTGTCGTTTCATTCTTTTTTTTTTTTTTTTGGTTTGCTCTGGTAGCAAATTTCTGTGTGCGAATAAAATAAAGTGAAATAAAAATGTGTTGGGTTTAGCTGTCACTTGGAGTTGGAGATGTATATAAAATACAGTGCAGTGCAGGATCGTGCAACATAGTGAAGGGTCGGTTAATTCAGCATAGCTGTTGCAAATTATTTGTTGTTTTCAAACTCCATTTGTAGCTAAAGCGTGGGATGTCTTGAGGATACTATCTCCATCGTTGGATGTTAGTGGAACCTTTTTATATATGCCGGTTATTGACCTTCTGTAGGTGCAACTGATTGGCTGCTCAGTGTCATCTCTATTATAAGAGAAAAAAAAAAGGAAGATAATTTGGACCAGCGACATTCGTGCTCCTAACAAAAATCAGCTAAAAGAAGAAAGGTTGCTAACCGTTCGATCTCAACTAACTGATGATTTGCGTTAAAAAAAAAAAAAAAACCTAACTGATGACCTTATCTAGATGACAAACCATCGTCTGTGACACCTAAGTGACGGTGCATCTTTCAGCATAAAATGGATTGGCTTATCTCTAAACCTCTGGACGCTGGGAATGGCTTATCTTGACAGTTTTTTTTTTGGACACCTACACTAGCGGGGCGATGCCCTTTGTACTTGGTGTGTTTCGTGTTTGGCGTTCAGTCTCCAAGCCTATGGCCGGTGAGGGCCCCATCCCGTTGGAGCGAATCCTACACGGGCTGATATTGTTGTATGCTTCAACCAAAATCTACAGTCCACAAAGGCAAGGAGTACGCAAGGTCATTTGTTTCGCAACACAGACTATTACAATCTATCCAAAAAGCAACTTTATATATTTTTTTCTTTCAGATGCTTTATT
The DNA here is from genome assembly GCA_015844335.1 of Chrysopogon serrulatus. Lineage (NCBI taxonomy): Eukaryota > Viridiplantae > Streptophyta > Magnoliopsida > Poales > Poaceae > Chrysopogon > Chrysopogon serrulatus. The sequence continues at coordinate 53,893 of JADLZL010000771.1, read as the reverse complement.
TTTTTGGACTCACATTTCTGGAGAGCGCCTGAAGAGGACTCAACAAATTTTGCCAGAACGGGTGTTCTAGTGGTGTCTTTGAGCTTTTGTCAGAGGAGGCAATGGCTACCTCTGCAAGCTCCTATGACACCCTGCAAAATCACTACGGAAGGTAATTTGACCGCCCGATGCAGACGTGGAGGCTGAGACTCCCATCCACCATGGAGCGTTAGAGCTGGCCTTAGCTTCCTCGTTTGTGCCTTCTCTCGAAATGTCTGAGTTCGTCTGATCCTAGAATTAAAGGGATCCCCTCAATCCCTTCAACCCCTTGGAAATTTTCCCGATAATGTGCTATTTTGTGGCAAATCGTGCATTGATGTTGTAATGTCCGCCTGTTTCTATTTAATTGCTTATTATAGTTTCTCTAATGTCGTCTCAGTTGAGCTGAGCTGACCCACGTTGTAAGAACTAGTCCCAGTTGGAGCTGCTTATAATCTTATTCAACTTCGATGTTCGTCTTTCGTTGTGCGTATTCGTAATTGAGCCAAACTGCTTCTGAAACGCCGTGACAACACTGTAAACCCTACGCTCTAATAAACCAAAAAGATTTGTAGTTTTTAGGGGAAAATATGAAAACCGTAAACACTTTTTTTTTAGAAAAATGAAAACCGTAAATACCTTCTTTTTTTTTTTTTTTGTCGAGAAGGGTTACATCGCCTTCCTCACTCACGGCCCATGCCAAGCCAGTCGGGCTGGGCATTTATCCTGATGGGCCCAATGTTGTGTCCAGCAATCCTCTGTTGTGTAATTCCTAACACAAAGAAGAAGCTCTACCTTTTTTCCCCCGCAAATGGTTACTGTTGTATTGATCTCTCAGTGGAGGAGTACTAGGAGTTTACCAGGTCATTTTTCGTATTTTTGCCCGCCTCTGTCAGACGCCGCCGTGTCTCCTAAAATCAACACTAGCTGTGGTGGTGTTGATCACGTCCAGAGTGAAAATATCCGTGAGCCTTTCTCTGAAACTTTACATATATATAGAGACGAATGGCAAGCCACCAAAGCTCATGCTCATGGCAATGTAAAAACTGTACTAGTTGCCAACTGACACCTGAGTTGATGTGGTACGCGATTCAGATTCAGGAAAAATATATAGATCTGCAGGCAGGATATGATGCGGCGAGCCCCGACGAATCAATCTCATTGGTTGCTTCCATTCGCTACAAGCCTTCAACTCCTGTTTTTGTGTGTCGGTGTGTGTGTATGCCCTGCCAGCAGAGGTAAGGTAGATAATCTTCTTGTCTGCACGGAAACCCATATGTTGTTGTCTGAACTAACTGAATCTTATTCAAATGGTGTCCGTTTTTTTCTTTTTTCATTCAGTCCATACAGCTAGCTAGCTGATGCCCACTTAAAAACCGGTACTTAGGTAGTAGGCGTAGAAACAAAAGAAGATGGCCGCACATTCATATCATGCTAGCTAGCTGCTGATGAATGAATACTCCTTCCAGTGGTCCACTGTTGCTTCCTGCTGCTGTTAAAGAGGCGTTTTTAAGTTAACTAACCATCTTATCTTATGCATGGACGCCATGGCGGGTTTAGTTTACTACATTATCATGCAGCAGCTGGCACTGGGCCGGGAGAGCTACACGGCATGGATCCATTGGTTCTCGGCCGTCGTTGCTGTGACACTGGACACCACACTCACCAGCGTACTCAGTATGTATGTATATATCTCAGTAGTGCACCGAATGCTGGCATCCGTGCGTTGCGTCTGCATGCTATCGATCTCTCTTGTCTGCACGTGCTCATGAACCGATGAACGCCGGGCGCCGCGGCCGGTCAAACGCGGCCCATCTGCATTCTGTGCAGCTGCAGCTGCATCGTGATTGCAGATTTGCAGTGGGAAGAATGATTATATTAGTGAGTTTAAAAGTTCAATGCAAAGCAAGCATGGGGTCGTCAGATCAGCCTTTAACCGATCGATGCATCAGACAGACAGACCACGGACAGACAGGCCGGGGTCGGCAATTGCATTGCATTTCATAGGCGGCTTTCGTTTCGTCAGTGCATGCATGATGCATGTCAACTGTAAAGTAAAGCCTGCCTGCAACTGCAACTGCAACCTTATTATTCAGCCACCCAACGAACATGCATGCAGCCTTTTTTAATTTGTTATATTATATATATATATATATATATATATATATATATATATATATATATATATATATAGGGTGAAATTTATTCAGTAGCCGGCTACAGAATAACTTATTCTGTAGCCAGGCCATCCGGCGCAACCATCTGTGCTTGTGCTCGGTCGGTTCGGTCGTGCTTAATCAAGGGCCGGCCATTCACCGCCCATGCCGCGCTTGGAACCAGGAAGCATGGTCGTAAATGCATTCAAGCCACCGTGTCCGTGATTGATAGGAAATAAAGACTGTAAATAGTAATTACGCAATGCATGCAGCAGATCACGGTGATTTTGGTGGATTGTTACGAGAATATTTGTACTTGTTTATCTACACATGCAAGTACGCGTGTTACCAGAATAAAATAATACTGGTAGTACAAGAGAATATACCTATATAATACTACATGTAAAACTATTGCATGCACACTACGATTACCAATTACGAGACCAGACCACACGTTACGATAATTTGAAAGAAATGAGGATTACGAGAATTTTAAAATAATTACGAGAATTTAAGTGGTTTGAGAGTATAATTATGGTAGATTTACTATAATTTTGTATCATGATGTTACTATAATTAGAAATGGAATTACGATAGAGTAAACCCTGAATAAGTTACTATATAGTCTTACAATAAAATAGTGGTTCAGATTTACAATAAAATAGTGGATCAAATTATAGAGTTTATTATAAAAAAGTGGGTCAAATTTACAATAAAATAGTGGATCAAATTATAGAGTTTCACGATAAAATAGTGGATCAGATTTACGATAAAATAGTGGACCGAATTATGGAGATAAATTTACGATAAAATAGTGCTCAAGGCGATAATATTAATATGGTGAGTTACGGTAATTGTGCCTCAAGCTTCTCCGAGCAAACTAAAATGAAAAGGTTAGAGCCATCTTCAACAAGTTGATGAAGCACAAATTTGTAGTACATAACACACTAATACATTTGTCCACACAATCAAATTTACACACAGATCATCGGCTAAGTTAGTTCGAGGCTTCGAGCTGTGTGTGGCACAGGTTCTGCACAGAGTTTCTCTTCGATCTTGTCGGTGCTCTGTAATGCATTCAGAAGAGCAGCTTTGACCAAACTCGAGGCACCTTTTTTTCTGCATTAGTAATGAGACACAATTAGAATGAACGAACTAGCTTTCATCTTCCAAAAAACTAAACCTTGAACAGTGCACACATATTCCTACGAGCAAAATTACTATAACCGTAATGATTTGTATGGATGCAACAGATATATTTACGATAATGTTGTGTAGAATACACTAGATAAATGGTATGGATTTACCATAATGATGCCATATTAAAATTACCATAAAAAGATACGATATGGATCTTTTTCCTAACAGAAGCAGTACGTAAGTAAGCTTGGAATATACTGGAATATATCATTGCCAAAAAAAAAAAGAGCTGTGTACAGCGAGACACTAGTAGTCTAGTACACACACCAAAAGCAAATTGATTCCATGTTTATCCAGATGAGCGAATGTGGACGGGAGGACCCTGCGCTCGGCTCACGTCGCCGCCGTGATGGCCATCTACAAGGAGCTGAGTGGCACGGCCGCCGGACCACGAGGGATCCGCACGCAGCGGGACGGGAGAGGGGCCGCGCTGCGCCGCCGTCATGGCCTCCATCGGTGGTTGGAAGGGGCCGCGCCGTGCCGCGCCGCTGCCTCCTTTCTTTGTCCCATGAGAGAGGTTGAATGAGTACTAGTAATTTCTTTGCCTGCTGACCTGAAGGTGAGTCTCCTCCGCTGAGCAGGATGGATCCATCGTCTCCGCTAGCATGTCTCCGCCACTCCAGGGAACACGTACGCACAGAAGAGAGTTGGGGAAAACGATGGATGCTTATGCTGCCCACCGGCCGCTGGATGGATGGACGACCCAGGTGACGAGGGGAATTACGAACTAGGAAATCGCGACGAGCGGAATTACGAACTAGGAAATCGCGAGTGGAGGTTTGGGGTCGTCAACGGCGAAGAAACCTGCGTGCCTTCCTTCCGGCTTCCTATTTAGGGGAGGCAGCAATGCAATTACTGCCCCTAATTATGAGAGGGATGAGGCTGGTGGGTTGTTGCGTTAGTTCGCTGGTTTGGCTCGGTCGGGCTGGTCGTTTGTGCTCATCTATAGAATATGTTATTTTGTAGCCAGCTATAAGATAGTAGTTCTATATATATATATATATATATATATATAGGAAGAGGTTTTCCTACTCCTAGAGTAGTTACTCCTATCTTCAAAACAACATATTGCGTATGTATTTATACTTGTTTATCACTTTGAGTATGTTTATATACTCATACTAAGATACTTCAAATCTTTTTACGTGAAAAAATTTAAAAGGAACCCATACTTTTTAATATATTACGAAAATGCCACTGACTGTAGTATATAAAACAAATATAACCACATACTCTATGTATGCATGTATACTTGACATATATACTACCATAGATGGTCTAGTATGATTATATACTTCATGTACATACACTTCGTTTGGTCATATACACCTTAAATCTAGAGATATTAATATGGGGAGTAACTACTCCCTAGGAGTAGGATGGAATTTCCCTATATATATATATATATATATATATATATATATATATATATATATATATATATATATATATATATATATATATATATGATGAATCGCTAGCTAGCTAACAATTAATCCGTCTCTGTACCCGGCCGTCAACTAGACGTGTGTTGCTAGCTTATATTACTAAAATTCAAATTCAATTCGCGTAGATGTTCCCAACAAAAGCTTTTCATGAAATGTCATGATGCCTCTCCTTCCATGCGTTCGTTGCAACGTGTGCGCGCGGACACGCATCTTTGTGTCATTGGACGTACGAGCGAGGCAGCGAGCGTCGTTGTCGTCGTCTTCGGGGGGAACTGGTGGAAAACCTCGGGTGTCGGAGCGACGGAAGGCCCGGGACAACTGGTTTGGCGAGGGATTGCACATCCTTTAATCGGGTTCAGGGAATGGCTGACTTCACTAGAGGCAGCAGCGGTGGGAGGTGGGCGACGCGGCCGGTGCCATGGTGAGTTTTTTCTCTTTTTTTGTATTGATTACAGCGCTGAAGGCCCACAAATTTGGGTTAAGCTTGTGGCTTCATACCACATCTCAATTATATTTTGGCCGAACGTACGTGACTTATCGCTGGTTGCCTTTAATTTGTCTGTCTAGCATGCAACAGATTCATCGGTTTATATATAGAAAATGTCATGTGTCCAAAAGTTTCCTCCTTGGAAAACGACATATATAAATACAAATAGTGTCGGTGGAGACCGGAGACAAACTTGCTCCAGTACGTAGTGCCAGCGCAGCTAGTAGCGCGCCACCTTTTTGGTTGCTTGCTCTAGTGTCTCAAAGCCTCAGGCCAATGTCCCCGTGCCAGTGGGCATGGAGGTAGGCAGCTCCCTGGCCATGAAAGCAACAATCGGTGACTCGGACAGGACATGACCCAACAATGACTTCATTTATCCAGATTTCTTGTCAGCACTCAAAGAGACGGTTCATGTTTTTGATGGAAAGAGACGGTTCATGGTTGTGGAATATCGGCGATTCTTGGATTACAGTTTTCAGCGCAATCATTCTGTAGACCATAGCGAAATCAGCGTAAATAGTTTTGTGACCAGTCAAATTTTTAAATTTGACAAATATAAAAATATTAATATTTATGAGGTGCAATAAATGCTATTAGATTAATGTTAGAATATTAACACAATGGAACATAGAAATGTTGATAACATTTTCTATAAATATAATTAAATTAATAATAGTTCTTTGTAAAAGTGCATTTATTTTGAGACAATTTCTATTCAGTATACAAATTAAAAGACGAGAGGTTGTTTGAGACAAGCTTAATTGGTGCATGGGGTTTGACATGCAAATTCTTGGATAGGATTATGTATGGCTACCTATTAGGCCTGGATGGTATCATGGTATTGTTTCTAAGACCGCCGGATCATATAGAATAGAATGAAACTTGAATGAGACACACACTCTCAATGCAAAGTTCTATTTTATGGTTTCATATGTAGGCATACTTGAATGAAACACACACTCTCAAATGCAAACTTTTATTTTATGGTTTTGTAGGCATTATATTTAATTTTATTACTCATATAGAGTTGGTAATCGTACCAAAGAAGTTTTATCTTTCTTCTCTCTTCTCAAATACATGTCATATCATCAAAAATACCAATGTGGTAACCTATTTAATGCAAATAAAACTCACATTAAGCTTCCACTGAGATGGTTAGGGAACTTAATTTCAATCTTGGCAATAATCGGGAATTAGTTTAAACTTTAAATAAGGTGACAAAAGTTGCTTGGATCGATCAATTTATTACGGTAGTATTTGGCCAATACGATGAGTCCCCACTTTACACTTTATTTCTCAAGGCCACATATCGGAGAAAATAAAACCAACTTTCGCTATAGGTTTTGGTAAATTATTCACCACTACTATAACATAAATAATTAGGTTAAAATAACTTTTATATATAGTTCTTTTTTACCTAGATATACCTTATTAAAAATGGTACATTTCTTTCTTCCTTCACTCACTTCCTCTCTCCCCTTCGTCCGCCCCTCTCTTCTCCTCCCTCACTCATCCTTATTGCCTTGAATCTGGAGCTGCAAAACTTCTTTGACACCATACCACTCATGTCATTGCCTGGCCATTCGAGCCCATCCGCATTCTCGCACGTGTGCAGCCATGTGGTTCATCTTTCACCTTTACTAGTGGGATGTCCCACGCGCGTTCTTTGCGGTATAGAGTAGAAATGTAAGGAGTTTATAATGGTTGAAACTATGAATTAATAGATACACACACACACACACACACACACACACACACATATATATATATATATATATATATATATATATATATATATATATATATATATATATATATATATATATATATATATATATATATATATATATATAGGAAATTCCATCCTACTCCTAGGGAGTAGTTACTCCCATGTGTATATCTCTAGATTTAGAGCGTATATGACCGAACTAAGTGTATATACATAAAGTATATGATCATACTAGACTATCTATGGTAGTATATATATCAAGTATGCATACATACATAGAGTGTGTGGTTATACTTATTTTATATACTACAGTCAGTGGTATTTTCGTAATATATTAAAAAGTATGGGTTCCTTTGAAATTTTTTTTTTGCATAGAAAGATTTGAAGTATCTTAATATGAATATATAAACATACTCAAAGTGATAAACAAGTATGAATACATATGCAATATGGTTTTTAAAGATGGGAGTAACTACTCCCGGGAGTAGGAAAACCTCGTCCCTATATATATATATATATATATATATATATATATATATATATATATATATATATATGGTAGTAGGTCAATTGCGGAGGTTGTATCCATTAATATACTTATATACATGGTATAGATTATTTGAACTGGGCATCACCTAAATCTCATCTACCCGAACCCCTACCCCTACTATATCTGAGGATCATCCCTCCCAAAATTCTCGAGTTTTTTTCATAAAATTATGCATGTTTTGGAAGATCACATGTAATCATGTGATATGCAGTTTTGCTAGGTTTTGCTTACAAACGGGTTTTGCTTAGAAATGGTTTAAATTTTTGCAAAAAAGTTATCGAAATATATCCATATGAGGTCTTGTTTTGAAGAGTTTATTGCGAGGAACACCATGGTGCGATTGGATTTTCTTGGTTTATCGAAATATATCCATGTGGGGTCTTGTTTTGAAGAGTTTATTGCGAGGAACACTATGGTGCAATTGGATTTTAATTATGATACTTGATTTAGGTGCTACGACTTTTTCTATTCCAAAAAATAGTTAGTGAGAGATAAATAAGACTAAGTGGGGGTAACTCCTTTGATGACATCATCATACATCACTTTTTATAAATCCTAATTTTTTATTGGATAGAACCCCTTAGTGGGTCTTAGCATTATAGGAGTATAAGATTTAACTCATAGCAGGTGTACACAATAGGCATCTATTTAAGTTGTGTCAATCTCTTGTCAACCTTCCAGATGTGATTAACTATTTGTTGCACTATTTATTATTGGTCTTGAAATTTTTTTTTTTTTTGTGAACCGGTCTTAAAAAGTTTATTTGATTTAAGGTTGGGCTAAATCTAACTAAAATTCAACAAAATATAAGCTAGGTCATTATCATTGGTATGAACACCGCATAACAAATTGTATGTCCCATTACAATGCACAAGCATAAGTGTTAGTTATTTAAAAACATAAAGCTAATTGACCACATATATGATATAATTAATAATACATTTATTTTTAAAGTTGAAATTTAAACCATACAAAACATAATAAAAATATAAAATGCATACTTTACTATTGCATTGGTGGGAACTAGGTTATGCTCACTACTATTTCTAGATACATAGCAAATTTGATGTATTAAAAGTCAAAATGACTTATAATTTGAAATAAACATAAACGGTCTTGTTAAAATGGTTTGTTGCATCATTGATTGTAAAAGTGAAGTATTTCCATAGGTAGGTAGAGACATAGGTTTCAATTAATTGAACCGCTCATGAAATCGATGGGCTTGTTTATATGCATTAGCTAAACTTTAGTTGGCCAAATTTAGCTGCTAGAGATCTAAACCGCTCGACTAAAATCTTAGCTAAAGTTTAGTTATTTTAATCTAACTAAACTTAGCTAAAGTTTAGCTGAGTTTATTAGCTAGAGGATCCAAACACTACCGCAGTTTAGTTGGGAGAATCTCTAGCTGGCTATACTAAGTTTAGCTTTGAAATTATTTGGATCGATGGATCCAAATAGAGCCTTCAGATGTGTAGTAGTAGTTGTCTGAATATGACCGCCCCCCTACAAATCACTAAATTTCCACAAGAGGATTGCTTAAGAAAATCATTCCTAGTCATAGCCTCTAGCAGCCACTAGGACACAGGTGGGCTTTAATCCCGATTAGGAAACCTCCTTTAGTCCCGGGTTGGCCTTTAGTCCCGGTTCAAGCAACCGGGACTAAAGGCCATCCTCAAAACTAAAAAAATAATTTAAATCCCAGAAGACCGCTTCTTGTTATACGTGAAATTCGAACGCAAGACCTCTTACCTCGTGCGTAGCATCCTTACCAACTCAACCGCACACCACATCTGACAAAGTTCTAGGCATTCTCCTTTTAAACTAACCTATGGAGGACGTTGAGTCTCGGATGAAAAACCTTTAGTCCGGGTTTGTGACACTAACTGGGACTAAAAGAACACCTTTTAGTCCCGGTTGATGTTACCAACCGGAACTAAAGGTTGGAGGACCTTTAGTCCAGGTTGGTAACACAAACCGGGATTAAAGGGTGTTTTTTAGTCCTAGTTGGTGTCACCAACCGGAACTAAAGGTCTCCTTATGTAAAAGCTCTGTCTCTGGCTGTTGCCCAGAGAACTTTAGTTCCGATTGATGATTCTAACCGGGTGTTGGCGGAAGATATCCTAGCCTACAGTATGATGTGAAATGGGGGAGTGAGCGGAGGTCGCCCGCAGTGCCGGGTACCTCCGCCTGGTCCCGGGGTCCTCCGGCCCTTGCTTCCTCGGATGGGAAAGAATGAACTGCTCTGATAATCGTGCCAAAAATAAATGCTCTCATTAATATTTTCCACAACCCTTACAACAGTGATGAGTTCCCCCTTTTATAGGAGATCCCTAAACTGCCTCCTCTTGATTTTTACCGTCCTACCCTTTAAACCCTAGGGGTATTCTTGTCTTAGCCTTTACTGCTACATTTTCCCCTAGGGGCAACGTAGTCTTTATCCAGCACCTCGTCGTGGGCTGGGCCGCATTCGAGCTCCAGATCCGTTGTCATCGTGGGCCTTGAAGTTGGGCGGAGGTCCGGACCTCCGCCTCGGGGGGCGCATCCGGGAACGCTATACGCCCTCCTCCGGAGACCTCCGCTTTCTGGCCTTGCTGCGGCGAAGGTTCGAAACCTCCGAGCGGAGCTTCCTCCCTGAAAGAGATCGAAAAACACTGTAAAAGAAGAGGTTAAGTGAGTGCATGGGACCTGCGCCCAGGAGCGGAGGTGGGGGCGGGTATTCTCCCCCAACATTTCCCCCTAGAGCACTTGGGCTAGCGCAGGCGGGCCAACGTCCTCTGCTGTTTCCGTTCCTGCGGCGGAGGTCCCCCTTCCCCCCTTGGTTCCCCGCGCGCCGCCCACGTGTCACTCTCTGGTTTGTGTGACGTGCGATGTGACTTGATTTGACGGTTTGTTTTCCGTCCCTCGGAGGTACCCCCCCTGGTGCCTATATAAGGGGGCTGCGGGCCGTGCTTGCCGTACCGCTGGCTTGTTTGCTTTCTTTCTTTCTACAACTGTGGCTTCTGAGTCTTCTTGACCTCCGCTGAGGGCCTCATTCTCGGGTCCCTATTCTCACTTGCTCTGCGTTAGGGCTAGTGGGTGGGCTCGCTGCTTTGAGGAGTGCATGGTTGATAGCGCGGAGGCTCAGGACGTTGAGGAGACTTTGTCGGACGTGGAGGCTTCGCTTGACGATTTGGTACCTCCGAGTCCTCCTCTGGAGATGGCAGGCAAGAATGAGAAGATCACTTATGAGGTTGGACGCTGCGTTCTGAATCAAATGATGCTTGACCACATGGAAACCGAAGGTTGGTTCGATAAGGGCCAGGCGAAGCTTCCTGGCAGGGAGGTCGTTCCTTCCCCTCCTGGTAAGGAGTACGCGGTGGTCTTCCGTGACTACTTCACTTGCGGCCTTCGTTTCGTCCCTCGCAACTTTCTTTGAAATGTTTTGGAGGAGTTCAACGTGCAGATCCACCAGCTTACCCTAAACGGAATCGCAGCGCTTAGCAAGTTTGCATGGGCCTATGAATCTTATGGAGCTGCTCCTGACATCGACAGCTTCTGCCAATTCTATGAGCTGCAGAAGCAACACAAGAAGTTGGAGGGCACTATCTACCAGTATGGTAGTTGCTCGTTCTTCCCTAAGCGGAGGCAGACTGACCTGATGGTTGAACTTTCGTATTGTCAGAAGAACAAATGGGACAAAGATTGGACCCTGAACTGGTTCTATGTGAAGACCCCGGGCTACACCTATGAGGAGTCTGATGGGAAGAAGGTCACTCGCTACCCTTTGGCTTCGGTGATGACACCGCTGGAGCCTCGCTACTCCATCACTCCTTCCAAATTCACTGCCTCCAGGCGCGCCTGCAACAAAGCCTTCGCGATGGCCTGCCGCTATTCCGGAGGTCGTGATCTTATTGAGAAAATGGTCGCGGCAGACTGCTGGCCCCTCGGGAAGAACAGGCTATCATTTCACCTCGAGAACGTTCAGCTTCCCGTCTTTGGTGGCGTCGAAGGTGTTCCTTTCCCCCGCTTTGGGGTGGTGAAGCCTGAGGGTAAGAGTGACGGCCTATGTGCGTGAGGTTGAGCTGAGGGCGCAGGAGATTCTTGGGGAGATTACTGACAAAGAATATGTTGCCCGGAGAGCTGAAGTTGGCAATATGCCTCGTTTGAACCGCGTGTTCGAGGAGATGGGAGTCAAGTATGGAGACCATGCTGTCTCTGAGAAGATAGTGAACGCGGTCCGCGAGAAGGAGGCTACTGCTGCTGCTGCCGAGGCGGCTTCTGGTGACGCTCCTAAACCTGCGGGGCGCAAGCGTCGCGGAGGTTCCTCTGCTCCTGGTGTGGGCCGTAGCAAGAGGACGCGCTCGTCTGTGCGTGGCGCGGAGGTGACAGAACGTGCTGAGCCGTCTGAGGGCGACGGGACCTCCGGCAGCCTGTCTATGTCCTGCCGCGGCTTCTTCGGCGGAGGTGGCCGCGATGATGAGGCCGGGTATGACGCCGGCAGTGTCCATTCCCGAAGCTCACCCATGCCCCGGTGGGGGGAGCACCTCATGGGGTTGCTTCTGCTGGTGGTGGGAAATCTGAGGCGGCGGCTTCTGTGTTGCCGTTCGCGAGTGTCTTTGGCGCGTGCTCTAATGACTCTGAGGCTTCAATTCACGCCATTGTTGGCACCGGCCCGGTGGGGGCGAGGTCTCCTCCCGTCTTCCTTCGTCCCCTCCCGGCGGAGGTGTCCGGCCAGCCCCCTCTCCTCTCTTGCTCGCTTGCTTCCCGGAGGTTCCGGCGTCGGCAATGGAGGTCCCGGCCATCTGTTGCCCGCTTGTGGCGGATGTTTCCGCCACGGCCTTGAGGAGATGGGTCTTTGCTACTCTTTGTAAGTGTCCTTTATCTTTGATATTTTGTTTCGTTTTCTTTTCCTCTCTCTTTTTATAACGCCGTTCAGTGGGTTTTGCTCAAGTGCTTGCGCGAGAAGGTGCTATTGAGCTGGGGCTGATCTGGCACGCGTTGGTCTTGATCAGCTTTCCTACGGTCCTCCCCCCTTCACCAGTGCCTCGCATAGAGGTCTTCGTGGCGATGGCGAAGGTACTATGAGGTTATGTTTTTAATTTTCTTCTTCGTCTCCCTTTTTCTTGCAATTTATTTTGGGCTTCCGTTGCTTTGCTTTGCGTAGATGATTCTATGGAAACCTTAAGTGGGTGGAGCTCCGCCCTCCATAATCTGCATGAGCAGATCGGAGGTTTGCTTTTTTCTTTGTGTTGTTTGGGCCTTCACTTTGGCTTATGTTTTGCCTAAACTTCTCTCTTTTGTCTTCAGGGGAGACCCGGAAGTACCTTGGGGAGATGGACTACTTCAAGCTACTATGCCTGAACCTTGAGCATCAAAGCGTGGTTGGTGCTTTCTTCCCTCTGTTTGCTTTAGAGCTCTGGGAATGTGCCTTTGTTCATTTTTTGGCCCTTTTTTTTAGGGTCACCACATTGCGGAGGCTATGGAAAGCCGCTGTTCCGTAGAGGTACTGAAGCGGGATGAGGCTCTTGCTGCTCTTAAGGAGGAGGTCGAGACTCTTGCGGCAGAGAAACAAGCCTTAGCCTCCGACTTGCAAGGCCTTCGCTCATTCAAGAAGACCGCTGAGGATCTTAGCGCCAAACTTGAGGCCATGGGAAAAGATCTTGAGGTCGCTAAGTCTGCCTCCTCTCTGCTGGAGGAAAGGCTTAAAAAGGCTAATGATGCTAACACCCACCTCCGCACCGAGGCCGAGAGTGAGAGGCTGGCTGGCACAGAGTTGAAAGCGCAGGTTCGGCTCCTTCAAAAACAGCTTGACGAGGCGAAGGAGGCTGCTATTGTTGTTGCCAGCGCTTACTCTGATGCCGTTCGGCGCTACGGTGGTGTTACACCTCCTCTGCCAGCTGACCCTTCGGCCTTCGCTTTGATGGACTGGATGCGCTCCTGCCTTTCTCATTTCCCGCAGTTCGTTGACGGCATCACAGATTTCTCGGCTGTTTCTTGCGCCAAGAATCTGGTGAATGCTCTGACGGAGGTGGGCTGCGAGCACCTTCAGCTTTTGAAAGGGAAAGCCACTTATACAGACCCCAAAGATATTGCTTGGTCTGACCTTCGAGCTCCCATGCGCGTTGTGCGCGATTTTATCCGATACTGCTGGAGCCGGTTTGGTCATGCCTACGCTCGTACTTTGGCTGAGGAGCGGAACGCGGAGGTTATTTTTGCTTTCTGCTGGTCTCGTTTTGATGATTTGTCTACTTTTAGGTCCTTACCGACATGCGCTATGTTGTAACGTCAGCCGAGGCACAAATGGCAAGAAGGCGGAGGCTCAAGGCGTCACGCCCGGAGTCTTCTAAGCGGGCGGCAGAGAAATCTAGCGGAGACGCGGAGGTGGATACCTAGGCTTAGGCCGAGATAGTTTCTGACTTAGGAGTGCTGCGTCGCTCATTTTGTAACTATACTCTCTGAGAGATATCTTTGGCTTAGCCTTCGTTTTGATTTTAAATTGCCTTGCGCAGGTGACCTTGATGGAACCTGTGCAAGTGCTTGATGTAACTCCGTTGACTATGATGAAGGACGGTGTTTACGTCAGTGGACGGATGCTCAGTTGCAGGCCTGATAGTAACATTAATGATATGTTTAAGTTTGTGGTTGAGGAGCTCGAAGCTCCGCATAGTGATTTCGTGGGGTCTCTTGCTTGGCGGGGTCCTTGCACCCCGCCTTAGTTTTTAGTTCGCGATGCGGTTTCTTTGCACCTTCGCGTGCAACATGTTGTAACTGCTTTTTTTTGGGCGCCATTGTTTGTAACTGCGCTTGTAGCGTTAGTTTTGTACAATAAGATTTTTCCTTGTAATAAAACATTTTATTTTCTAGCGGAGGCTGTTGTTTGTCTTTACACGATTCGAACACTTGTGCCTTCGCTATTACATTTCGGTAGGACTTGGCTTCTAAATGCCATGTATGTTCTCTGGCCCTATATATCCTGCCGGTTCGGCGGTTGTTCCTGGCGAAGTTGAGGTCGTTGAATTCATGCTTGGCCCTGTTGTTTTAAATTCGACGCAGTGCTGGAGCTGTGCTTGTACCTTTGCGTGTTTTCTCTCTCGCCTTGGGACCTTCGCACAAAGATCGCATGCTTGGTTTTCGCCAGACTGGTTTGGCGGAGGTTGATCTTTTACTCCTAAGCTCTGCTCTCCAAACTTTACAAACTCTTGCTTGGTATCTGTTGATTGGCGGAGGTTTCATTTTGCTGGGAGTTATTGAAGTGGAACCTTCGGCTTCAGGGGGATGTTACAAGCTTTTGCGTGGTATCCCCTTTTGGCCGAAGGCTCTAGTTCCACCCTGGCAAATTGTCCCCCTTCGGTTACAAGTTTTTGCGTGGTGTCTTTTCGTTTGCTGAACTGGGTGAGACGCCTGCCTCCATTCTCTCCTTTCCCTCTTCCCTTCTTCTTCTGAATGGCTGGGGAGGGGGATGCGTGCACTCTTTTATACTGCCTTGGCTTGTAAACGTTATTAACACTTTGGTGGTTGTGGTGGTTGCTGCCGGTTGTTGGTGCTATTTACCACACGGCGTTTATCCTGGTCACATGTTTGTTTTCAGGTTAATTTGATTATGTTTTGCACTTTTAATGCTATTTATGGCGTTGTTGGTGCTACTGACTCCTTTGTATTTATTTGCTTTGACTTTCTGGAGCTCGCATCTGCGGTAGGGTCTTTCCCCGACTTAGTTTTGGCGGAGTTTATCTCCTTTGATTTTCTGGTGCCCGTACCTTTGGTAGGGTCTTTTTCCAGGTTTGGTTTTTGGCGAGGTTATCTCCTCTGATTTCCTGGTGCCCGTACCTTTGGTAGGGTCTTTTCCCAGGTTTGGTTTTTGGCGGAGGTTATCTCCTCTGATTTCCTGGTGCCCGTACCTTTGGTAGGGTCTTTTTCCAGTTTTGGTTTTTGGCGGAGGTTATCTCCTCTGATTTCCTAGTGCCCGTACCTTTGGTAGGGTCTTTTTCCAGGTTTGGTTTTTGTCGGAGGTTATCTCCGACTTACCAGGCTAATGTTTGCCGTGGAGGTCCTGTCGGGTGTGCCTAGCTGTGCTGGCTCCGCCCGGTAGGTCCTCTTTTTTGCTCTGTCGTGCCGTCGAATGTTTGATGCCTCGTTGCTGGCTGCTTTTCGACTCTTTTGTGCTATGTGTACTTTTTTCCTTTTTTCTTGGGGATCCTCTTTATATTTTCAGAGGTTGATTACAAAGGTTCTGCCTCATTAAAAACCTCACCTCCGCAATGGAGTACCCTTGTGTGGAAAAGAGTGCAGGCCTGTTGCCAAATGGCTGAAGGAAAAAGAAAAAATAGAAAATACTTCTAAAATGAGGATACCTTCGCTTATATTTCCGCGCAGGTCCTCTTACATTAGATGTAGTACTTTCTGAGATTTGCGGTGTTCCAGGTATGGGCGGAGGTTCGACCTTCGCTATCTTCTAGCTTGAATGCCTCTTTGTTTGTTGTTTGTTTAGCTATGAATGGCCCTTCCCATTTTGGTTGTAGCTTGCCCACTGCGCTTGCGTTTGGTTTCCTTCGCAGCACAAGGTCTCCGTCTTCGATTAGTCTTTTGTTATGTTCTTGTCTCTCCATGTCTTGGTTTGGTCTTGATATTTTATAATGCTTTCAAGGGCTAGCGACCTCTCTTGCTCTATCCCTTCCTTGGAGCATGCTTCTTCCGTGGACGCATTTGTTGCTAGTTACGCGGAGGCTCTTGTGTTTTATTTCTTCCGGTGTCATTGCCTCTTCCCGTACACATGAGTTTGAACGGTGTGTATCCTGTGGCTCTTGTGGTGGTAGTGTTGTGTGACCATATGACCCTTGGTAGTTCTTCTGCCCATCTTCCTTTGCGCAAGTTGAATAATGTTTTTGAGATTGCTGAGAAGATCTCTCTATTTGCTCTTTCTACTGCGCCATTTGACTCAGGGTAGTACACTGACGCGAAGGCTAGTGTTGTGCCTATAGACTTGCAGTATTCTTTGAACTTATCTGAATCAAACTGTTTTCCGTTGTCCACAGTCAGTACCTTCGGGACCCCAAATCTGCATATTATGTTTTGCCAGAAGAATTTCCTGACCGCTTCTGAGGTTATTGACGCTAGGGGCTTTGCTTCTATCCACCTTGTGAAGTATTCCACAGCTACTACCGCGAATTTGAATCCTCCTTGCGCTGTTGGCAGGGGGCCTACCAGATCCATGCCCCATCTTTGCAGTGGCCAGATTGGGGGTATTGGTTGGAGTTCTGATGAGGGCGAAGGTTGTTTGGTGGAGTGCAACTGGCAAGCTTCGCATGTTTTGACTAGCTCTTCGGTGTCTTTTGCATGGCTTGGCCAATAAAAACCCTGCCTTAGGACCTTCGCCGATAGGGCTCTTGGGCCTATGTGCGATCCGCAGGTTCCTGCGTGTATTTCCTTTAGTAACTCGTTGCCTTCGCTTCTGGATATGCACTTGAGCAAAGGGCTGAACTACGCCCTTCTTATACAAGCCCTTGTCAATTAACACGTAAGATCTTGCCCCCAGTACTTCATTCTTTCCTTTGTCCGCTTTTGTCCGGGGACTGAATGTTCCTTCGAGCATTTGTATTATTTCGGCTCGCCAATCTTGCTCTGATGTCGCTAGTATCTGTTTTTCTTTTCTCTCTCCGGTGGAGGTAGCTGGTTTGGATGCTTGCTCGTAAAATGCCCCTTCTGGTAATTCCCAGTTGTTTGCCGCTGCCTTTGCTAGCTCATCTGCCTCTGCATTTTCCCCCCTTGGGATGTGTTTTAGGGTGAAGCCTTGAAACTTTCTTTCCAGCCTTCGCACTTGCTCGAGGTACTTTGCTAGCTCTGGTTCTCTTGCCTGGTATTCTTTTTCCACTTGACCTGCCACTACCATTGAATCTGTTTTGACTAGAAGTCTCTAAATTCCTATGACCTTTGCTTTGTTTAGGCCTAGGATGAGCGCTTCATACTCTGCTATGTTGTTTGTTGCCTTGAAGTTCAAACGAGCTGCGTACTTTGTTTTAGTTCCTGACGGGGATATCAATACCGCGGTGGCTCCGGTGCCGTTAACGCCCCATGCTCCATCTGTGAGTAGCACCCAGCTTTGCTCTGCGTTATTTTGTGACCTTCGCTGCGAAGGTGTCCAATCTGCCACGAAATCTGCTAGTGTCTGAGACTTAATCGCCGTACGTGGGACATATGTTATGCAGTATTGTGACAACTACGTGGCCCATTTGCCCATTTCCGGGAGGCTTCTTTATTGTTCGGGATTTCTCGCAAGCGGTTGCGATGAAGATACTATGATTTCATGCGTTTGGAAGTAGTGTTTGAGTTTTCTTGAGGTCATTAGGATGGCATAGGCCAACTTCTGCTGCTTGAGTGTAGTTCAACTTGGGCTCGCTGCGAGGGCTTCGTAAACATAGTACACCGGGCTTTGTTCCTTCGACCCGCGTTTTTTTTTTTCTTGGACTAGCACCGTCTTGACTGCGTGATCCGATGCCGCTACGTATAGGAGCAGTGTAGCATCTTGTTTTGGTACTGTAACTTTCAAGCTGTTTGCCAGATATTCTTTTAGCCGATCGAAGGCCTGAGACTGTTCTTGCCCCTATTCAACTTTGTCGGAGGTTCTGAGAGCTTTGAAGAATGGTAGGCTTCTTTCTGCTGACTTTGAGATGAACCTGTTCAATGCTGCTATCCTCCCTGTGAGCTTTTGTACTTCTCTTTTTGAGGTTGGTTCTGTCATTGCTAGTATTGTCTTCGTCTTCTCTGGGTTCGCTTCAATTCCTTCTGGACCCACTATGCATCCCAGTATTTTGGCCTTACTGACTGCGAAGACACATTTCTCTGGGTTCATCTTTAGGCCTGCGCTGCGGAGGTTGGCGAAGGTCTCTGCTAAGTCTTTGATGTGTTCTTCTTTTTCCTTGCTCATAACTATGATGTCGTCGACATATGCGATGACGTTCCTCTGGAACTGGTTTCCCAACACTTTGCTTGTCATTCTTGCGAAGGTTGACCCTGCGTTCTTCAAGCCTTCCGGCATTCTGAGGAAGCAGTACGTTCCGAAAGGTGTTGTGAAGCTTGTTTTTTCTTCAGCCTCTTTGTTGAGCCAAATCTGGTGATACCCCGAGAAGCAATCTAGGAGGGAGAACCTTTTGCAACTTGCGGCTCTATCCAAGGAGGTGTCTATTCTCGGGAGCTAGAACGCATCCTTTCTGCAAGCTTTGTTTAGATCTGTGAAGTCTATGCACATTCTCATTTTGCCATTGCTTTTGGGCACCAGTACAACTTTGCCAGCCAATCGGAGTACTTGACCTCCCTTATGACCTTCGTATCTAGGAGTCTTTGCACCTCCGCCTTGGCTGCTATGATTCTGTCTTCAGACATTTTTCTTTGCTTTTGCTTTTTTGGCCGGATGCCAGGATTGATGTCTAGGTGGTGCTGTATTACGTCTCTGGACACTCCCCTGAGATCCTCCGCGGACCATGCGAAGGTGTCCTTGTTCTCTTTCAGGGCTTCCAACAGTTGTTCCTCTTCTTGGTGTGTTAAATTTGAAGCTATGGTTATTTTTCTGTCTGGTTTGGATTGTTCCAAGCACACCAGCTTGGTTGACTTTTCATCCTTTCTTCCCCCTTTGAAGTTTGTCTTCCCTTTGGGCATATCCGGAGGTTCGTCTTTATTTGATTCCTCCGATTCCACGGAGTTGACGTTCTCGCTGAAGCCGTATTGTTTTCTCTATGTTTCTTGCCTCCCTCGGCTTCCATGGATCGTGATCACTCCGTGCAGGGGCTGGTAGCTTCATACACAAGTAGCCCATGTGGATTGCCGCGCCAAACTTGTTAGAGAAACCTCTGCCCAGTATAGCATTGTAGGGATAGTTGAGGTCGATGACGTCGAAGGTTATGTATTCCGTTCTGGCGTTGTTCTGATCCCCGAAAGATACTGGGAGTGCAATCTTGCCCAACGCTTTTACCTTTCGCTCGCCAAATCCTACGAGGTGAGATTCCGAAGGTTGTAGCTAGTTTCTGCCTAGTTGTATTTTGTCGAAGGTGCTCACGAACAACATGTCTGTGGAGCTCCCCGAGTCTACCAAGATTCTTTTTATCTCCCATGCTGCTATATTTGCTGCTATTACTATTAGCGTCGATGTGGGGGGTAACTTTCTAGTTTCAGGTCTTGCTCGGTGAAGGTTATTGGGACCCCGGACCATTCCGTTGCTTTGACCTGGCCTTGCACTGCTATGTTGTTCACTAAGCGGAGGTGGTTCCTCTTTTGCTTTTTGGTTTGGAATTCCAGTGCTGAACCTTCGCTGATTGGTAGTATTAGACCGATGGTCGGTAGCGGGTGGTGGGGGTTATGCTGATTTTCTTGGTTTGGTTCTTGCTTTGGCGGTGCTGCTGGCTGTATTTGCATTTGTTGCGGTGGGAGCGGCGGAGGTGGCGGTAGTGCTTCGAAGGTTCTACTTTGAGTTCGACTGTCCGTAGGTTATATTGGGCGGCCTTGGGTGATTTGAGGGTCGGTACTTGTTCTAGCCTTTGTATTGGTTGGGGTTTGCTTTGTTGATCCCGCATGCGAGGTGCTTTGACGCCATGCTTTGGTAGGTGGCTTAGAAAATATGACGCCGCTAAGCGTTGAGGGATGTATCCGGTGTCTTTGTTTAAAAATTTGGGGTATATTGGACAAGATCTGATTTTACCAGTTTGACGTAGTGGTGTGGTTGACTTCTCTGGGCTGCTGGTATGATGGTACCTCCTCTGCTTTTCTCTTTTTCATTCTTTCTTGAGTTTCTTTTGCTTCTGGGCAATCTTTTGTAGCATGGCCTTTGTCTTCACCATGGAAGAAACAGTATGGCTTCTTTTCTGGCATTTGCCCGGGTTCTTTGTTCCAATTTCTTCCTGCGCTTTGCCTTGCTTGATTTTTGGCAGGCTGCGGTGCTGCTGGTGCACTTGTCTGCTGGTTTGGTTGGGTTTGTTGGTCGATACCCAGTACTTGTTTATTGTGGGGCTACTGCTGCTTATAGCCTCTCCCTGAGTCGAGGTCTGCCTGCTTGCGTTTTGAGCTTGCTTGTACTGGTTTTGCTCCTCAACGCGTTTTAGGAGGTCGTTGTCTGAATTGCAGTATTTTTCAAACTCGGAGTACAATTTCTCTATAGTCTCTGGCTTTTTTCTCGCCAGGTGTGCCGCGAATGGCCCGATTTTCAGTCCTTTGACCGCTGCTTCTATCGCTACCTCTTCTGGCACATTGGGAGCCTTCGCCTTCAACTGCACAAAGTGCTGGTAGTACTCTCTTAAGGGTTCATCTTTTTGCTGTTTGCAGTGGAATAGATCTGACGCTGTTAGTGACTCGCTGAAAAATCCTTTGAAGTTGGTCATGATTTTGTCGCGCAGGTTCTCCCACGAGTATATCGAGCCTGGCTTGAGCATAGAATACCATGCGAGCGCGTCTCCTTCAGCCGCAATGACGAAAGATTTTGCGAGCACTGCATCGTTCCCCCTGCGGAGGCTACCGCTGCTTCGAAGCTCATGATGAATTGTCTGGGGTCGGTTTTGCCGTTGAACTTTGGCAGCGTGATCGGTTTGTAGCCGACTGGCCATGCTGCTGTTTGTAACCCCTCTGATAGTGGGGATTTATGGTCAACTGTCCGTGTTTGGCTTGCAACGAATGTCGCGAAGGTTGGCCCCTGGCCGGGTGCGCCTGTCTGGGGTTGGCCGGAGGCGAAGATTGCGAAAGCTGGCCCTTGGGCAGGTGCCCCTTCTTGCGTTTGCGCCATTAGCATACTTTGTATCTCTGCTTGCAGGATTGCCATTTTGTGTCTTGCCTCCGCCACAGCTTGAGATGTTTGTGCCGCCCTCTGGCTTGCAGCGAAGGCCGCCGCCACTCTCTCCCCCTTTCGCACGCAAGGTTTGCGATTGGGCACACGCACTCGTTGCAGTTCTTGTTCCGGCGTTGCTGCTGCCGGTTCTGGCTGTTGGGCTATATTCGGTTCCTCGTGATCTTGCGGAGGCTCGGCGGTGGTATCATTCCCGCCGCCCTGTTCTGGTTCCGACGTCGGAGGTTCGGCGTAGGTCTTTGCGCCTTGCCGCGCGCCTTGGCCTTCAGCGCGGCTCCTCCCTCCGCGGTGGCCGCTGTGGTGGTTTTCTTTTTTTTCCTCGGTGGCATCTTTGGGTTTTTGCCGGGCTAACCACGGTGGGGCGCCAATGTTGGCGGAAGATATCCTAGCCTACGAGTATGATGTGAAATGGGGGTGAGCGGAGGTCGCCCGCGGTGCCGGGTACCTCCGCCTGGTCCTGGCGTCCTCCGGCTCTTGCTTCCTCAGATGGGAAAGAATGAACTGCTCTGATAATCGTGCCAAAAATAAATGCTCTCATTAATATTTTCCACAACCCTTACAACAGTGGTGAGTTCCCCCTTTTATAGGAGATCCCTAAACTGCCTCCTCTTGATTTTTACCATCCTACCCTTTAAACCCTAGGGGTATTCTTGTCTTAGCCTTTACTGCTACATTTTCCCCCAGGGGCAACGCAGTCTTTATCCAGCGCCTCATCGTGGGCTGGGCCGCATTCGAGCTTCAGATCCGTTGTCATCGTGGGCCTTGAAGTTGGGCGGAGGTCCGGACCTCCGCCTCGGGGGCCGCATCCGGGAACGCTATACGCCCTCCTCCGGAGACCTCTGCTTTCCGGCCTTGCTGCGGCGAAGGTTCGAAACCTCCGAGCGGAGCTTCCTCCCTGAAAGAGATCGGAAAACATTGTAAAAGAAGAGGTTAAGTGAGTGCGTGGGACCTGCGCCCAGGAGCGGAGGTGGGGGCGGGTATTCTCCCCCAACACCGGGACTAATGCTTTCTTTAGTTTCGGATCTAAAATTGGTCAGGACTAAAGCTTTGAACCAAAAGTCAGTTCTCTGCTAGTGAGCGACAATAAATGTCCATAGCCATCAAGCAGTGAGAATGGCATAAAAGTTGCACGACTAAATATCGAGGTCGTGACAACTGACAAGGCAAAATAAAAGAGCACGTACGGTATATAGCTTGCTGATTGCTAAAGGTGAAACACTTCAATACAAATGTTAATGAAGTTATAAATTCAATAGGTAGATACGGAAGCGAAATGAGTGTGGAAAAAGTAAAATATTGGGGCCTACTAAGGTTGACAGCACGCTAAACGTGCAATTTGTACAGGCCATCTTGCTAGTTTCTTACTGTATCTACTTATGACCACTAGTACACAAATCATTTCTCTTGACACTAGTGTTTCATTTCTACTGGCGGTTTCTCCTATTTTTATCGGCGGCGGTTCTCTTAAGGAACAGCCAGTAGTTTCTACTGGCAGTTCCTTAATACGATTTCTACGGGCGGTTTTCTTAAGGAACCGCCCGGTAGAAATGGACTATTTTCTACCGGCGGATTTCTTAAGGAACCGCCCGGTAGAAATCGATTTCTTGGCGGTTTCTTAAGAGAACCGCCAAGAAAAAATACGCGATGCCTTCTCGGCTTCAAAAATATTTTTTGCCTTTTTAAAAATATTTTTTTGCTATTTTTTATGTTTTTTCTGGGCAATGATTTCTACAGGCGGTTCCTCCTGTAGAAATCGATTTACCGGCGGTTCTCAAACAACCGCCCGGTAGAAATAGGCCATTTTCACCGGCCTTTCTCACGCGCGGCGCTTGGCAAAACCGCTAGTAGAAATAGGTTGGCCACCGCTTTCATGCAGCATTTCGTACTTAGAGCCGGGACTTGGACCGTGCCGTGCCGCCCGGCCCGGCCCTCTCGTGCTTCGTGCCGCTTCAGGTCATGTTTTTTAGGCACGCTCGGCACGTCGTGCCGTGCCGATAATACGGCACGGTAAATTTTTTCCTACGCGCGTGCACGGCCCGTGGCACGCCGGGCACGCTGCGTTCGGGTCGTGCCGGCCGCCCAAGCACGACCCTCAAAGTATCTCTCGGTTAATTTCTTTTGTCACTCATGATATAAATAAATAAATATCTTGTGTGTATTATTTGTATGAAAGTTAAATAATTTTCATTATCTATTTAAGAATTAGATGAGAGATAGTATAGTAAATATCAAAAAACTACATTGCAGAGTTATAGATGTGTATACGTGCCATTTTTTAGTGCCGTGCCCGGCCCAAGCACGGCACAAAATGCGGGCCGGGCCATATAGCCCGCCGTGCCGATATCCTAGGCACGGCACGGCCCTCATATTCGGATCGTGCCGGCACGGCCCAAACAATTTCGTGCCGTGCCGTGCTTCGGGTCGTGCCAAAAGGTCGTGCCGTGGCCCGCCCTCAAATGGCACGGCCCAAGTCCCAGCTCTATCTGTACTAGTGGACTTTCTTATTTGCTTAATTATGACTTTACCATCACAATTATTTATGTAGAATTAATTAACTCGATCGATCGAGACAATCTGCCAGTTAAAGTCCACAGGATGTGCATTGTTTGCTTTCAGATCTGATAGCATCAGCTAATCTGTAGACATTTGCCAGAAAGTTACCTCCAATCACATGAGAACGTGTGTTAAAGAAGTCATCCCACATGATGTTAATCCCAAAGAAAACTGGACTGATAAATATATAACCGAGGAGAGGAAACAAAAGTTATACAGCTAAAATATCCAACAGCGTGCATATTATTAAGGTAGGTAATATGAGTTTTGTTTTTTTGGTTGATAACTAGAAAGGCCGGGCCCAATAGGTACTGAAATCTAAAATGGGATGCATCATATGGTTTTCTTTTGTGCATATATAGGTTCAGACTATATCAAAATTAAATTATGAAATTCCAACTGAAAAACCGACTACATATATCATGGCCGGTCTTCTTTTGTGCTAAGTGCTAACGCCGGCCGGTCCATCACCAGGGGCTGCAAATTATCAAAGGTGTCGTCGGTCTACTAGTAACATGGTTTCAGATTATCAAGTCTTTGTTTGTGAGCTTACTAAAGCTACATTTTAGCACTAATAGGTACACATGGTTGTACTTTCTTACAAATATTGTATTTATAGTGCAGAAATGTGGATGTCGCGCTCATGCGTCGTTCTAAAGAGTAATGGACAAGAAATCATTTCGGTGTTGTCATCGAAAGCTAAATACACGAAACCTTCATTCTTCTCATTATCGTCGTATATCTCAATGGTAAAAAACGCAGGTAAATTGGCAACAGCACTGAGTATCACGACTCGATCACGAGGGAACGGGTGGGTTTAGACAAAGGAAGGTCATCATATATCACCGGAAGCTACAAGCTAAATGGAGAGGCCTGTCTATTTTTATAGTTAGAGCGTCTCCTTGAGTACCTAATAATTTTATTTTTTTTCTAAAACCAGGGAGTTTTCCAACCTGCCAAAAAATTATTGGAACCAGTTTCCATTAGTTCACTCATAAAATATAGAAGACAATAATCTTATACTATTTCTAAATTATCCTAACCACTTTTATATATTTTTTTCTCGTCTACATTTATATCAAAAACTCGTTTTCACGCTTTATTCTTTTTCACGTCCTTCCACTTATAGATTGACTGATGGATGCTGATACAACTTCATTATCTTCTGGTATGTTTGCTCGCAATGGTTTATCTATGTCTAGAGTTTGGCATCTAATATGAGAGGAGTAGGCTGCAAAGACGGATATTCGATGACAATCCATATATCTTTTATATATATTGCTTTGCACATCAATTATAATTAGTTGTTGTCTCTCAGTTGCTAAGTGTTGTGGTCCGGTATTTGATTTCTATAACATCACCTCTTTGATTGTCAACACTGTCAATTGTAAGAGAAGAGATCAGTTGGCCCAAAAAACACCATGAGAACATTGCAAATCAATTGGAAAATGGTAAAATATTTAGTGGAATAAAGGGGGAAATCAAGAAACTAGCTTTGCAAGGGTAGGGGATACACAAGATGGTGGGTTCACATCACAAAACCTTATGTCGTCTTTTCCATATTTATGTGAGATTCAGTCTGAGAGGTATTAAAAAATATTGTTGAAGATGATATTGGAGATAAGAGAACATCAGCTCCAAACAAATGGAGAATTTTGAGTTTGTGTTCATATGCATATTTATGATCAGAAGTATTTGCAACCATTAAAATGATGACATCTTATATCAGTTTCAAGAATTAAAGATCCGAAAGAAGTTAGTTATATCTACCTAGTAGTACTCCCTCCGTTCCAAATTAGAAGTAGCTTTGACTTTTTTGTTCATCTATTTTTGCTATGTATCTAGATACATTATTATATCTAGATATATAGTAAAATGGATGTACCAAAAAAGTCAAAACGATTTATAATTTAGAACGAAGGGAGTAACACTTGCATCACATGCAAGCATGCACACACTCCCTAACATGGAGATTGTGCTCCCTACCACACAACCAGAATCAACTTCTTCTAGTGACGTTGGTTCTCCTAGTATTTTAGCATTTAATATTTAGTATAAACACTCCCTACTTAATGTTTTATAGTGAGAATTCACATGCATGTGCTCTAAATGATGGTAGTGTTTTATTATTGCTTAAAAATCCTAAAAGAACTCCACTATTTTAGTAGTGCGAGGTACCAGCGCAGCAACCTGAACTTGAAGCTCTGCCTATCCCTACTCAAAACTCCCGTGACGCTTTCTCTCACACACTCTGAAGACGGATTTCCTCGGTCCCTACTCCCTTGATCGACCTGTGTGGGCCATGCTACTTGACTAGCGGCCTCTCAATAATTTGCTACAAAGTATGAAACACGAAGGTGGCATGTTCGGAGTGAAACCAGGAAGACTTTTGGAGGCTTGCGCAGCTCTGCCTGGCAACCTCACCACCCACCTTTAAATGCCTTGGTTGTCGAGCCCACAGTGGATCGACTTGTGGATATGGATGAAAATAGTACCGATATTTATTCGACCGTCCGTTTAACCGAATTCGTTTAAAAGGGTTTAGATCTGTCCGGATATTCAACATCCTGTGCCGTATCCGTATCCGAATATTCAAATCACATATTTATGATGTCGATATCCAATTATATCCTATCCGACATGGATGACACTATCCGTATTCAAATCCGAATCTGGACAGAAATATAAAAACAAATATGATATCGGTGATATCCGTCCGTATCCGATCCGTTTTCATCCATACTTGTGGATGGCTGACCGCTCACTCTCGTGGTCTCTGAATCGAGCTACTCCCTCTGTTTCTCGGTATACGTCGTGTTAATATAAAATGTTAGCAATATTTGTATCTCAAACCAAATTTGTTATCAAAATAGATTCCATGATCTATCCAATAATACTAATTATATATCATTAATATTAATATATTTTTTATATATATGTGGTCAAAGTTGAGTATGTTTGATTTTATCGTGAAACAAAAACAATAGAAAAAAGGCCCAACTAAATATTTTTTCTACGAGAAAAAGGGTTCTTTTTACCTCTCAAAACTATCATCATGGTCTAATCGTCTCTCCAAACTCTAAAATTGGATACCTTACCTCCTCAAATCTAAACTTGGATGCCCTTGTAAATAAATTAAATACGTACTTAATGGCCTTAATACTCCCACATTGCCTCAACATTGATGTGGTAGTTGAACAGTCTCAAGAGGTAATGGTTATAAGACACGACCCACCTATATTGTCTAGCTCGTGATTGCGATATTTTTTTCCTTTTCATCCATCGTCATATCATCTATAAACTAGTTAAGAATCCTTACCCTATATGGTGACCTTGTTAAAAGGTTGCAAGTAACGATTGTCGCATGAATCACGACCCTTTACGCCGCAGGCGATTGGGATTAAAAACTGCTTCCATAAGATCCATGCACCAGATGCTTGGTTACCATCTTGTACAAGTTTGTGTACTTCTTGTTTGGACGCTCAGCTAAAATAAAGAGACCATACTGCTGGTCAAGTGATCCTGTACTTTCTCTATATGTTTAGAAAATAATGTGCATGTGGTAGATCTCTTTTCTAAAATTCCACAACATACACATAGGCCCAAACCTTTCCACCTTTTTTCTATCAATCTCCTCCGCTTCAACTCTTCAAGCTTCACCTTAAAGACATGCATAATGAGAATTATAAATTTTTGAATGTAGGGAGTATTTATTTTGGGAAAAGAAAAAATAGTTATGAAGTGCTCCTCTATCCAAAAAAACCCTTCGTTTTAGGTGTTCATGACCCAAGTTTGACTCGATTTAAATTTATTAAGAAACTAGATTAAAAGATATTTCTAATAATACTAATTATATACTATAAATATTAATGTTTTTTTATGTATATGTAGTCAAAGTTAATTTTTAGGAAGCGAAAAACCAGTATGTCGTACTTCCTCCATTCCTAAAAAGAATGTCACCGCGCTTCTTGAGAAATAAATACCGGTAATTTTAATAAATAATACATATCATCGATTAGTATCATAATTAGTATCATCGGAAAGATCTTTAGATCTAGTTTTTTAACAAAATTATTTAGAGATATAAATATTACATGTATTTTCTATGAATTAAGTTAAACTTGTGGCACGTATCCACGACGATATTTTTTTTAGGAACGGAGGGAGACTAGCTGAGGTAAGTTACAATTGGTACCACCAACAAGAGATGTCTATCGGCAATTCGGCGTCGCAGTGCAAGTGTGGTCCGTGCCCAACCCACACCAGCACCCCCCCCACACCCCACACCCCCCCCCGCGTCCGTCCCTCCCCACCTTTGTACCAGCAGATGCAATAATACTGCCGCTGTTCTGCTGCTGCTGTGTAGGAGTACATATGTGCATGCACACACCAAGCGTACGTACGTGACCACTGACCGCCGCTCCAGCTCCCTGTGCATCTCATCCTAGCTATATATATATATATATATATATATATATATATATATATATATATATATATATATATATATATAGGGTGAGACTATTCAGTAACCCGGCTACAAAATAACTTATTCTCAGAGCCACTTTGAGTTCACGATAATTACTATACTAATTTATGAGAATTATAGTAACTCAATTACTAAATTGTTACGATAGTTGAGTTACTATAACACATAGTAAGGAGTTACTAGAATTCTTGTAAATTAGCATTAGTTGAGTTACTATAACACATAGTAAGGAGTTACTATAATTCTCGTAAATTAGCATTAGTTGAATTACTATAACACTTAGTAAGAAGTTTCTATAATTCTCATAAATTAGTATTGTAATTATCGTAACTCAAAGTGGCTACGAATAAGTTATTCGTAGCTAGCTATAGAGTAGTAGTTCTATATATATATATATATATATATATATATATATATATATATATATATATATATATAGTACTACTATTGAAAGCCCCGGGCTTCCAATAAAAGAAGGGAAGCCCCACCAACCCCCCCTGCATCATGGTTCCACCCAACCAGCCCGGTCGGCCCGGCCAACCACCACGACATGGGTCAGCGCCCACTCGTCATACCCCCCCGTGACCCAGTCAAGCCATCCGGTTCCACACAAAAGCCAAGTGGGGGCCCGCAAACACGACACCACTGACAGGCCCACGCGCCCACTATCCGGACAGGGAGAGAAGGATGTCCGAAACGACCGGCATGGAACGGTCCCCCACCCCACCCCATACCCCCCCAACACCAACCGTTGTTTTTTTTGAATTCGGCCCGTTACGTGCCGAGCACCACACAATGCAGATAAGTACGCACCGAAACGCATAGAAACACACCGTTGTTTGGCGCGATATATATATACACCGGGTACATTTGGCGTCCGCCATATCTCTAAACGCTCTCGCTTCCCACCCCAAACCCCCTCCCCCCCCGCGCCCCCCACTCGGTGGCGGTTCGGGGGGGAAACCACAAAACCGCTCCACCCGGACGCTCGCCGGAGGCGTCGCACTGGCGCCGGCGGCGGCTACCTCTCGACGCGAAAGGTGAGGTTTTTTGCCCGATTTTTTCCAGATTTTTGAGTGCGGGAGGCGGTGGAGATCGAAGTTTCTCCCCCTAGGTCCATGGACACGGAGCGAGATCCGGGCCGGGCGAGACGGCGAGGGCGGCGGCACGCGGCCAGACCATCGCGGGGAAGGGCGGCGCGGGCCCACCGGCAAAACGCTGGGACCCCACCGGTGACGGGGCAACCCGCGGGCGAAGGGTCCGGCGGGTCCAGCCCCCCGGGCCTCACCTCCGCCCGGACTTCGGCGGCTCGTCCGACGGACCTCAACAAGGCGACCCGGGGCCAAGGAGACCGGAGGCGGAAGTTCGTCGGGCCGCGCGCGGAACTCCGGTCCCCCACCGACGCCTGGCGATTCCGGCAGGTTGAAAGGCAATGTCTACCAGAGGACGAAGCGCACCGCTATTCGCGGGCGTCACCCCGTCCCCCCGACAGGTTCTTCCTCAACGGACGACGACCTCATCATCCCCCTCCCACCGCTCGTCGGCCAGTCACATCTTCGCCGAATCGGCGAGTAACCAGATCATCCAAAGAAACCCAAGGCAAAAGTGAGGTTCCGGGTGATTAAAGTTTTTACGCACTATGTTTGTACACTATTACACCGCATCTATCTCCTTTTCTATGCATCTGTTTATGCTGGCACTCAAGTGGCCTGTGTGGGGGGGCACCCCTGTGTTGGCTACCCCGTGTGCGTGGCTTGTAGAATTTTCTATTAAGAATCAGTATTGTAGACAAAAACAGCACGGTTTCATGACAATAGTACTTCAAATGCACTCCATTGTTGAGTATGCAATGCATCTGAAGGTGCCGTCATTGTTTGTTTTTTGCAAATAAAAGGATGCTGACTAGATTATCCAGCAAACGTACCGGCAAAAATGAGTTTTTTCCAGGTTTTTTGAGTGTTTTTCTATGCACAATATTTGTTCATTATTACACCACAGTCGATTTTTTACTTTCTATGCATCTGGACCATGACACATAGTTGGCTCATGACCATGTGTACCCCCAAGCCACCAACCAGGGCTTGTACACAATAGAAATCATTGTTCACCTTTTTTTTACGCATGCTGAAATGTTCTAATCTGCGTTACACGTCTTGATTCCAGGAAGAAGAACCAGTAATCGGCAAAAAAAGAAAAGCGGAAGGGAAAGTAAGTAACCATTCAGTATAGAAGTAACCTTTTTTTCTATTCGGGCGGCGGCGTTTGATCATTCGCAACATATTGTGCAGACTGAAGCCGCGATACGCCGTGCAAGCAAGGCAAAACGTCCCGCGACAGACGACGACTACACTGAAAAAAAGGCAAGTGTCCTGGATTTTTCTTTCCAAGCACCACTCTCTTGCGCACACACGCACTGCATTGCATAGAATTGTGGGAATTTGGCTACAGGAATTCATCAGATTTTTTTGTATAGTTTTGTCAGGCATGCAGTGTATATAAAGGCATATCCGTACCCATATAGTTGCTAGCATTTTATAGCGTTGACGATAAATATTATTCTGTACCATGGCTAGCTATAGATGATAACTACACTGAGTTTATGCGCACCATTTGACCATGTTTTTATGCACTGGTCAATAAGAGAGTGGCTCCCAACAAGCAGTTATGTCCAATAAGGGCTTTTTGACAGCCACCCAGCATAAAATCAATCTGATGCATTGCATAAAAGTTTGTTGAGTGAAGCATATAAACTGATTTTTTTATCCGGTTCATCTGGCTAAAAATGTGTGCAGCCACGGTGGAACATCCGCTGCGACCCTGGAGCGGTTGTCAATATGGTCAAAGGTCTCACAGAAGAGCAAACGAAGTTGTTTGTGCATGATACCGGGTTTGGTAGCCTGCTCAACCTGAGGTTGACTAGCCCAGGGCCCCCCTCCATGTTGAAGTTTCTCATGGAGAACACAGATCCTGAAACCATGATTCTCAAGGTTGGCCCTGGGAAGGAGTTGAAGATCACCAAGGAAGTGATCGCATATGTTATGGGTCTGTCCAACACTGGAGAATCACACCCGTTGATGGAACAATGGAAGGCGAAGGTTGATCTGGCAGCTGGACTATGCAAGCAGTTAGGGTTGAAGAATCCCAAGGAGCTCACTGTAGACTTCTGCACGAGTAGGGTTGCAGCCGGTGGCACTGACCCCCTAACAATGCGGTGCTTCTTCATGGTGGTATTTCACAGGCTTCTTTTCCCACAAGCTTCTTGGCCAATCACAAATTCAGAGATTGCACGCACAGAAGACATGAGTAAAATCGGAAGGATTGACTGGTCGCATCATGTTTTCATCGACTTTAAGCTTGGTGTCAAAAAGTTTCATGAGAAGGTAGACAGCGTGGACCAAACTTCTTACACAATCCCCGGATGCAGCCCTGCGCTAATGGTAATGTTGCAATCCTACTCAGCACTGTATACACCAATCACTGTCACATTCTACGCATTGTTCTGAAAACTTTATACGTAATCATCCATGCAGCTCTACTACTTGGATTGGCTTGACCACCCCGCTGGCCCGGCTGAGAGGTACCGGACACCCAGGATGGGCTTTTTCGATGATCAGACGGTCAACAAGCTATGCCAAGCTGATATCATTAAGCAAGGACAGCGCATCATGGGCTACGGGAAACTCGAGGTAAGGATCGCTAAAATACCCGTTTAACCACGCCCCCCCCCCTCCACACACACACATTAGTTTTGCAGCGTACGTGTACTGATGCCCTTTTTTATACGTGTCGCAGTTTCGCCCAGCATCGCAAACATGTTATGGCGTTGCCCCATCCAACTTGGGTTCTGTTTTTGTACCAAGGATGTCAAGACTGCTGGGGCCCAAGATTGCTCAATTAAATGCCACCCAGCAGCGTCGTTTTCAAGCAACAATTGCTGCACATGATGAAGAAATCGACCAGCAGTGCAAGACGATTGATGCAGCAGTTCAAACCATTGTTCACAAGCAATATAAGCTGGCTGAGGCGTTTGGCGACATGATCGATGAGGTTCTCAGGGCCGACCAGGGCGCCAACGATGCAGGTAACGACAACTTTATCCCACATGTTTTCTACGCTCCTGCTAGCCCCCCTTTTCTAATCAAGATTTTTTATGCGTTTCAGACACAGAAAATTTGCAGACCCACCAACGATGCGACAATGTGGATGCAGGAGGTGATGCGGGTGAGAAGGGGGGTCAGGGCCACCCCAATATCCATGCACGCAGCGATGACACCCAGCACGGGCAGCAGAGGGAGGCCACACATACTGGTACGCCATAAACAGGGTCACTAGCTCGTTTTTCTGCATGAATAAATAACTATGGATTTTTCCCCACCTTTTCGCACAAAAAGGGGAGGGTGACCATCATAGTGCCGTCGGGTATATAATGACAGGGCGGTAGAGGTATACACGCACCCTGTGCTGGATTTTTATGCATTCAGGACTTTCATGGTAGATTATATGCATGCAGTTTTTTCCTAGGTGTCTTCCCACTTGAGCTCTCAGCAGCTTTTTATGCACTCCACACGAAAAGCATGCACGTGCAGATGGTGTAGTTTCAATGGTTTTTTGGTAACCACGTTATCCCATGACAAACTCCAGATGGTACCAAAGGGGGCGTCCACACCAGCGCAGAAGTGGGAACCCAAGAAGTGCAGGACAACCAAAATGCAGGTGGAGGCACTCAACCTGGTAATGTGTTTCCACCATCTACGTCCTTTTTTTTTGTCTTTTTTGTTTGGGTTCAAAGCTTGGCTGCGCATACACATTTCTAACGCTCCTTCCTTTTTTATCTCCACTTTTTTGTGTGGCTTGGGTGCATTGGTGCACAGATTACTCCCAAACCCAGCCCAACCCACTTGGCTCACTGCCCAACGAGTCGCAGCTAACAGATAGCCAAGTTGAGAACATGAATGAAGCTTTCTATGATTTCCAAGAATCAGAGAAGCAGAAAGCAGCCAGCGCAGGGGGAGGAGCTGAAAAAGAGAGCAGCAAGGATGATTCTGGACACGGAACCCACATGGAGGGCTCACGTAAGAATGAGGGCAACAACCAGCCTTGACTACCTTGATCATGCCCTCTTTTATCACCTTTGGTTTTTAGTACCCATATTACCCATGTTGTTATTTGCATTCCCTCGCATAATTCCGCAGGTGCTGTAACGAAGCGACCCCTTTGGTCGCTTCATCGCTGTAAGCAAAAACTGCCCTTTTGGCCGTTTCATTGTCCTGTAATTTGCACAATCTTAACATCATGCATCACCCTCGGCTTCGGCTGTAATATTTGTTTTCTATGCTGCCTTCTACTATTGTTTATACACATGTTCACCAGCTTTTCGTACATTTTGGTTGACAAGCTAACAATGAATTTTAACACCACATAATATGCTAACTGCTATAGGGGGTACCTATGCATACATCCGTGGATCATCAAAAACTTTTTTTTGGGGGGGTGGGGGGTGTTGACCATCTTTTGTCTAACATGTATGTGTAAAACATGCAAGATATGCATCATCAATGTAAAAGATATCAGCCAAATATGTGACTATTGTCATTTATGCATCAGCTACCCGATTTCTTAATCTAGACAATGAGGACAAGCAAGGTACACTATTCAACATCGACGTAGAGACGGATTGTGCAATGAATGATGTAACTTACCTTTTAAGTTGCCTGCTAGATGATGTTCATGAGGGCTTGCTCGACTTCTCTGCGCCAGCCAGCGCACGGTATGATTTTACACCCAACAGACAGGTAAGTGTTTGACACTTCTATTAAAAATGAGGTTAATATGCAATCGGTCGAGTGGGGCACAGGGACAGAACCTGTTTTCTATTCATACATACCTGCTTTAGAAACGCATAGTAAATGCAAAATACCCGCAATGTTCTCGCATTTATTAGTTCTTTTTTTTCCTCGCTTGCAAGTACTGTCAATTGTGAGGCAAGAGAAAATTTCCTCACATATACCACAATGCTTTTCATTTGCACATGACATGCAAATTTATTATGTAAAGCACACAAAGCCGGTCGAAATGGCCCTTTTTATACACACTATGCATAGAATATATGCATTATAAACATAGTTTTTATACAATGATACATGTCCTTTTATGTCCACCAAAACAGGATTCCACAGCTGACTGCATCGGCCAGCCTGACATCACAGTTGGTCCTGATGGATCAACCAGCTCAGCAAAAGAAGACACATCAAACAAGGCTCCAAGTTTCGATCGCACTCCTGGCAGCGCGGCTCAGTTTGACAAGACACCCGTG
Organism: Chrysopogon serrulatus; assembly: GCA_015844335.1. Lineage (NCBI taxonomy): Eukaryota > Viridiplantae > Streptophyta > Magnoliopsida > Poales > Poaceae > Chrysopogon > Chrysopogon serrulatus. The sequence goes on along the minus strand of JADLZL010000771.1, from coordinate 19,152 downwards.
CTTGGGCAAAGCTTCCAGCCACCAGATGGGAAACTACCTGCTGATGCATTGTTGGACCTGTTGATCTCTGATGACCTGCCTTTCAAAGAGTAACAGCAAACCCCTTTTCTGTGCAGTTCATTTTTTTATTATGGATGTTTTCATTGGCTGCCATCACATACAATCTGTAGCAGTAACACATATGCACTATATTACCAGTATCTATACACTCATTGTCTGCCATCACCTACCCATTCACCGCTGGTTTTTGTGCTATCAGAACTATATATGCATCATGTATGAAATATCTACACACATTTTATACTGAGAGGGCTTACTATATGTGCGACAGCGCTGTGCTTTGCCACTATGGAGATGACTTATCTTATGCGAGGCAGTTCAAAGCGTCATTTGCCTCAAAACAACCCATCGACGACAGCTTCCTGCAATACTTTATTTGCTGTCTCAAGTATGAGGAACAATACCAGCAGGGAAGAAGTCAGGGTGAACGCGTCTATTTAGACATGGATGTGCTGGTAAGACTCCTCGGTGCTTTCTGTTTTCCAGAATACGGAGACAAATCCATGCTTCTCTTTTTGCATCGCTGATGCTGACACTTCTCCACTCATGCTGTGTTTGGCAGAAGGCAATCTACCAGGAAGGCAATGCACTGGGAAGCGAAAAGGTCACATACAATCCGAACACGCTGGTTGAACTGCTTGATAGGAAATTGCCACCCCCCCACATTTTAAAGCGCGTGAATGAGGTGGCCCCCCCCTAATTTTTACATCTTTTGGAGAGGCAACAAAACACATTACCGTATTAAGTGTATAGAAACAATTAGTCCAGAGCATAGGGAAGGTGTGCATACTATACATTCGTAGAATCATTTTGAGTAGTATATATACACTGCTATGTTTAGTATAACACTATGGATCATAATTCATAGAAAGATATATTAATTGGTCATTCATTCTTTTACCAATACTCTAGCAGCACATATCGTACTAAGTGTATAGATATATGTAGTCCAGAGTATAGTAAGGTGTGCATACATCCATATAAATGTGTTAGCATTTTTTACAAATTATCTTACATGTGTTTAATTGTGTCCAACAGATTCTATTACCTGTTCTAAGGAATGGACACTACTCAGTGTACGCTGTCAACTTCACAAAACAGATGGTGCACATCCTAGACCCCAACCCATGGGCGCGGCCGGGTGGTGATGCTTCAAAGTTCACTCACAAGCGGTCAGAGCATACATGGCCAAAGGCGTCAAAGACCGATGGTGGAGACCCGATGATCCGTGTAGACGTCCCAACGCTATCCAGATCATAAGACCTAGTGTAAAGGTCCCTCGATTCGGGAACTACAAGTGCGAGATGGTGGCATGCCCAAAAATGGGGGCTGGATCCAATGACTGTGGGATTTACTCAATGAGGTACATGGAGCGGTACGATGCAAACATAGGCAATGTCCAGTGGGTTTTTCACAACGTACGTATCTACTACCTTTTTTCAAAGCCCCGAACCATACTTTTTTGTTGCTGTATTGTTTGTTGCTACGGCAAAACAATAAGTTCATTGTTTGTCAGTTGGCGCGTAGGGCAAAACTGCATTTTACGCACTGTGTTCCATATCTTATGCATATAGTTCAAGTTTTTATGCATACACCAAACATTTTTTATCAGTTGTCTGATATGTTCTGTTTTTATGCGATGGCTGATCGCAAGATTTTGGAACAGTGACTATGTTCTTATGCTGTACACCTTGACATTTTTGCAGGCTGAATCTCGTGCAATGCGGGCAGATGTGGTGCAAAAAATCATCTTCCACCCAGCAAATGAACAGAAGAACCTCCCGGCAGAAGTAGAGGCCCTCCGGGATCCGACCTACTCTCAGCTTATGTAACTAGGGGTAGTTGCTGTACTTTCTGCGCGTTGTTATGGTATTGGACATAACAGGGACGCGTTTCAGTCCTTTTTGGTTTTGCTAACTACACATTAGGGGGATCACTAACGTATGATCTTAATAGTATGATCTAGAATCGTAGCTCCGATGTTTTTAACAAACAAACATCTGGGAGCCAGTTAGCTATCACACAACACACTTTTTTTTGGTGCCTGAAAATATTTTCTATGCACTGGATAAGATGTTCATAGTTTGTGTGTGGAGCATGGATATCAAGCATGGGTGACGGTGTTCATAGTCATCTTTTTCTATACATCGTACGAGTACATTTCTTTGGCGCCTTGTACACGCAAATAGCGCAAACCTTTTATAAATGAACCTCATGTGATATACATCTTGCTTTTCGCATGAACGAAAAGTTTTTCTTAAAATGCACCTGCACAAATATATGAACCACTTGCCCCCGCCCTATAAGCGCAACATGCCATAACCAAACCCCCCCCCCCCCCCCCATCACACTTATATACATTGCATAGCCGGTTTAGCCATACCCCCACACTTATATACATTGCATAGCCAGTTTTTATACATGCAATAAGTGGTCCATCCACACACGTCGGGCGTCATCACGCACTCCATCTGTAACACGAATTACACAGCTTTCTCAATAGCAAAGTACATGTAAAGTCCCACACAGATGTGCAGACCATGTACATACATTTCCATCACAGCCCGTATTTTTTGTATACACCTTCTACTACCACAACATGTATATATAGATACATACACTATTTTTGCCCCCACCACACTGATATACATTGCATATCCAGTTTTTGTACATTCAATAAGTGGTCCATCCACACACGTCGGGCGTCATCGCGCACTCCATCTGTCAGCAATTACACACAGCTTTCTCAATAGCAAAGTACATGTAAAGCCTCACACAGATGTGCAGACCATGTACATACATTTCCATCACAGCCCATATTTTTTGTATACACCTTCTACTACCACAACATGTATATATACATACATATACTATTTTTGTTGATTTACATATCTACTGGTGTCGGACCATCTTTTTACACATAACACACAAACCTTTTTCATCATCGGCACTGGTTCTTATATACACAGCAACCGAACAGATACCAGCAACACATTTTTTATAAAGGAACTAGATTGTTTTCAGCAAATAGGCAACAGAAATTCATGGTGTTCAAACACCAACATAACGGTTAATTATCCCATGTCGCTTTCATAACGCAAAAAACTTTGATCGAGCAAAACGAAACAAAAAATAAATGTGTGGGGCTGGAAGGCCCAGATGCACCACCATCACATGCGAATCCAGACAAACGCCACCAAGGGCATAGAAACTAAAACTACAGTTCAACATAGTTCGTAAGGCTGCAATAAAACTGGATAGGCACTACTTGGATGTTTTGTTTTTCGCCCCCGGAGGCCTCCCTCTTTTCCTGGGACAAGGGGCAGGTTGTGATGGCTCAGGGCTGTCCTCTAGCTCTGCGATCTCCCAAGAACATTCGCCAGCAACCCCCTCATCATCCGATATGACCAGCCGCCGCCTCTTCTGGACTTGCGCCTCATTCACCTCGGTACCACACTTGGAGCTGCGGTTTTTAGAACCCGGGGGTCGCCCCCTCTTCCTGCCGGCAAGATTCGCCAACCGCTCACGGTTCGCTGGGACCTGCAAGCACGTGGAGGAGTTGTGGCCATCTGCGATGCCACAGATCTTACATTTCTTATTTTTCTTCTTCTCTCCTCTGGCACCCAGTTTCAAAACCCGCTGTTCACCTGGCGGTATCGTCCTCCCTTTCGGTTTCGCCTTAGAGGGGCATTCAAGACTGATACCAACGCCGACTCGGACAACAGCCTACAATGAAAAAAAGACACAAATTTTTACGTAGTGCGGGGTGGAGAAAATAGTCGCTATAGGCACAGATCTTCACCAGGGGTGCGTACAAACCAAAACAATCAAAGCCATAAAACTGAGAAAAGCTCTGTATAGAAACAATACTTTTGATGCAGTTTCGACGTTAGTTTGCGCTACCACGAAATCTGCGACCATAGAAGGGGCACCCATATTCTCTGATATACCAGGTATTTGCTAATGTAGTATCAAACAAGTTAGGACACATAACCGCTGGAATGCATGTACATAGAGACCAGTTATGCTGTGTATACAAAATGCAAATGTGTAGAGAAATAGTCGCTAGAGACAGAGTTTCATCAGGAGTGCGTATAAACCAACAGAATCAGAGCCATAAAAGCCAGAAAAGCTATGTATAGAAACATTACATTTGAGGCAGTTTCGACGTTAGGTTGTGCTACCACGAAATCTGTGACCATAGAAGGGGCACCCATATTCTCTGTTACTCCAGGCATCTGATAATGTAGTATTCAACTATTAGGAGTACACACAAGAGATGGAATGCAATGACCTACAGACCAGTTATGCAGTGCATCTAAAAAATGCAAAAGTGTATAGAAAACTCAATCGGCCGGACAGATCTGTTGGGGCGGGCCGCGACCCGTTGATGCACCCAAAGATCGGTGTGTAGGGATACTCGCATGCGCCGAGTGGCCAATCACCTGCATTTTTTTTTGCGATTTTTTATTCTTAGTGTTATCGCGCCACCACAAAATAAGGGGACGCTCGGCATAAAAATGGTACCAGGAGGAAGATTGTTACCTCATGACATGCGAACAGTTCACTTGAGGCAGCACAATCAGTTTGTCCATCTGGCATGCACTGCTGACCCCCAACCGCACACGGCGACTCCTGCATAGAAAATTAGTCACTAGGGGTTAATAAAACAGGCACACTGAAAATCTAGGTGATTGTTGGTAAAGAAACACACGGAAACCCACCGCCTGAGGCTGCGGCCCGCTTTGACAAAACTGCCCCGGCTCGGCGGTATGTCGGGCTGCGTTGGCGTTACGGTCCTGCAGATGCATAAAAAGGACAAAAAGAATGCATAGAAAAGCCTTTTTAGAGGGATAAGCCGATCAAATTTTCATCCCCCCTATAACAAGAAGGGCTGCAATGGCTACTTACATCAACATCATCCAAGTCAATATCTTCTACGCCGATGTCTGGCTCCAGCCCGGAGATAAGACGAATAATCTCATCCATTCCATCCATCGCCCTATCATAGCCAGCTTTTGACATGCAAGCATGACTCACCAGTTTCATTGATCTGGTTAATAACAGCCTCTGACGATATGCTTTTGTCTCCCCATGTACCCCTTTCAGCCTCAGGTCTGCACGGTCAAACGGGAGTTCTTTTCTTGCATCACGGCTCAAGCGCTTCAACACGTACTGGTGCGGTATCTTCTCCAACTGAACGTGCATGAACGCACGCAGCAAGTGCACACAAAACAAACCTGTGTCGCAAAATATGGTAGGATATATCAAACACAGACACACAATTGAATACACCCTAACGCCGCAAAATAAACAACCATACACCGCATAGAAGACCAGGGAACATACCTGTGTGTTCTAACCACTTGCATTCACACGCCACCACCCCAGCGTCCTCGTCAACTGTAACCTGGAATTGATGCTGCCCCCAGACAATTTTGTTCGATGCGTTAGTATGTTGCACGAGCCATGAATGTTCACCTTTATCATTGTCTTTAGCAATGCGGAACGCAATGGCCCCCTTCATGGTTTCTTCAAATCGGTTGAACACAGTCCTTGTGTACACCCTGGACACACGCACCTCGAATGCCCAATTAGAATTGGTCACAGTTTTGCTCGCAAAAAAAAAAATGAACAAAATTCAGTTTTCAGCTCTCCTCATCACCTTTCTATGTATACAGAGAACACATTTTTATGCATAATTATATAAGGGAATCCCATAGAAACCTATAGAGCACATAAGCGATCATACCGTGCAGCCGTATGTCTCAGCAGCCTCATCCATTTTGCGACGGTGTATGAACCTCATAACTTGCTTGGCAAACTTGTGAAGGGGCGTGTTTTCGTTCACATGACACTTTTTCAAAATGTGATTGACACTCTCACTTCTCTGTGTCGAAGACATTGTCCCACAATAGCTGCCCTTGAAGAAGCACGGGACCCAGTCATTACGTATCGCGTACAGCGTCTGCAGCGTTGGGTCACCATGCAACCGGAACTCATCCAATAGCATCGACCAGGCGGATTCAAATTCAGTGGGAGTCAGCGGATGGTTGATGACTGATTGGAACTTCTCCTTGAAATTCTCTCGGACAAACCGTGCATACAGGTCATTGAGAAGGTTTTGGAACCTATGCAGGACATGCCACCTGCACAGCCGGTGGATGCAATTTGGGAAGACCAGTTTAATGGCAGCGGGCATGGCTGGATCTTGGTCTGTTTAGGAAACAAAAAACATGCATTAAAACCAACTGAGAGGGACCGGTTCATACAGCACCCTAACTATGCGTATCAATTAGTTGGAAATTACCACAAGATACAAAACAGTTTTCAAACAAAAAACAGAGCGTCCTATGCAACCTTTTTTTACACATTCCTATATGTTTCTATACATCCAACATAAAGGCCCATTCATACACTCCTGGTAGATTTTATGCACTTGAATGGCATGATTATATAGAGCTTTTCATATACCAGTTACATAGAAATATAGAGCACTGAAAACAAAACGTAACAAGTGTATTCACTAACACATATTGCATGATTTTTACGAACATGAAGTAGTGCAACCAACATCCATTGAAAAACATGCATATAATGTATACAAAGTGGTCAAGCTTACTATTTCGGGGGAGGTGCGTAGATAATATGGCAAAATACACATTAGTATGCAACAGGGCGCCACACCACCCATGCATGTCTTGAATGTGTTGAATACCCACTCGAAAGTCTCGGTTGTCTCGTCCCCCAGCAACGCAATACCAAACACAGTGCATTGAAGGTGGTTATTAGCGCCAACAAAAATGGCCAGAGGCTTCGCGTACAAATTGGTCTTGTGTGTGGTATCAAATGTAACCGCATCACCAAAATCTGCATACTCCCCCTGCATGGAAGCGGTAGACCAGAAGATACTGACAATCTTGCCCGCATTGTCCAACTGAAAATCACAGTAGAACTGTGGATTTTGCTGTTTGCAGTGGTTGAAGAATGCGAAAAGCTTGGCGATATCATTCATTTGTTCCTCTCGCGCCCGAGCAGCCTTTACGCACATACATCATAAAAAGCGGACGTCGGTCGTTAAAAAAAACTCACAACAAAAAAAAGAAATCTGGCCAAAAAAAACGCATAGAAATCCAGCCTTTTTTGTAAGCATAGAAACATACAGCCAAAAAAAAGAACACCCCCCAGTGGATGGGGCTTAGTTTCATCAAGACAGCTATATATTTTTCAGCACAACAAAACGCATAGAAATCTGGCCATGGGATGTTTTTTTTAAAGAGCATGCAAGAGTTTTCTAGTTTTCCTTTCGCAACTTGAGACAATCCAAGATATACAATTAGAAACAGTCCATTATGCAACACAAACAACGATCGAATTCAACAAAAAAAAGCAGCAATACTGTGTTACAGTCCATCTTTGGCCAAAAGGAATATTTATATACGCTAAGTGAGGAGCATATATATGCAGTAATGTTAGGAATATGTGCATGAAGACTTACATATTCTCAATGTCGCGTCGAGTAAGTGGGACATTCTCCGGACCATCATGCATACTCGCCATCATGTCCATGAGACAATGGTTGGGGACACCACTATCCTGCATCGACCCTACCCACTCTCCTGGGGGGCCATCCCTGCGTGTCTTGTTGCGGTGAAAATTCCCGGTGGCAGACGGCAGAAGGAAGGAAGGTATGGTTGTGGCTAAGGTTAGCCACATCGATGACAACACACCATAATCTGTTATTCTCACCATACACTTTCCTTAGTTTCAGCCCTGCCAAACATCCAGTCCTCTTCGTAGTTTTGTTACGCACACGCGCCCCATCTTCACTGTGGAACTTGCATTTGCCCTCTTTCACACAGTTCAACCACTTGCTCCCTCGCTTCTCACGGTACTTCTTGACGCCGAAGCCAACCACACTCGCATAGTGTGCATAGAAATTGTAAGCATCCTGCACTGTGCGGAAATGCATGCCAACTTGAGGCACGATCCTCTCATCGATATCATCACGCTGCAACAACAAAAGGTTTTATATGCATCAATGAATCAAACTGCACCATCATAATTCACTTTTTCATTACAAACCATCACAGTACATAAGAATCTTTCATATGTAAAACGTCCGGTTCATACCCCACACGCAAGACAGATTATATGCACCATAGGGTATAGTTTTTATAAATGATTTTTTTTGTATCATATATATGCAAACCACACTAAAAATTAGCACATGTGTATACAACACAGCCACAATCCAACGACGCAACCCCCCACAAGTCATTATGCATAGAACACAACATTAACGGGGGACATGATTTTGGTTCATCGACACACAGAACTGTCCATATGTATCAAAAAGGAATATCATAGGCTACACTCGACCACCCTCGAAAATTATTTTTATTTTTATGCAGATCAGACCACTCCCCCTACACACATATATGTCCTATGTAGTATGAGCACACTACATACACAGTGAAAGTGGATACTTATATATACGCATCACAGGTGGATCTTTTTACACACACACAAGCCACTTTTTTGCATGCACAGGGATCCATTTAAAAAAGATTGTTATGTCCTTACTCCAAATGAACTTTTTTTAACGCGCACACGCCCCGCTTATGTACATTCAGCCACACACAAACCCCACTCATCGTTAATACACACACAAGCTACCTTCTATACATGAAACCACAAAGTTATATTACAAGCCTACATTCAACCATACAACGGGTGTACATATAGTTCCTATGCAGTATGAGCCACTTCATACACAGTCAATCTGGACACTTTTTATACCCGCAACTCTGGTTGGTATTTCTCAGAAACAAACAGACCACTGGTTTTTGCATACACATAGATACATTTAAAAAGGAACATTATATGCATACACCCCAAAAACTTTTTTTTTCGCGCACACGCCCCTGATATCTACATTCAACCACACACAACCACTAATCGTTAACACAACACACAAGCGACGATGTAACTATGGAAAACCACAAATCATGATGCATAGCACACAGAAATACAATACACAAACTGGAATACTAGCGATTTTTCACAACTATTGCCACAATCTACTACCCTAGAGCCAACAGCACAAAAAAAGCAATAGCACAAGAACAGACACACAAAGATTCATTTTTTTTTACTTTTACATGCACAACCAAGAACGTATGTACGAGCTAACCAGGGGAACATCAAAGGTGGGTTTTTGCGCATACTTACATGCGTGTGCAGCTGGGGCACAGGAGTATCCATGTCGCGGGGAGCCGCCGATCGGGAACTCCGGAGGCCAAAGACACCCATGGACAGCTCGATCCACGGCGCCACCTCCTGCTGGGTCACCCGGAGCACGCAAACAGGATCCGGCGTAAAAGCAACCCGGAGTGGACTGAACACCGGATGCGCATCACCGGCCCGAGGCAAAGACACAGGGGGGGGACCCCACGACTTCGCGACCGCGGCCCGGCAGACGGACCTGGTGGAGGGCGCCGAAGGTAGCCCGAGCCGGGGGGGCACCGCCATCGCCAACTGCCCGGGCGCCGCCGCCACTGCGGGGGACGCCGCCGTCGACAACGTCGTGGGCGCCGGCGACGCCACCGAGGCGCCGCCGCGCCAACGCCGCCGCCGCCCGCATCGCTGGCCCAGGACCCCTCATGGAGCCGGTCGGCATCTGGGAAGACGCACCAGGGCATGTCCGAGGGGGGGAAGGGTGGGGTTCGGAAGCACAAATGACCGAGGGGGTTTTTATATGGCGGCGGGCCAGTGCGTCGGCATGTTGGCTGCAAGGCAAAGGCAAGACGCAAACATGCATAGAAACATATACGGACATGCGCCCGAACGTGTAGAGGTAAATCAGTGGGCTAGCTAATAGGTGAAACGCATAGAAGGTTATTTCTAATGCATAAAAGCATTGTTTTTCCAAAACAAAATCAACGGTTATTTCTAATGTGTCTCCATCCCCGTTATATTTGTTTGCGCTAGTTTTCCACATCTTTTCATGCCCACTAGTCCCACAAGTCTCAAAAAAAACATATGCAAACAGAGATTGGAACGATTGTTCTACTCATCATTCATGAACCTTTCTACGCATCGCACAACGGCACCCATTCGCCTGGCGCAGTCAAACCGAAGGACACCGTCTTCACCCACCTTTTTATGGCTGTCCGAACCTAGGGGAGCAAGCGGTCCCCCAACCAGACCGAAACGTGTTGATGACGAGGGCTCCACTCGCGGGGGGAGGAGGTGCGCGGGACCGAGGGGACCACGCAGCGCCTTTGTCTTGCGACGCGACGCTTCGACGGGGGGACCCCGCCAAGACGATGCAACGCCCGCCGATTGGGGAGGCGCGCCGGGACATGGGGTGGCTGGGGCTCTCCCTAAGATGTAAGAAGCCCCAGGCTTCCAATAAGCGACCGTATATATATATATATATATATATATATATATATATATATATATATATATATATATATATATATATATATATATATATATAACTACTATTAGGAGCCTTGGGCTTCCAATAAAGTTGGAGAAGCCCCAGCCACCCCAACTAGCTAGTCTAACCAGCCCAGCCACCCACATGCATGCTTGTGCCGACGTGTGACCCAACAGGCTGGGCGCATAAAACTCTAGTCGAGAATACGTACAAACTTTTTATCGCGATGATGCATATAAACCCGATGGTTTGAGTGCATTAAAACCTATTTGTTTCCGCATACAAATCACCCAACGAGTAGACCTTCCACCGACAGAGGGTCGACGCAGTGACATAGACCCGACCTGCATCCCGACATGCACGCATCCACTCGAATTTCTTTTGTTTTTTCGCGATAATTCCTCAACAAAACATCCGATTCAAAAACGGTTTTCACCATTGGACTCCTGACATTTTTCCGCACGATTCAAGATCCATTGTGAATATATTTTTGAAAAAAAAATTTAAAATTTATAAAATTTGCACATTAGGATATAGAGTTATATGCATTCGTCTATGCATAAAAACCTATGGTCGTGTGCATAAAAACATAGAGATGATTTCGTCCTCTCTAAAATTTGAAATTTGAAATTTGAATCATGCCACTGAAGGGCTAATTGGATGTATACATTTACTCGTCAAGATGTATAAAGAAGTTTTGGCATCGATATTGCATATAAATTAGTGGTTGAACGAATAAAAAGTTTATTTTATTACTGCATATAAGCGATGAACATTACAACCGATTATGATTGAATTGGAGATGATGCAATCTTCTCTAAAATTTGAAATTTGAATCATGGCACGTGAAGTTCAGTTAAATGCATATAATTATAGGACAAGATGCATAAAAAATTTTTAAGCGCCGATGTTGTACAGGAATTAGTGTTTGGATGAAATAAAATCATCTTTATTACCGCATAAAAACCTCTCAATGAGTTGGACATTCCCTTACACATGAATTGTACATCCCATGCAAAATTCTATGACATCAAACAATGTATATAGCCCTAGTCAAATAATACATACAATTTCTTACAAACACACACATGTGATACTATCCATAATGGTCTAAACTTACAATATGCATAGAAACCCTAGTGAACAAAAAATATTAAAACCCAACTAAGGTTACATCAAAACTAGTACTCTTGCTCATCTCATCCAAGCGTATAAATCCAATTGGATTGTGCCACATCACGCCACTATCATGGCGTGGAGAGGGGAAGCCGAGCTAAAATGCATAAAACATTACTTTCCACAGGAGAAAGAGATGCATATTAACCAAAGCAAAACTGGTAGCTCACATCGATGCATAAAAATTGAACGATATGTGTATACTAATCACCCCCAGCATTTTTATCTCAAATTAATAATGTATACAAACATGCATACAAACATTTTCAATCTCTAAGAGCTGCAAGCACACAAACCAAATATGCATACAAACTTTTTTCTATTGAGGCCGTCTGCCGTCAGTGAACTACATCCCTACAAAATCCACATCTAACTAATTGAATCAAATTAAGAAGACACCAGAGTAGTCAGGAGGGTTTGTATGCATGATTTCATAGACAAGCATAGCAGTCGGATCCGTGCAGAAAGTTTTGCTACAACGATCCTCTACAAGTACAAACCAACTCGTAAGTGCATACAAACTATGGCTTGCAGACCTGGAGAGGCAAACGCCATACGCATCCAATCAGCCCTTATGTAGCATGATTCAAATTTTAAATTTTAAATTTTAGAGAGGACGAGATTTACGCGCACGACCACAGTTTTTTATGCATAGACGGATGCATATAACTCCATATCCTAATGTGCAAATTTTATAAATTTTAAAAAATTTTAAAAATATATTCACAATGGATCTTAAATCGTGCGCAAAAATATCGAAGTTCAATGGTGAAAACCGTTTTAAAATCAGATGTTTTGTTGAGGAATTATCACGAAAAAAAGCGAGAGGAGATTTAGATGGGATGCAAGCCTCCATGCATGCGTCGGATTGTGTCAGCCCATGTCAGGTCTTGTTTGGTGGAACGTCCAGCTCGTGAAAAGGTTTTTATGCGGCAATGAACTGGTTTTAATTCACTCAAACAACTAGTTTATATGCATTGTCGCGATAAAAACGTTTGTACGCTGATCCGACTGAGAATTTATATGTCCATCTGGCCTGGGTCCATATCGAACACACAGGATGTCTTGGTGGTGCATCAGGTGCTTGCTGGTGTGGCTCGCTTGATGCGGGGTGGTGTGGTTGGGATGGCTGGGGCTTCCGCTAACCTATAGGAAGCCCTAGGCTCCCAATAGCCCTGCCCTATATATATAGGTGTAGAATAATATTCTACAGTAATACTGACTAATACTGAAGAAAATTCAGAAATACTAAACACTACCGAACACCAACTACTGACTAATACTGAATGCGGTTCAGTATCGTTAAGTATTGTTCAGTATTTTTTTGTCAGTATTACTTAGTATTAGTCAGTATTAACTACTGGGTGTTAGAATAAGCGGCTTTAGCCGTGTGTGTATATATACACACACATACATGCCACTCATGTATACCGGGGGGGATATGGGCATCTTTGTTTACGCACGATGTTCCATCACGATACGTCAATACCCTAGTTATTACCTACACACGCCTGCCCCGCCCGTCTAGAGTTGGGCGTTTACATCGGAGATCCCTTGAAACAGTACCCATCGATTCTTGATTGTTGACATATTCTCGTCTTTAACCATTTTCGTTCCCACACTCTTGGTCTACTCTCTTTTCTTACTGGCTGGTCCAATGCTATAATAAGCAATCATTATTCAAACCTGGAAAGAAAACTAATAAGGATTACTTTAAATTTAAATTTGTGGAAATAAGTTGCCGACAGTACTCAAACCATTGGAAAACACGATCATGTTCAAATGTGTTGTTGGTCTTGTTTTTTTTTCTCGAATACCCAAAAGGTATGCGTATCATTGTATTAAGATCGAGAAATATATAGTGTTTAACAACAGCTTGCTACTAGGTGGTGCACTAGCTAGGAGAGCAAATGATCTTACAATGAGCTTATCCCCGCCTAGCGTATTTTGTACAAAGCGACTACTCGTGCAATAGGCAACTTAAATACTGTTCGGTGCCCCGGCGTCGATCCACCGGTCTGCGATGTGCCTAATACGCGTGAGGGTTTGCAACACCGTGGATGAACCTTGACGAAAAGATCACATGCATGTTCCTATCCTTCAACAGCTCCCAGGCAACTAGCGCGAATAGAGCATCCACCCCCCTTTTAAACTTGTCGCTCGTCCGACAAAGACGCTTGTAACACCCCGGTCTAGGGCTTAATAGGATTAATATGATACTTATACCAATAATTTGCAACTTTTTTCCAAAAGCCTATCTAAAAAAACTCTAAAGTGAAGCGTGCTTGGCTTGGAGCGATGGTTGACCGACCGGAGAAGAATTCTTCCCGGGTGCGCATGAGTGAGCATAAAGTGCGTAGAAAAGACTGATGTTGGTCTGTGAGGGCAGTATTGGTCCTATTAAAACTGTCAGATGTAAGCGGGCTCGAGTGAGCATAAAGTGCGTAGAAAAGACTGATGTTGATCTATAAGGACAGTATTGGTCCTATTAAAGCTGTTAGATGTAAGCGGGCTCGGCCTCGAGGAGGCGCGACGTTACAGCACTCTCTCCAAACTAGCGTTCCACCAAGACGGTAGGCTGTCCAACAGTCGATCGTCACGTTTTTCTATTGGGGAACTAAGTGGCCGACGTGGTTGAATGGCTGAGGCCAGGTCTCGATGGGAGTTTCATGCGAGTTTCATTTGCATTAAATACGTTGCCACATAAGCATATTCGATGACATGACAGTGTATTTAAGAAGAGAGATAAGAAATGAGTATCATGGGGATGATACTCTCTTGGCACGAGTACCAACTCTCTATGAGTCATAAAATTAAATGTATATAAAACTAGAGAATGAAACTATGTATTGACAGTAGAAGTTTTATCTGAGTTTCATTTAAAACTATGTGACATGGCGGTCTTGAAAACAATAAAATGAAACTCACCATTGAGTCTGGCCTGATAGCCGAGGGGAAAAGGCAACGGTATAGTGGTATACCCTTGGCTATTTGCTTTCTCATCAATCGTACATATGTAAATAGCCAGCCACGGTTTAAAAACACTCGGCTTTTCTTGGGATTGCAGTAGTGACAAGACTAAACGAATGGAGGGAGTAACTAAATTGTACCTACTCAAAGTCAGGTTTAAGTTTGCTTGATCTTTCGGACAATAAACCGAGGAAGTGTTTTTTCTACTTGCTTTTCTTGTCTGAAGCCGCAAGTTCGGTTGACTACAGGAGTGTGCGTTATTCCGATTGATCCGTCTTTGCCTCTTTGGCGCTCGATCGTATATAAGAGTACGTCATGCTCTGATGGTAGCATTGCCCATCCTTTTCGTCAGCAATCACATGGCATGGCAGCTAGTAGAGTAGAGGTAGTAGAGCTGTACTGGATCTCATCTAGATGTGCAGAGTACTAGTACGTGATTATTTTCATATCCGATCTGATCCGGCCGGTGATTAATGTCAGGATTTTCCCAAAGCTTATTAACTATACACTCCCGTAAGTAACGTGCATCTGGATCGATCGGAACATCTCGCCAGTAGTATGTAGTAGGAGCAGTACATTTTTTTTTTTTTACATATACACGTCCTTCCCTTGGTAGAGGAGTAATGACTAGGTTAGCTTGTGGTCATTAAGATCGTATTTCTGTCACTAGATTATCATTGATAGCACAAAAAAAAAACACTTTTTACCCACCGCCACCAGATGCAACTGATGATCACTTCCCCAAGTCAGATTGTATAGTTTTTATTTCTCAGATCAACATGTGATGCACAGCATTTGGAAGAAATTGAAGGGTCAGGGATTGTATTTTATATTGATGTACTTGCATTACTATAAAATTGATTTCTGGAGACATGCTATTGTATATTTAATATGTCTCTATAGAGCCTAGCGCGCCTAGCTAGCCAATTTCTCAAATCCAAGAAAAAGAAATGCACGGTATAAAGGGCTTACAAAACAACAGGACTGAACATATATATATATATATATATATATATATATATATATATATATATATATATATATATATATACTCCCTAGGAGTAGGAAATAATTTCCCTATATATATATATATATATATATATATATATATATATATATATATATATATATATATATATATATATATATATATCCCTCTAACAACACAAGATGAGGTCGCAGAATACATCACATTGTGGGAGACTTTAAATGAAAATTCAGCTTGACCGGACAGTAGAGGATGAAATTCCATGGAGGTGGACTGCAGATGGCGAATACACGACACAAAATGCCTATAATTTTTTTTTGAAGGGACCTTTAGTTGAATCAAAATCATATCAATATGGAAAGCCAAAACAAAATCAAAATGTCGGTCCTTTGCTTGGATATTACTCCACAAAAGAGATCCTCACGGCCAACAATCTAAGAAGGTGGGGATGACCCAATTATTCAACCTGTAAGCTTTGCGGATCTAACGCAGAAACTCCAACTCACCTTTGTAAATATTGCCTTTTACAGAAGATGCATGTACACTTATTAAACATTGGTTTGGTTTTTCTAATGTCAACATGGTTAACACCAGTCCCCTCCATAAGTTTTGGCATAAATGTCGGATCAAGTTTGATAAAATCAAAGAAGATATTTTTATGGCATTATATAATCTACTTATGGTGGAACATTTAGAAAAGAGCGAAATAGAAAAATGTTTTCAACAAAAGGAATTGCAACCAAGACAAGTCGCGATGCTATGCAAAGATGACACACTATAGTTTCATTTGGCCATGCATCCAAATCAATACTCAAATTATAGGGCTAGTTGTTTGGTTTCCTCTTTTTCTTGGAGTTGTGTTTTCAGTCGCTACTAGGTCTGAGTCTCTTTGCCAAGTCCCTTTTTTCCTACTATTCTTGTTCTAGGCTTTCTAGAGTTGTACTGAGTTGTATTTTATTTTAAGGTGTGTTCTAGGGACTTGGCAAACCCTCTTGTTCTTTGTTCTTGTTTTTCTGTCGTCTAATAAAATTTGCATGGAATCTCTTGCCGTTCCTTCTCTAAATGTCTCATAGCTCACTAGGGCACTGGACACCTGCTAGAACACTGGACACCTGCTAGAACGACTGGATACCACTTGGGCTAACCTGTTATTAGCTCAACTAGGGATATGATTGCCCTATGATGCATATTACTCGGTCAAATATTTTTTTTAGGTACTCATTGAGTCCTTCATGACCTTCCTACAAGCAACGAGAAGAGGAACACCCATTAGGCTATAGCAGTTTGATCACGAAGGGATCACAACGACGTCCCCCCCAAAGCCTCATTAGGCAACACTTCATCGTACATCATGCACATGCTCCCTCCGTCCCAAAAAGAATATCGTTCTCGCTTCCCGAGAAACGATTACCGGTAATTTTTAAAAATAGTAAATAACATCGATTAGTATCATAATTAGTATTGTTGGAAAGATCTTTAGATCTAGTTTTTTAACAAATTTATTTAGAGATATAAACATTATATGTATTTTCTACAAATCAAGTCAAACTTGTGGCACGAACATCCAAAACGTCATCCTTTTTGGGACGGAGGGAGTAGTGGGCAAGCAATACAACTATACACACTGGGCATAGGGCACCATTAGCTGGACTAGTATAACTCTATGCCATGTGTGCTATCATCTAGTTGTTACTTGCATAATGCCTCATAATCACAGCCGGTATCAAAAGCACTAATGCATTAAAAATAAACAAAGAGTGACCGAGAAAAAAAACTAATTATAATTTTGATTGGTTAGTTATAGGCACTAAACCTGAACTTCACTACTTGTGATTTTAAGGTTAGACCTAGCCTTTGCAGGAGCATGGGTTAAGTTGATGGACTAGTATGTTTGGCCAGCGCATTCAAAAGAACCATTGATACACTCTCCATATCCTTTAAATATAAGGCATGATTTGACTTGGTATGGTCTTTAAGAATATATTTTGACCTATAATTATTTGTAGGAACAAAAGCTTGATTATTAGAAAGTATTTCTAAATATAAATCTAATGTAACTACTTTTTGTAATATAAACTTTTGGTATAATTAGGGTTAATTATAGTCAATGATAACAATATTTGAATTTTTTTTGAAATATGTGTATATCTTATATTCGGGGGATGTAGGGGAGTAGCAAATTAAACTAAATATAAAATGACTTTCTTTGTTCTTGATCTCTTGCAATTAAAACTGATTTATTCTAATAGTCTGATACAATCTTGTACGTTTTCCATAAATTGCTATTGCAAAGTTTAGCCATCGTAGGAACTGGGGCAAAACTAAGATTTCCACACGTTCCAATCGGAGCAGCGCTATAGATGTTGAAATTTCATTGTTACGCTAGACTTGGACGCTGAAATATTAGTGTTTGAAAGGTCAGTCAGACTCCGGAGATGGTCTTTATTATGTCTAGGCGGGAGCCCTGATTTTCTTCGAGTCTCCTTTCAACTTTTGGGGACCGCCGGATATAGGCTTTGCCTAATTGCTAGTAGTATCTAGAAGTCCGGAGATGGACCGGATCTACACAGAGGCTATGGACAACTGTCTTTTCTCAGTCACACTAGCTAGACACACTCTTGCACAAGAAACATACATATGTAGCCCCTGCTTGGCAGCATCAAGAAAAAGTTGATGGTTGTTAACTACTCTCGGGGATGGCAGGTTGGTAAAGGAGGAGAGATGCTACAAAAAAGGTAGTTGAGATTACCCTCTCACTGACTACCTTTATGTACATATATAAGCTAGCTACTCTATATACTTTTATACGGCTCATAGTAAATTTGCATGCTACCAAAAGCATGTGTAAAATAATGGAACTGGTTTGTTTTTTTTTAATAAAACTCCCAGTTATATACAAAATTCACAACTTCGCAATACCCATATCGAAGTAACCAAAACCTTTATTATCATAGCCAAACTGGAATATCTCATGGACCATTATTGTTCATCTACTTGACTTATTAACAACCAATTCCACGGTGACAACAAAAACCACCACACTGAATCTGAAGATATATCCCGCTTCACCTTTGGCATCAATTACACCTTCGCCTACCTTAACTCCTACAAATTCTTTCGGATCATTTGATGAATGAAATTTAGCATCCAGCGATCGATATTGGGCCAACCTATAGCTAGCTGTGGTGCATATCTATCTATCTATCCCCTAGCAAGAAGGCCTATACTCCCTCCATACAAGGAAGTCGTTTTAGAAATTGACACGATCTCCAAAACATAACTTTGACTTCTTATTTTTTATAAAAACATTTATCAAAAGGTGGTATGTATATATTTTATGAAAGTATTTTTGAAGGCAAATCTATTCATATGGTTTTTACATTTTCAAACTCAACAACCTTAAAATTATTTATGATTTATATTTCTAATATTTGACTCAAACCTTATCCAAAATGACTTTCTTTTCAAATATGGAGGGTAACGTGTTTTCTAGGCATGCATGTTGTCG